>JALPVH010000009.1:0-464164 GCA_023242295.1 Diaporthe ilicicola | reverse complement strand
TTAAAATAAATCCTTTTAAAAAGCTTTTTAAATTATTAAAATTATAGCTTAATATCTTTAAAAATAATTTTTAAAATAAGGTAAATATTATAAATAATAATATTATTAATTATAATAATAAGATTTATAAATATATTATTTTAAATATAGGCTTTTTTAATTTTAAAACTATTAAAAATTAATTAATTAAAGCTTTTTAAAGTTAATAAATAATTAAATAAAGCTAAAATATATAATATATATATTATAGCCTTTTATAACGCTTATTTTATTTATATTATTAATTAATTTCGGTTTTATTTAATTTTATTATTTAAATTTATTAAGATATTAATTAAATAATTTTAAAATAAATTTTTTAAAATATTTAGCCTTTTACTTATTATTAATTTTAATTTATATATTAATATTTTAGCTTTTAAAGCCTTTTATTTATTTATAGCCGAAAAAAGTATTATTATTAGCTTTTTTAAATATTAAAATAATTAAACTTTTTATAATAATAGTTATAAGGGTATATTTTATCTTTTTTTATTTTAAAATTTATAATATTAATTATCTTTTTTAATTAAAGAAAAGGTATTATATTAATTAAGTTTATTTATTATTAATAGCGGCTTTATATATATAGCTATATAAAATAGCTTTTAATATATTATATTAAGTTAAGGCTTTATATAAATTAATATAATTATTATAAATATTAATTATAATATTAGCTATATTTATTTTATTATAATTTTTAAGTTAAGATATTATTATTAAGGTTATAAAGATAGGTTAATTAAAAAATAAAATTTTTATTTTTATAATATATAGAAATAACTTTATATATAGGAAATCGAATTTTATAATTATTAAGCTTTAATATTAAATTATAATTAATTTAATTAAATTTAAAAACCTTTTAAAAAGCTATTTAAATTTATAATTTAATTATAAATAGCATTAAAATTAATTGCTTATAATAAGTATATAAAATATTAAATTAGGTAAGGGTTTTAAGATTTCTGCGTTCCGAAGGTATAGGCGTTCCGAAGGTAGGGTATCCCCTATAGGGGGTGCTACAGAGTGTGGCGTCACATTTTGTGACAGGTAGGTTATGGCCCACAGCACCAATTCGTCCAAGATCAGGGTCATCTCTATTATGGGCAACATCCCGGATGAGGCCATCAACGATGCCACGAGCGCGTATCCAGCGATGTACTCGAGCATGTTACTGGTCAGATGCAAGAACCCGGCCATGATCGCGAGGATGAGCGTGACGGGAAGAGGTGTTCACCACAACTTGTCCACGCTCAGGGACACGTACGCGCCGTGGATCGAACATACCGAACACGATGCAGACAGCGACGCGTATGTGCTCAGGCGTCGACCACATTCTCAGACGTGGTTGCGTTCTGCTGCGTCTTCTCGATCTTGTACACGGACAAAATCTCGGCGATCGGCGTAAGCATGAACCTCCTCACGTACGAGAGCGTGTACGCAGCGTTCTCCTAGTCCGACATTATGTTCGTGACGAAGTTCTCGATCGAGTCCCTGGATACGATGATGTTCGAGAAGTAATCCGCGCACTTCTTTAAGCTCTCGTCTATACCGTCGCCCAGGCACGAGATCAGGGTTACGACCACGCCGGCGTTCATGTTGGAGTACGTGTCGGTCTTCTCGAGCTCGTAGAAGATCACGTTCATGGCGTCCATCATGGTTATGCGGACGTTCTCAGCCACCAGCTCGAGACTCGTAGTCGACGGCGACTGGCCTTCAGATCGCGGTCGTAGGCGCAAAGGCGGCCTCGGTGGCCAACCTCTTCAGGTTCGACGACGTGTTCGCGTTCACGTTCACGTTCGTGTGAGGGTTCTGCTGCACGTTCGGGTGTTGCCCTCTTGGTCGCGATCTTCTTGTAGCAGTGGTCCGTCATGTCCGTACGGGATGAGGTACGTGGAATCCGCCTCGCATACACACAGATGTCCGAAGCACCTCTCGTGGTCGATGCAGGCCTTGTTGCTCTGCGTATCCTCCAGTAGACCCACCTTCGTGACGAGATTTGAGATCTTGACCGGGGTCTAGTTGCACTTCACATGTTTGTGTACATCTTCGACGGTTGCTCCCGAAACGAGTTCTGTGGCTTGGCGCAACACTCGTACGCGTAGATGTTGACGATCGTCTTCTGGTCCAGGATCTCGCTCACGCCGTGTGTCAGTACGAGATGATCGTGTGCGCGTCGTGAGCCTAGGTAAATGGGCACGAAGAGGACAAGATGTGCCACATCCTCATCAACTGCTGCATCGACTGCAGGTCGGAGGTCACCCGGATGATCGTTACATGCGCCAAGAGGCAGGACGGGAACCCCGACAAGGTAGACGAGTACTACAAGTACTGCATCTCGGTCGTCAAGTACCACGACGTGTGCGCTATCGCGATGATCGAGGTCGCCAGCTTCATGACCACGAAGACGGTCCACAGTATGATCTTGTCGCACAAGTGTACTAGGGACGTGAAGTCGATCTACGAGGAGTATGTGGATATGATGGAGGACGACAGGGCATTTGAGGAGGCAACTGAGGCTGTATACGAGAAATATGCCGACGAACGTGACCGCAAGAGACGCGCTCGTATGGAGAGCGAGGAGGGCGAAGACGCCTTTGTAGACGAAGACGAGCATGACGATAAAACTCACCGCGAGCTTGGACAGCAGAGGTGCCCGAAGTGCAAGTTGAGCAGGGACCCGAATAGGCCAGACCTCGTGCATGTACGCCTGGGTCTCGACGAGGCTCCTCAACCTCTGATATGCAAGTGCAAGCCTGCGAACGAGGTCATAGCCGCCACTGCGAGGAAGTACTCGAACGTGAATCCGGTGGTGGTCACGAAGATGTCCGCGATCCCGCCCGTGGAGCTCGAGATACGCATGTGCGGGGATGCGTTCGAGACTGTGTTCGCCGCCTTGAGGTCGGGTATGATGGGGACGCCGATGGAGGATGAGATCTCGGAGGTGGGCTGCAGCTGGTGGACGGGCATGCCGAGCAACTACATCGCGAAGATGCGCACGAGGACGAACGAGGGTAACGTCGCGAAAATAGTCATGTCCACCTGCGAGATCATGCCCGGCTTCGTAGTCGGGATCTCGTACGAGTATCTGTTCGCAGGCACCGTGACGCGACGTGAGGGTGATCGCGAGGAAGTACACGTGTGAGAACAGGAGCACATACGAGTCCGAGGTGGAGTTCATGTCCGCCATCACGCACTTGCAGTCACGAACGCGATCGTGCAGGCGATTGGGTCCATGAACACGTTCAGGAACTACGTCAACAAGGACTTCATCTCGGAGATGAGGTCCGCGGACCACGACGTGCTTGACGTCACGAACCTGGATACACACCGCGGGCCGACCACGATGAAGGTCGATGGCGTGAAGACGTACGTGTTCTGCTACCCATCCGGGTACGTGATCACCTTCACGGACGACAACCTGAGCATATACGACTAGACGATCGCGGTGGTCAACAAGAGCCTGGCCTCGATCGTGGAGAAGCCCGACGTCATGGTCGCGGAGTTGATGGTGGACGGGACCCTGGTCTATATCGATACGGGACGGCATGGTATGCACGATCGATGGAGTACCCGCCCATGATCATGAGGACATTCTGGAACTCGTACAAGGACATGCCGAAGAAGGTTGTTCACGACCCTGGCCGTAGATGTGATCGTGTGCGTCACCCCGTCCAGGATCCTGAGGCTGAAGGCGCCTACCGTCGACCTTAAGTACGTGAACAGGAGCCTGTGCACCGTCGAGGCCGGGAATGTGGTTGAGGTTACGAAGGGGCATGAGTCGATGGTGGAAGACGCGGTGTACGTGGTGGACTGGGCGCGAGAGGCCCGGGGCGCTTCGAGACACATCATCCAAAACCTCATGGTTCTTTCTTGCAGCTTTAAAGCTACCTTCGCTCTCTTTGAAATCATTTATTTAAATCCTATGCAATTGCTTCTAGGACTATGATAAACAGATCGATGTAACCCGAATATCCAGAGCCTTTATGCTAAAAATTTGCATATAAGTTTATGTTTATAGAACAACTTCACGCGCTTCTTTGGAGGCCGTGTCTCTTCTGGTTCTGGGATGGACGGGCTCTTGCCTTGTGGCTTTGAGGATTTCTGAGTTTGAGAGGATGGAAATTCGGCAGAAGTGTCGCTTGATGCCGCCCTCACAACTCCACAGGGGCTGGAATGTCGCACCATATCACCAGTGCTTGGTGATGATGCAGACGCCGCGTAAAAGCTCTGGTGTAGATCCCAATCGTGTAGGTATCTGAGATGTGAAAAAAAGCTCTCGATAGACCGAAGATAGACATTATACTGACGGCATTCCAGCGGATACACATGGCTATCTTGAATATGCTGTACGGCATCCTGGTTCAGAGAATCGACCTGCCCGCATGACCCATGGATGTGATCGCTAAAACTGCATTCATCCCTGTCACTATGGAGCCTTACTTTGCAGTGAGAGCACCTCCCGTCAATAGGTTGCTCATGTAATTGACGCGCCATATCATTTGTCGTGTAGGGAGAGAAGGGAGGCAGAATACGACGAAAAGGAATGGAAAGTTGCCAGTGTGTTGTATTTTCTCAATAGAAAATCCTCTATCACTGCAAATATAGTCCAGCAATACCGCAGCCACATGCTCCGGAGAAGGTAGACATCACAGTTTATCTCCTAAAGTTATTCTGGTTAGGTAGAAATGGTTTACGGTAGACTAAAAGTGATGGTAGTAAAATCCGCGTCTTGTTTACTGGATTCGGAAAACCTGTCGCCGGCAGGCCGGCTTATTAGTGTCAAATAGTGCAGGAGCAGCTGAGGGGACAGGGCCCTATAAATAGGTGAAGTAGGCATCACATAAAACCAACTTGCATAAGTAACGTCCCTGCACCCGATTCCGAACACCCCTGATTCCGAACACCCACTTTTTAATATAAACACACTATAAAACACCTACTTTTCAACCAACTATTAATATATTAAATAAAATTCCAAAAATAATAACACTTTTATATTAAGTATAAAAATAGCTATATTAATAATTAAAAAATATTTTAAAATTCTATATTATATAATTATTTATATATAAATTTTTAAACTTTAAAGTTTTAAAACTATTAAAAATTATTAGTAAAATACTTATATTTCTTAACAATAATATATTACTTATTATTTTATTAAGTATAATATAAAGAAATTATATATAAATTATATTATATAAATTAAATATAATAAAAAGTTATTTTTAAATTATATTATTTAAAATAAAATTCTTTACCTATTTATAAAAAGTTTTATATTTTACTATATAATATTTATATAAAGAGAAATTAAAACTTAAAATTTATAAGTGAAAAAAATAATATAAATTTATAGCTTTAATATTTTATTTAAGCTTTTATTAAAGTATTAAATTTAAAAGAGATTAAAATTCTATTTAATTTCTATATTTAAATATTAATATATTTAATAAGGATTAAGAGCTGTTAATACTATTATATTAATTATTAGCATTTCTTAATAATTAAAACTTTTTAATTTTAAAAATCTTTTTAAAAATATTTATTTATAAATATAAATTATTTAATATTTTATTTATAAAGTTTTATTAATTACTTATAGAATAAAACTTTATTTAAATTTTTTAAATTTAATTTAGATTTATTAAAGGGGGGGTAACTAGTGGGCGTTTTATAGTATATTTATATTAAAAAGTAAGTGTTTAGAATTAAGGGTGTTCGAAATTAAGTGCAGGGACGTTAGGGTTATAATGGCCTATAAATAAGCTTATTAATAAGCCTATCTAAACCCGTTACACTACCTTGGAGTTCTATAAAGTATATTTAAGTACCTGGGCTGATAACTTAACGGGCTTTTTATAAAAGAGTTAGCTGCCCTTTTAGCTCGTACCTTTTCCCCATTTCCAACACCCACTTTCAACCTTCCGTTTCTTATCTTTAGAATTCTATTTAACTCACTGTATTTAGAATTGCGTACACAATAGGATTTAAAATAATATAGGAGCAATCCTCCTAGGTTTAAGTCCTAGTCTCATTATTTTTTATTTTTAATTTTTAGGTCCCACCCGCCACATATTAATATTTTATCCTTTCTTTTTCTAGATTTTAACGTCCCCTCACCCGATTTAGGCCACCCCGGTTCCGGGCCACCTACTTTTTAGTGCAAACACACTATAAAACACTTACTTTTTAATCCCTTTTAAATAAATCTATATAAATTTTAAAAATTGCTATATTAAGTTAATAGATATATTAATAAGGGCTTTATATATTAAAAAATATTAAAAAAATATTTTATTACGTAATTATATATATATTAGCTTATAAACTTAAAACTAATAAAATTATTAAAAAACTTTAATAATCTCTATATATTTTTTAATAGTTATAAAGCTTTATATATTTATATATAAAGATTTTACTAATTATTATTAATATTTTTTTATTATATATAAATATAGAAATAAATTAATATTTAAAGAGTTTATATTAAATTAATTTTATTTAAATATATATAACTAGTTTTAACTTTCTTTATATAAACTTTATATAGAGAGAAATTAAATTTAAAGTTTCCTTAATAAAAAAAACTATATAAAGTGTAATATTTAATATTAAAGTAATAAAACACTATATTATTTAAAATTTTTAAAACGAAAAATTTTAACTAATTTATATAAAGAAAGAATAATTATTTTATTTAACTTTAAAATTTATTAATATTTCTATAATCTTTATTAGCATTTCTTAATAATTTAATTATCTTTATATTAAATTAATTATTATATTATATTATATAGTTTTTTAATTTTTTTATTATTTTTAGTTTATTATATAATTAATTTCCTATTTAGGAAAGAAGTAACGTTATTTTTAGAATTTAATTATAATTAACTATAGGAAGTTAAATATTGGGTGTTTTATAGTATATTTACATTAAAAAGTGGGTGGCCTAGAGCCGGGGGTGGCCTAAATCGGGTAAGGGGACGTTAAATCTTCCATTTACGCTCCGAAATTAAGATTTCTTTTTTATTCTATAATTTTTCTAATGAAATTCCACTAGTAAGACAGATTTAGGAAACATATAATAGGAAACGGAGGGCAGGAACTAGGAACTAGGAACTAGGAAAACGGGAAACTAGGAAATCGGATAGCGGAAACACAGAAAGTTAGGGGGGGGGGGGGAATACCAGCTAGGTATCTTATTTATCACTACATCCTTTATCTTCCACAGCCTGTATAGCGGCGCGGGTACCTACTAGTGGCAGCATAGTGTCTACAATGTACTGCAGCCAGGGTAACACTTTCACAGGCGGTTATAGGCGCTATTCCATAAATATAATCTGGTAATTGCTCTCTGTTTTCCTAAACTTCTTTCTCTTCTCATTAATTCTCTTTCTTCCGTGCTAGAATCTGATTTAATATCACTTTAGCCACTTTAAATCTAATTAATATTTAAGATAATAGGTTTTTTCAGTATCAATATCGACAAACTTAAGAATCCGTTAGAGGATAAATATAATCGCTGACTGCGTTTATCGCTGTAGCTGTCCAGCTTTATTTCGCTTGCAGGTTGAGTGAGTGAAAGTGAAGCTGATCGAAACGTACTGTGCTAGAAGAATTGGGAGATGATAGCTTTACCGCAGCACCCATATATTATTTTGCACTATATCAGCTCGATCCTGCGAGGCTTGATACCGCTGAAGATGGCAGACCCGCCGTGCTTCGCTCTGGAGAAAAAGGTCCCTACCATCGTTAGCACTCTACCATGCCTATAGGTAAGGTGTCCTATCTCGTCGGACGTGTGCCTTCCCGACGTCGTGCTGAACCCGCGGAGTTTGTATTGCTTATGAGGTTTCACCTAAGCTTTCCAACCAACACACACTTGCACCGCTTGGCTTCGGGGCGATGAGCCAAATAACATTGCGTATCTAACTCCGTGACGTTGAGAAGGAGCTTAGAAATAGAGACAGAGGATCTGGTACTCAATCAAGATGCCGGCCTGAATATAAATGCCTCAAGCTCCCGGAAGGCCTTGTCCAGGTCGTCGTTGACAATGACCAAATCATGAACGCCCGGCGTGTCGGCGAATTCAAGCTCGACTCTGGCCTGAACCAGCCTCTTTTGGATTTGCTCTTCGTTCTCTGTGCCGCGGCTCCTGAGCCGCGCCTCGAGCGCCTCAAAGCTCGGTGGTTTGATGAACACGTAGCGCGCCTGGGCGCCGAGGCTGGCCTTCATCTGCTTGACACCCTCCATCTCGATATCCAGTATGGCCACCAATCCTTTTGCTGCCTGGTCTGCAATGGCCTGTTTGCTAGTTCCATAGGAGTGGCCACTGAAAGATGCGTGCTCCGCGAAGGCATCCTGGGAGACGAGAAGCGAAAAGTCGGAAGGCGAGACGTAATAATAGTTTACGCCCTCGACTTCGCCATTCCGAGGCTTGCGTGTCGTATGAGAGACAGTTAATCCGAATGTGCCCGGGTGTGCAGCAGAGATCATGTCGATCAGAGTCCCTTTGCCCACGCCTGAAGGCCCAGAGATGACGATGGGTCGTAGATCTCGGAGGGGCGCTGCAGTCGAGGTGTTAGTCTCATTTCAGTCTTGGCATGGGCTAGAAAGATCATACTAGAAGTCATTTCGGGAAGGATGCCAGCATGTACGTGGTTGGGATGGGCTGGGGTGAGGTTTAGTGTGGTTCTAACAAGGAAATAAAAGAAGAGGAGGGGAAGAAGATTCAATTTGGCGTGGCCCTAGATGTGGTTCATGTGCAAGCCCCCACTATCCACCGCCCCACGAGCCAATGGGATCTCTCAAAATGATTATGTAAAGCAGCCTGAGCTGCAGGGGCACGTCACTAGCGACAGCAGCCCAGGCTGCGAGAACACAGTCGAACACATGCACATCTTCCACGAAGGCGAGTTCAGCTGCTGCACTCTGAATTTGAAAGCTTTCAAGCGGTTCAGGGCTTTTTTCTTGCTCTAATTCAGGCTATCTACGACCATCATATTGATTCGGACCCAGTGAATACCCCCCCAGCACTTATGTCGAGAGATGCGGCGCCGCTCCTGGCGCATCCATAAGCGACACATACTTGACTTGGTAGTGCTTCGTCTTGGTGATGTTACCCTTCTCGTCCTTATCTACCGTCCAGATATGTTTGTCCGAGGACCAATTGTTCTCTTCTTCGGCAACGGGAATGAACAGCCGGCCCGGACTTCTGAGCTGCCGCACAAGCTCGTCGTGCAGTTTGACGGCTGCAGCACCGACGTGTATGGCGTCCCAGCCTTCTCCATCGTCTCCGTCCACGAGATTTGCTGTGGGCCAGCCCTTGCGCCCATCACCAAGGCAGAAACGCACGCGTCCCGTGGCGAGCAGCGCGGCGCCTTCGGGTGACCTGCGCATGTTGGTCTCCCCGAGCTTTCTCAGGTCGTCAATATGGTCGACACCGATAACCACGGCGGTCTCACCGGCCAGCTCCGCGAGCATGTGCACCAAGAAGCCACTGCCGCTGCCAATGTCCAATATTCTTCGCCGTCGCCCTCGCACGCCAACCACATCTTCCTCGACACCATTGGTTGCCTGCTCGCTCTTGGTGTAGGGGAGCAGGTACGGCAGGAGAGACTCGACCGCTTTGGCATGCATATGCGGTGCACTGATGGTGGCGTGGTGGCCGAGGACCTGTGGGCTATCATCGTACGCGTCTCCTGGGGCGTATTGGCCACGGTCCACCTTGAGGAAGGCTGATCTGACCATTGGGTGAGTAATCACCTTGTTGCGCCACATGTGCTCGACAAGGGATTCGTTAGAGTTGGCGGAATTCTGTTGAACCATTTTTTTTTTTTGGGGGGGGGGGTGCTCTGCAGATCAGTTGGTTGGTTTCCCTGCACGAACTCTCGGGTGTGGTCCAACTCGGGAGCGCTTGATGTTTAAGTATTGGTGTTGATGACGGTGTCCTGGGTCGTTTCCTTAGTTGCCACGCGCTGTGCAGTGTATGGAGTATTTGGTTGCTAAAGAGATATGTATGCATGGAGGATGGAAGCCTGCAGGTTCAGTGGGTTGCCCTCTTTTTTATACCTCTGGGACTTGCGGCTGAGCAGCGGCCACCCAACACTGATCATCCTAAGCCGCCCCCACGGCGCTCTATTCCTGAGGCTGGGGCGCGAGGTACCACCTGGCGCCCAAGAACTTTTATTACAATAGAAGGCTGTGGGTACTATACAGGATATAGCGTTACATTTTACTTAAATATTAGAGTGGTTACTTCTCGCGACAACTTTTCAAGAGGCTCATGGGGTCACAATATTCGACCACACCTTGATAAGATCTTCGCGATGTTGTTCTCTGGATCCAGGTAATGATTGGTAAAGACTGTCTGCAAGAAGATTCAAGCGCCCGGTAAAGACTGTCTACAAGATTCAAGCAGCCACTCACTTAAACATCATCCATCCCCGACTGATTCATAATCAGATCAAAAGTTCTTCTGTCGCCCCGTCCTAGCCCCGACCGTCACAACCGGACCATGGCTCATGCCACATCTAATTAGAACCTCTCTGACAGCTAGTACACTTGGATCCATCGGTGGTGTTACCACAGTTAACCGCGCCGCTACAGCCATTATATTTCCGACCGCACGACCGCTCGGTCGAATACCCGAGACTTGTACTGCAGTCGGTGCAAACAACGGTGTACCTGTCGCACATCTTTACAAGATTTAACTCGTCTGAACACGGATGTAGGACAAAGTGGGGGTAAGGGATAAAGCTGGTGCTTACGATGTCAAGGGGTGAAGTGTCGAGATTGAAGATTGGATGAGGCGAAGATGAGCTGAGACGAGCACTGTGAATATGTGGTTTCTAATATGTAGGTAATTGTATGTTGATGTGAAGCTGTCGACTTTGATGAGGTCGAACGGGAATCTGTCGTGGTTTAAATAGACACCCAGGCCGCCCACTGTTGACTGCTCAGGGCTGAGGCCTTTTGGCCTGTGAGACAGTTCCTCAATATGTCGGTCATGGTGTGAAGGATGGGTTGTTGGTTGTGAGGCTGTGATGGGTTGTTGGTTGTTGGTTGTGAGGCTGCGATGGGTTGTCGGTTGTAATGTTGTGGGTCAAGCAATACGCCACTCCGAAAGAGTAGAATGGTGGCGACCCTTTCTGCGGCCCTAGTGCAGTGTGATAAGTGAAATATCGAGGGATTCAAAGTGTTTAGGGGACAGGATTGGAGGCCCAACCTCTTGCCGCGCTGTGGCCTGGTGATCATTTCTGCAGCCCTACGGCACCGCTGGCAAGGCTGACCTTTGCTTGTGAAGCAGTTCCTCTGTATGTCGGTCATGGGGTGGATAATGGGCTGTTGCTTGTGAGGTTTGGGTTAAAGCGCATGCAGGCAATACGAACATGGGCGACTGTTTCTGCGAGCGGCCCTAGCGTAATGAAACATCGAGGGATTTGAAGTGTTCAGGAGCAAGGTTGGAGGCCCAACTTCTGGCCGCGCGGTCTGCCAGGATGAGAGGGATACCCTTCATTAGAGGATCAGCATCGCACTAGGACGACTAAAATTAGGTTCCTAGGTTGCCATGCGCAACTCAAAGTCATGTTCGGTCACCGTGGAAGTAAGCAAGCCTGCGATAATTGTTAGAAGGTACGGGTTAGCCTCTATGCTAACTAAGCAGTTTGGCGCCTACAACTCTCGCTCCTTTTAAGCGTAGTTAAGGGGTTTATTTCTTCCCTTAGCATTAATAAATAAACTATAATTTGCATTATTAACATTATTAAGTTATAAGCCCGGCGTCGCTTATTATATCGCTTATTCGCTTGCTTTATTAATATCTATTAATATTAAATACTTTTATACCTAAGGATTATTAAAATATAATCGTTATAAAACTAGATTATTATTACTATTTATTTCTTTTAATAAAAGCTATAGATTCTAATAACTTATAAAAATCCGTTATTTTCGCTTTAATTCTTTATATTATTAAATATTAACTTATTAACTTATTTAACTTTAATAAATCCTTATTAAAATGCTTAACGTATTTAACTTTAAGCTTAACCTATTATTACTACTAAAGCTTAACTTAAAAGGTAAAAACTATTTAAATTAGTATACTATATAAAGTAGAGCCTTTTAATTTGCTAGCTTAAATAGAATTATTATTAATATAAAACCGAAATTTATTATCGCCGATATATTATAGAAATAGCAGAAATTCGATAATTAAGCGTTTATAATATTTTTAAGCGTTATATACTTTAACTTAATAATATATATTATATTATATAATAACTCTTTAGCTATTTAGAAAACCTTTAAAAACTAATTTAATCGAGATATTAATAATTTAACTATTTATTTATTCCGTTAATTAATTAATTTATATTATAAAGATAGCTTTAACTTATAAGATTATTTAAATAACTTTTAAAGACTTTAAATATAGCTTTATTTCTAAACTTTTATATTTAATTAATCTATTATTAAATTAATAAAGGTATTTTTTAAAAATAATAAAGTTAAGAGATCTTTTTTCCTAATAATATTACCCGATTTTATAAATAATATTATTAATAACCTTAATAGCTATAATATATTAAAGTTTATTAAAATTAAATTTAAGATAATAAATATTATTACTTATTTAAAAGTTAAATAATTAAAGGTATATTATACTTTAACTTTTTATAAAAAGTTAGTATTAACTAGTGCTAAAAAGTTTATTAAATTATTTATATTAACTAATACTAACTTATTAAAGAAATTTAATAAAAAAGAATATATTTAATACTGTATCTAAGACTTTACCTTTATTAGCTATCTATATATTAACTATAATAGGCTTGCTAAATATAAGAAAAAGTAGAAAAAGGGAAAAAAATAAGCTGCTATAAATTAGGCTAAAGATAATATAATAAAAGTTTTTAACTTTAATAATAAAGATATTATCTTTTATATAAATATTTTAATATATATTATAAAGCTTCTTTTATCTAATAATATAAGTAATCTATCCTAAATTTTTAATTTCGGTACTTTAAAATATATATCGGGTTATATAAAGAACTTTAGCTTACTTTAACTATATACCGGAATAATTACTATTACTAATAATACTTATTTTATTATAAAAGGTATTAGTATTATAAATATCCTTTTATAATTACCTAATAGTTTAATTATTAAGAATATCTTTATTAATATATTATATAGTTAAGGATTTAGAAATATTTATTTATTTAGTTAAATAATAGTTTAGAATCGATTTTGCTTAAGCGCTTAAAGTAATAATATCTTTCTCTAGCTAAAAAATAATAAGTTATTATTAATATAGATAAAGTTTTAGAAAGGTAATTTTAAAATATAAACCGCTAATAATAAAAACGCTTAAATATTATTCTCCTTATATAAGAAATTTTATAAGGCCTTTAAATATAATAACGTTAGTAAGACTACTGCTTAACGATTATATACTAATAGTAATATTATATTAATTAAATTAAATAATTTTAATTATAAACCCTATAAGCTAGTAAAGTTAATCCGATATTATTTAAAATCTTTATTAGATTAATAATTAATTATATTATTTAAATTAATTTATTTAGATTTTTCCGGATGCTTCTTTATAAAATTATTAAAAGGCTTCTAATATTTTATATTATTAATTAATAATTATATAAGGTATTGCTAGGTATACTTTATTAAAAAGAAGAATTAAATTCTTATTATTATCGATAACTTTCTTATAATAATAAAAATATAGTTTAATATAAAGGTTAAGATATTTATTTTAAATAATAAGGGTAAATATATTAGCGGGATTATAATCGATATATTTTATTAATAAGGAATTATTTATTAGAAATTGCTATTATATTATTATAAATTAAATAGTATATTAGAGAGATATATATAGATAATTATTACTAATATTAAAGCTATAATCTAAAATAAAAACTTTCTTATTTTATAGCTTAAATTAATTATATACTTTATATATCTCCGAAACTAAAAGCTATATAAGGTATTACCTTATTAGATTATATCTTTTAAAATACTATATAAAAAAAAGCTAAATATTAAATACTTTTAATTATACTTTCGCCCTTATTATATTTATATCTCTATAAAAGCATAAAAGCTTAGGATAAAACTATTAAATTAAGCCGAAAAGGCTAATTTTATAGGTTTTAAAGTAAATAATAATTCGATATTCTGCCTTTTTATACTGCTTTAAAAAGTTATTATAATTATAATAATAAATTATATATATTAAAAGAAATAATAACTATCGGTAGTATAGTTAATTAGAGATTTAATAATTAAAGTTATTAAACTATTAATAAAGATATTTCTATAATTTATAATCGATATACCTTTAGAATTACTATTACTTACTTTTTTATTTAAACCGATATAAAATAATAATTATCTTATATCTTTACTTAGATAGATATAAAATAATATTTATTTTATACCTTTATCTAAACCGGTTATTAGCTTTAAAGGTTATTATTTATAGCTTTTTTATAAGGTAAAGGCGAATACTTAATTTATTAATAATAATTTAATATTAATAGGTGCTAATTTACCCTTTATACCTATAAATGCTAATTTTAATTTTAATTATAAGAATTTATTTTTATTATTTATATTAATTAATATTAACTATAAGGAATTAGCTATTTTTATTATTATATTTCTTATAATATAAGAGGATAATATTTTATAAAACTATACTTAAGCCTAGAAAAGTTTTAAAAGGAAAGCTTAAGTTATTATTATAAAAAAGAAGTTAAACTTATTTACTATTATAAATATATAGAAGAAGGTTCTTACTACTTATAACTAATATATTATTAACCTATATTAGGTATATACTAAAAAATATAATGTAAAAGGATAACTTTTCCGCTATAAAGCTTATTTTATTGTTTAAGGGTTTACTTAAATATATAGAATAAACTATAATAATATTTATAATCCTATTGCTTATTATAAGATAATAAGAATTATTATTTAAATTGCTATAATAACCGGTTTAAATTTATATTAATTTAATATTAAAATAGCCTACTTATATAGTTAATTAAAGTATAATGTTTATATATAACTATTACCTAAGTATTAGATATTATTTAAGAATATTATGCTTAAAGTGCTTAAAGCCTTATATAGCTTAAAGTAATTAAGCTATAAATAGTTTAAAAAACTATATAGTAAACTTATTAAATATTACTTATAAGTAATATTTAATTTATATATTTTTATTGGTAAAGGTATTATTATTATTATTTATATTAACGATATCCTAATTATTAAAATATTTAATATTATTACTGCTTTTAAGTTTATTTTATTAAAAAAGTTTAAATATATCGATATAGATCTCTATTAATACTTTTTAAATCTTAAAATCTATTAAATAAATGCCGGGATTTCTATATTATAATAAGGCTATATAGAGCGTATACTCCGTTAGTTTAATATATTTAATATAAATAGCTGTTAAACCCTTATAAACCTAAACTTATTTTTAAAACGGAAAATAAATAGTAATATTTCTATCGATACTATAATATACTAATTATTAATAAATTTTATTAATTTTTTAATTATAGGAATTAAAATTAATCTCGCTTACCCTATTATAGTTATATTAATATTTAATATAAAACTAACCGAATAATATCTTATAATAGCTAAAGGTATTTTTCGTTATATTAGATAAATATTAGAATATCGATTATATTATCCTTATTACCTAGTAATTATAAAGCTTAATATATATAGTAATATCTTATATAACTTAAACCCCGATAATTTTAAGGCTTTTAAGGGCTAGATTTAGCTATTAAATAAATTACCTATTATATAGTTTTTAAAATAATAATTTATAATTACTAAATTAACTTATAAAGCTAAATATATAATATACTTATCGGCGTTATCTTATTTATATTAAATAATTTAAGCCTTAGCTAAACTTATTATTAATTATAAAGATTAACTATTTATTTTATATATTAATAACCAGCTTATATTAAACCTTATTTAAAATATAAAGGTTATTACTTATTTAAAATATATTACCGTTTATTATTACTTTATATATAAAGGGGTTAGGTTTGTTTATAACGTTTAATATATATTATCCGCCGATAATTTAGCAGATATTTATATAAAAGCCCTATTAAAGCCTATATTATAGAATTTATATTATTTATTAGGTTTAGTAGATTCTTAAGAGATTTAGTATTAATAAATACTAATTAAACCTTTAGCGGAAGAAAGTATAATAGTAGGTATTGCTTAGCAATTGGAATATTATGCTATCCTTATATATATTAGCATTTTTTTAGTTATTAAAATAACGATAATAAATAGGAGGTATATTAAAAGGTATAGGTTAGCCTTTATATTAACTAAGCAGTTTAGTGCCTATAACTCTCGCTCTTTTTAAGCGTAGTTAAGGGGTTTATTTCTTCCTTTAGCATTAGTAAATAAACTATAATTTATATTATCAATATTATTAATGATGTGCGAGCAATACCTAGATATGGGGTGATATACCACGGCCCATACCTTAACGGCACCGGCCCAACGGCTCGATTTAAACACGCGGAAGAGTGCAATTTCCGTGCTTTGGCATTGATAAGGACACACTAGCCTATGGTGGCCTCCCCAGACCGTCCTGGGAGGCGCCTCTGCAGGATGTGGATGCCTGTTGAAAGGAGGCAGCTGAGGAGGCTGTTGGCTGCAGGTGCCACCTCGAAACCTGCTTTGTCCTACCTACCACCTCGTCGCAACTACGCCATAGCCGCCTGGCAAGCTCTAAATGTGCTGGAAGCAAGAAATGGGGTGTTAGCAAGATGCAAGCTAGCTCCTAGCAATAGTAATATTGTGCCTATTTTAAGATATTTAGATATTGCGACATTAAAGGTAGTCTTATTAAGACTTATATATACTATTAAGTTATAGCTATATATAATAAATATTATATATCGACTATTTTATTTTTTAAGTTTCTTTATTAAGCTAAAATAATAATAAGTATTTAAAAAGAATAAAGTATAATATATTTTTTAAGATTAATATAATAAGTTTTATTATATAAAAACTTTTATAAAAACTTATTAATTTTTATAAGCTTAACGTCCCGGCACTTAATTTGAAACATATTTAATTTAAAACACTATATTTTTAATATAAATATATTTAAAAGCAGCTATATTTTTAATTATTTTAATTTAAATTAAATATATTTTAAAAAATATTTAATCTTTAATATAATATATATAAATAGCTATAATATATATATAATAATTTAATTTATTAAAATATTATATATCGATTATTTTATTTATTTAAGTTCCCCTATTAAGCTAGAACGATAGTAAATATCCGAGAAGGATAAGGCATAATATATCTTTTAAATTAACACAGTAGGTTTTGCTATATAGGACTTTTTACAGTAACTTATTAATCTTCTATAAGCCTATCTGTAATCAGAAGCCGCTATTCTGCGCTAATAGCCGTAGCGTTAGGCCGCGCCTAATCTATTCGCGCCGGTGCTATTAGCCTTAACATAAACCGGTCTATCGAGGTTAAAGCCATTGCGGGCCGTAAGCAACCTAGTTTAACGCCGTTAAGCATTATGCGAAAGTGCTATTGCTGTATAACTTAGGCCTTCGAATATAAGTTGCTCGAAATAGGCGATATTAAAAAGCCGCCATTGCCCTGACTAAGGTTTTGGCTCTGCTTAAACACATACCTATCTGGCAAAACCGAGCGACATAACCTTTTCCGCAAAACCACTCGAAAGCAATTATTTAGCCCACCGAAACCGAGACGACAGTTAAGCTTAAACCACCACTTATACGCGCCTAAGACCTAGGTAAGGCCACTATATTCCATTATCTGGATATATGGATCTAATAGCTTTATAGCCACAGAAATAAACTCTATTTATAATAAGCAAATTTTTGCCCAGGTAAGAAGTTTTCTTATTAAGGTAAAGGAGTGCAAAGATAAAAACCCTTTCTTATCCCTATAAATCGATATATTTATTAGCACCTTAAAGATATATAAGGTTTATTTTAAAGAAATAAATAAGTTTATCGTTTATAAAGTAAGAATAAATAAGCCGAATGGAAAAAGGGAGGTTAATTATTTAGTACGCTTTTTTAAAAAGGTTTACCTTTTATTTAAATAAATTAAAAAGATAAAGCCTAGTTGCAGAAATATAATATAGTTAAATAGAATTTAGTTTAAAAAAATATAATTATAGGTCTTTTAACCTTATACCTAGGAGGGAAAATATTATATATAAAATTTATAAAAACTTTTTAAAAAGAAAACTATAAAAATATTAAGGTTTATTAATATATTATTAATATTCTTTAATATTTAAACTTTTAAATATATTTAATTAATTATAAATATTAATAATATAAAATAATTATATTATATTATAATAATATATAATATTTAATATTATTATATTATTTATATTTAAATAATTTTATATAGCTTATAAATAATAAAGTTTTAATTTCTTTATATAAAATTTATATAAAGAAAACTTAATTTTAAATTTTATAATTAATAAAGATTCTTTTAAAAATACTTTTAATATATTTAAATAAAAGCTTAATTTACTTTATATAATTTAAGGAAAGAAAAGCTTTATTTAATTTATTTAAAAGAATATTAATATATTAAAGAATATAAAAAATTATTAATAGTTTTATAAAGTTTATTAATATTTCTTAATACTTTTTTACTTACTAGCTTTAAAAATTCTTTTTTAAATATAAATAATATTAAATAATTTTATTAATATTATTTTTAAATATAAATATTAATAAAGTAATATAACCGTAATTTTAAAGGTTAATAGATTTAAATTAAATTTAATATAATAGTTTTTAAAGTAAATATTTTTAAATATATTTTATATTAAAAAGTAAATATTTTAAATTAAATGTGTTTTAAATTAAGTTTAAAATATTATTTATATTTAAAAGCTATTATTTTACGTTAAAAATTATAATATTAAGCTATATTTATTTATATTAATATTATTAATAAGTTATTAACTTATTAAAATTAAAGTTATTATAAATTATAAACTAATTTAATATTATTATTAATTATTTTATTTATTTAAGTTTCTTTATTAAGCTAAAATAATAATAAATATTTAAAAAGAATAAAGTATAAACTATTTATTTTATTTAAATTTTATCTCTTAAAGCTAGGAATATAGTAAAGTAAGAGGAAAGAAGCTATAATTAAAGTTAAAGCTATAGCTATCCCTTTCTCTATAAACCTTAATTTACTTTATACTTAAGCTTCTATAAATAACTTTATATAGTAAGAAGTATTTACTATAACGTTAGATATCTCTTAAAAGGCTATATAAGCGCTTAATAGGGAAAAACCTATAGTATAAAGAAAAAACCTTATTAGCTAGAGATATAGTAACTAATAATAATAGGTACGTAATTATAAGGAATTAGTTAAGGGTAAATAGTTTTGCCTTTTAGCGCTAAAGGGGTATATTAAAGGGAAAGCAGGTTAAAAAAGGCATTAGCGAGATTTAAACTTATACCCTTTATATTATTAATATAAAAGAGTATCTTAACGCTTAACTAATACGTTATAATGCTAAAAAATAAAGTATAATATATCTTTTAAGATTAATATAATAAGTTTTATTATATAAAACTTTTTATAATAACTTATTAATCTTTTATAAGCTTATTTATAATTAAAAGCCGTTATTTTACGCTAATAGCTATAGCGTTAAGCTATATTTAATTTATTTACATTAATATATCGAGGTTAAAAGTATTATAAGCTATAAGTAACTTAATTTAATATTATTAAACATTATATAAAAGTGTTATTACTATATAACTTAAGCCTTTATAAGTTACTCGAAATAAATAATATTAAAAAGTTATTATTATTTTAAAGGTTTTAGCTTTATTTAAATATAAATTTATTATAACTTTATTTTATAAAACTATTTAAAAGTAATTATTTAGCTTATTATATAAAACTAAGATAACTATTAATTAAGCTTAAACTATTACTTATATATATTTAAAACCTTTAAATTAAGTAAGGCCACTATATTTTATTATTTAAATATATAAATTTAATAGCTTATAAATAGCTATAAAAATAAATTTTATTTATAATAAATAAATTTTTACTTAAGTAAAAGATTCTTTTATTAAAGCGAAGAAATATAAGAATAAAAACCCTTCTTTATTTAAATAAATTAATATATTTATTATTACTTTAAAAATATATAAAGTTTATTTTAAAGAAATAAAGAAGTTTATTACTTATAAAGTAAAGATTAATACTTTAAGAAAGAGAAATAAATTAAAAGGAAAAAGAAAGGTTAATTATTTAATACGCTTTTTTAAAAAGGTTTACCTTTTATTTAAATAGATTAAAGAAATAAAGCTTAGTTATAGAAATATAATATAGTTAAATAAAATTTAATTTAAAAAATATAATTATAAGTTTTTTAACTTTATACTTAAAAAGAAAGCTTTAAAACTATATATTTTAATTAATTAAAATATTAGAATTAATTAACTTATATATATTATTAAGTTAAGTATTTTATATATAGTTATTAGTATTAAAGGTTGGGCTGTACCGAAGGTGGGGGTTATATGGTACGCTTTTAATTGTTGGCATAATCTTCTCTCTCCTCCCACGGATTGTGTTGGGATTGGAATAGCAAGGATGGATACGATTATCGATCCGGAAATGTGTTCGAAGAGTGTGGTAGCGGGATTGAGAGCCCGAGGATGGTGGGGACTTAAGCGGCAAGAAACGCGAAGCGGTTCACGAGCAACCATTCTCGGGGCTCTGTGTGTACGCAGACCACATCACCAGTTATGACGTTGCATAGCGAACGATGTACCTCGTATATATACCCAGATTGCAAAAGCTTCTGACCCAAGATCTCAAGTGCTCTGCTTCCACAGAATTCGCCCAAGATGTTGCTATAGTATAGTATTTCAACAGGTTCCGCACTTTAATTTTGGAACATTTACAATCATGAGCTCCACCATTGTTCTCCTGTGAATGTATGCCACACTTGGCATGGAACTTGAATTTAAGGTGAAATGTAAAGCTGCTTTGCGGTCTCATTTGTTACATATGTAGTCCTCTCCTTCTTGCAAGTCCTAACATATTCTGCTTTGTTATCCAGCCATGCCTCTCGTCCACCGGGTCCAAGTGAATGCTCTGGGGAAGTTCTGAGTATATAGAATAATTTAAATTCAGTTTTCCCTGTACTGTTGGCGCCGTGGCAGAGTGGTCTAATGCGATAGACTAGAAATGCTTTCAAAGTAATCCTTGTCATCTATTCTCTTCGGAGGCGCATGTTCGAATCATGCCGGCGTCGGCTCTTTTGATCATTGCACGTAGACGCCCTCTTTTTGTCCTATTGTGGTAGCAAACGTAGGTGAAAGAGTATTATGCATTATGTGGTTGTGGTGTTGATGTTAAACAAAGGTTATTAGACATCTGGAGCGCAGACTGGGTTGTAAATCAGCTATAGTTTGGCTTGGTGGGCTGTGCCCGACTGACCTGTGCATACCCCTTCTGCGCTGCCACACCTATTTTCAGTACTAATTCCTATGGAAAGGTTTTTTTTTCTTTCCCCAGTATCTTGTGATCGACTGTCTGCAAAGATTTCGTGTCCAAATCGACAAGTTCAGGTTGATCTGCAAACAGATTTTTATTGAGTCTACAACTGAGAAATGGTGTCCACATTTCTCACCTGGGCTACATATGCAACAATCAAGGAATTCTATCTTTGCGCATCCCTTTTGAAATCACCTCCGGAATACACTACGACCCAGACCATACTCAATGTCGCCAAGCTGATCGTAATGGGTACCGTGGCGTTTTGCAGATCTCCAGCATGGCCCCATGAGAACAACCAAGCGAACATGAACCATATCGTAGGAGACAGACTCAGGAGCATGTACGCCACCACGCGGATTGCCGAACTCTGCTCCTGGGCCGCGATGCCCCAGAAAGTCTCGACCTTGGTGAACCGTGTACTCGGCACAATTTCTCGATCATACTTGGGAATGTTTTCCAGCAATTCGTCAGGTAGGTCCTCGGCGACGTCACAGCTAGACATGAACAAGCTGTGAAGCCGGTGGGCCACGCTATCATCGGTGTAGCATGCATAGAAGAGGTCATTGAACATGTGCTCGGTTATAGGTGGCTGCTTCATCGGCTGGGGACCGTATTGATATGCTGGATATTCGTCGTCATCGGGGCAAGGGACCGAGAATCCTGGCATCGGTGCGAAACGGTAGGCTCTGTGCCTTTTCACCTGTGCCCCAAATGACTCAGTATATTGGGTCAAGTGCAACAGGGAGGTCTGCACAAGAAGTTGCTTTCTGAGCAACAGGGGTAGCTGTTCAAGTACATGACAGTCTGTGCATGAGGGCTGCAGTGAGGGCAATTGGTATCGTAAATTTCCAGACAAGAAAGAGAAAAACATGAATAACTTGTGCGAATCCGACCATATGTCCTGAGGTCATGAAGGGAATGAAAGTTGTACGACGACACTCGAAAAATTCGAACTGGTACAATCACCGCAAAGCATTTAAAAATAGATTGACACATACCTTGACGAATTCGCAATGACTATAGATAAATATCGAAAACACTCGACGCAAAAATCCTCTTTCTTGATTGTATCTCTTGATGAGGTCCCGGAAGAAACCTCGGGCGTTCATCTTGGTGACCTCGATTGAGACAAGTACATATCGAGACGATTTGAATACCAGCATAGATATAAAAGATCGCATGTCCTCGCCCAGGGTGACCACGGACGAATTGCCGGTCGTCGTCGCCGGGGTGCAGCTTGATGATGCTGAGCCGTCAACGCTCTGTTCGTCGGTGAATGACGAGGCCCCTGAGCTCGAGTGGGCAGGCGTAGGTGATCTTGAAATATTCGAGACTTTATTCAAGGTTATGGACGTGTTGCAGTCGCTGTTGCTCTCGAGGGGATAGCTAGCCGCCAGCTGACGAAGCTTGCTGGCATATATTGGTGAAATTCTCTCTTGGCGAGGCCTTCCGCATCCGCATGTCCAACTCATCGTTCCGAATTGGCTCTTGTTGTCATCATGGAAACTCTTTGGAAGGCTGAAATCTGGAAGATTCTGATCTGCGCCCTTGACATGAAACGCAGGATTCCTTGTCGTAGTCTCCGTTGGGCTGATTTGTGCTTGCATCCTATCAGTTCCCAACACGGGTCCATTTGGGCCCCTCGGTGGACAGGTATTCTGTCTTGATTCAAGGCATCTTGTTTTGTGCACCTGGAGACATTGGATCAGTCGATGGTGGTGCTTTGGGGAAGGGACAATAGCAGAGCTAGATAGCACTTGAGCCCAGCTCACAGTCTTGTAGGACATACCGCATCTTCGCGTGTCAAGGGCGTCTCAACCTGCTCACACTTCAGGAGCTTCGCAGCCTGATGAGTTCTTTTATGCCTCTTGAAAGCGTGCTCTCTTCCAAAGACAGCAGAGCACTGCTCGCACTTAAACAAAACATCCTCTTGCTGGGATTGTGGTCGCGACGGCCTTCTGTATAAGCGTAACAGGGGCTCTGTCGTCAGAACTCCTCCTGGGTACAGCGATGGTCGGAAAACCCAGTGAAGGAAGGACCAACATTCGTTGCAGGCTACAAAACACCACCTCATGCTCAGTAACGCCCCGACTCCTCCTAGTATCAACGAGTATTGTTCGATGTAGCTCAAAAGCACGTACGACCACGAACTCGAGACTCTGAGGGGCAACACGGAAGCCCACGGTTTATGTAGCAAGAAAAATGAGAACAAGGGCGCTAGGAGGAAAAGCATGAAATCGAAAGCTCCACTGAGCTCTCGGGCATATTTCTCCCAAAGTTTCCAGATTGATAGACTCGAATGTGCCGGGAACTCTGTTTTGTAGTGATCACGAGGTGGCGCCAACGGCCACCAGTCCCATTTCGAGCCGGTGCTTGCCTCGATGGTCAACTTCAGCCTATCCACCGGAGACAGGTCTGTAAGGCACCTGTCTGTGTCCAGACGGATAGTAAAGTTATGATCGACACCCTTTCGCACAGAACAATGTTCTATTTCTTTAAAGATCGGCAGCAGACGCAAGCCCTCGGTCCTCGTTTGTTCGCTTTCAACCAGCTCAATCCTCGCTTCCTCGACTGTTTTGAGGATGAAGCTGCGCGCCTCAGAGAAGAAGGTCGGATTGATGAAATTATAGAGGCCTCTCGCGAAATTCCTCACGGCTTTACTTGAGACCATGGTGGTCCAATAAACAGAAAATCCGCCGTCAAAGATCTCCGGCAGTGTGTCTGCCATGATGTCTTCCAAGACGGCATCAGAGTGATTGAATCTGCTGCTGGGATCACCGAAGCCCCCAGCCACTTTGTCGTCCGCACGTAGGTGCTGATTGTAAGGACTCGAATCGTCTGCTTTCTCGAAAGAAACGCTTGGCATCAATACGCCGCCTCCAAGTTGAGAATCTGGCTGTGAAGTTGCCGGCGAATTCATGCCGAGCTCTGTAACACAAGCCTCTGCCTCGCCCTCGGATGTTGATATTATCTTTTCGGAGCATCTCGCAGCAATATAATCCGAGTACGCCTGCAGGAACCCAGAAGCGACCTCTAAGCTAGGATTCTCAAATCCCAGTTCCACAGCGAGTTTGCTGATCAGGTATGTGATGTGAGTCTGGAAAGATAATCCCCTCTCTTGAGCAGCTGCCCTAGCTTTCGAGAGCGAAAAAAACAAAGGCGGGCTGCTCCAGACGGAAGCCAATAAATGTTCAGTTGACGACTTGACTTTCTCTAGTTCCCGCGTGGGTATGACGAGGGCTCGCAGTCTCCATTTCAAAGCTCTGAATGGCTCGCTCGAAATGAAAAACGACTTGAGATCCTCGATCGAGCATGCTCCTGTGAATTCCCGGCGCCCTGATTCCTGTTCCTCGTTGCTCGAAGAACTCTCCGCCTCAGATTCTGGAGGGGACTCATGGTACTGCAGGGCTTGGCTCCTGTTGATTTCTTGAGTTCCGGCATCCTGCTCCTTGTATCTTTCCACAAGAAAGCTTGAAGCTTGCGTAGCTGTGCGCCGTATAAAGTCAACCACATCTCTGTATTTCGGCGAGTGGTCCGTCACCTCTTTGGTCAGGCTGAAGCTCAGTTGCCGAGAGTAACTTCTCAAGATTCTTTTGAAATTTTTCTTGAAACGCTCAGGCCCTATCCCTGACTCTGATATCGCCTTTGAGAACATGCTGTCGACGCTGGGGTCTTCAGACAAGAGATCCAAGAACTCTCCCACAAGGATCTGCGTCACATCATTGCCAAGAGACGGGGAGGAGCTCAGAAGCGATTCGGTATCAAATACGGATTCAGCATAAGACCTCAATAAGCGTGTGTCACTTTCGTTGTCCGTATTTTTTATGGCCACGCTTGTATCGAATGATCGTCGCATTAGACTCGGATCACTGGCTCCCTTTTGCATGACGTGATCGCGAATGACTAGGTTCTCGGATCTCATAGGTCTCGTTGCCAGGAACTCCATTGATTGTGAAAAGTCACCCAAAACGACGAGATTTCGGGGTGGATAAGTAGTTGTTGTCTGAAGTTGCTAGCTGCGTGTGGGATCATGTCAGCATTTCGTGAGGAAGAGGTGGGGAGAGGGGATTGGAACAGATGTGTTGGCAATGGAAATGTAAAAATCCCCTCCAAGCCACATGCACCGCGTTCAAGGTCCGCAGCTTCTTCCTGTACATAGCCACCGCTTTCTCGGCGGCCAGTTCCGATAACGAGCAGAGCCCATTCGAGCCGGCAGCCAATCCATTCCAATTCAAGCTGGTATTTTTGTCTTCATGCATGGCTTTCCTGCAGGCTACTGAAAGGCCCCAGTTATGTATGTACTACATCAGTTGCGGGGCTGCTGATGTGCAGCATTCGTGGCTGACGTGGAGGCTGGACATGAAAAAGCTTTAACACGATTCGACACAGTGAACATTAATGTTCGCTGTCGAGTGCCATTATTCGAACTTTGTCTTTCGACGGTGGTAGAGAGGACCTCTGTACCGGTAGTTGCAAAGGAAGGAGCAGGACTGTCGAGATCGCCTCCCATATGTCCCTCTCGTGACAGTCTTCAACGAGGTAGCGCTTCTTCATTGTTCATGCCGTTTCTTGGCGACGTGTTCGCTGGGAAATCGCGTTTTGCCTCCAGATGTCCAAGGAGAAAATGTTCCAATCAAATATTCAGCACTTGAGTGTGTCTCAACTCACTGGCCTCATAACAATCACTCAGCGAGACGTGTAGGCTCATATGCCGACTATGGCGACGCTGGGTCCCTTTTTTTCTCTTTTTTTTCTCAGTTCTTTTTCAGCTGTCTGCCAACGTGACTGATAACACATAGGTTCTCAGCCCGCGCATTCACTGCATCCTCCTTCATGGCCTGGGCCTAAGATCGTTCAGCATTCAAAACACCTAACCAGCAGACCAAGCGTGGGAAAAAAAATCTAGTACCGCCCAGAATCTGGGCCTAATCTCTACATTTGTCCCAAGTGAATGACTTAGTGTGGCCAACATTTTTGCAACTGACCCGCCCTCGGATCCGGAAACGCCAAACTGGCCATACCTCGCTGGCTTTCAGGTCGACATTAATACCTCAAACCCTTCTCCGCCCTTTGACTACCGTCTGTACGATCGAGGCAAACGGCCGGACGTATCTGGTGACTGGCTCGAGCTGGTCACGCAGTCCGAGCTCATCTTGACCAACCGCCTCTCAGAACAGACGGCACATCTGACTAACCCGGACATTACCCGGCTGAAAATCAGCAAGGCCTTGGCTATTGGCAATGCTGTAGGCACTCAGCTGGTTGCTTGTTGTACCCAAGGAGGCCACGATAGAAGTCTTTGTAGCTGCGGCTGAGAGCTTCGATCGTCTCTAGTATTGTTCATTTCGGGACGAGCTTGTGCGTATGCCCATCGGCGCTGTGTGAGAAGCCCATGAAGTTTGCAGTCGCGAGGATGCTATTGACTACAACATTTCTATTGAATGGCACAAAGCGATCTCCGAGGAAGGTCCCGCTCAAGCTACCGAATTGTTTTCAAACCCTTTGGAACGCTACTTAGATAACTTGATGGATTTGTCGGCTCAGTGTCTCCCCGAGTGGCATCAAAAATCCGAGACTTTGCTGAACAGCTTGCTCATCACTCTAGTCGTGATACAGAGCATCTTTATGCTCGCGCCTATTAGCCGAGTTTCGGTCTCAGAAAGCTAAGGGATTAAGAATTTGCGCTTGTAGCATGTAAACAAGGTATGGAAGACTGATGCGTTTTAGAGTTTTCATTTGATTTTATTCATTAGTTTATTTGCTTATATATATATATATATATATATAAATTACATGGCGCTGGAACCTAATCAGAGGTATGAATCATTTACGCAAATGACTGCATGGGATCGAGAGCTTCTCGCCAGCCAAGGTGAAGTACCGGCGTTTTATTTATATCACGCCGGTGAACGGCTGCTAAGGAGCAGGCTACCTAGGTAGGGAGCTCCCGTTGGTGCTGGAACAAGTGCTGCATGCAGAACAAATTCAAACTCAGACCTGACCCCTTGGCTACTTGCGTACCCAGCTCAGCTTGGGCTTGCTGGGGTTCATCGCTCCTCGCGATGCCCATCAGCCGTTGGTATTAGGGGCTGGGGGCCGGGATTAAATTCTGGGAGATTAACCCTTAGTCCAGACCACGCCCACCAGCCACGTGGGTTTGCTCGCGAGAACCTTAAGACAAGACCCGAGAATGACTCGCTGGCTGACAGCTTTGGGCACACAGACATGAGATATGTAGCAGTCGGGGAGGGGGGAAAGAGTGGGCGGTCTTGGAGCCCAGAAATTTTAAATACAGATAGCACTTCGGGCTGTTTCGCGGGGCCGGTTGGCCTGTGTGACAGACAGAGGTCGCCAGCGGAATCATCGACGGGGCGCGAACGAGCACGGGGCACGCGAAGGTTGGTCCCTACACCATCGCTATCTCAAAAAGTGCTCTGTGTGCGTGGGGGTGGGGCACAGGATATCTGACCAAAGTGACGATCCACCATGAGAGGCTGACCGCGTGGCTGGCGAGTTCCGATCGGCTGTTACAGCAAGTTAGCGTGAGCTCCGTCGATTTGCGTAGGGCTGAGGACAAAGAAGTGACAGGTCAGTTCTGCTTCGCGCGGACCACAATGCCTCAAGTGCTCTGTTGAATGCTGTCCGCCAACGCTGCCCAGCGTTGTTCAAGAGCCACGATTTGCTCTTCGATCGGCCGTGCACATATTTCAACGACACCATTGCTAAGCGAAACACCTTGGCTGTGACACCAGGGACTGGAATATCACGAATGCAAGCACAGTAGGGCAAGTATCTCTCTGTCAATATCTTGGATTGTTCAGATCTTCTATCTACCACCTCCCTCCTGTAAAAGGGCTATCATCTAGCCAGTCCACTCCGTGAGCGCCGCGTCTCGTCGTCAACCATCCCAATCGGCGTCTGCATCGCGTTGCCCAACCGTAACAAGAGGAGGATTAAGCCCAGGGTATTTAACTCGGTGAGAAAAACAGAAACATGTTTTTTTTTTCAATTGGAAAAAGCCAAAAAAGAAGTCCCCACATTTGTAGCATGTGTTTTGCAAAACACATGGGAGAAGAGACAGTCTAGAAGTCCCTCAATTGCTCGCACGCTCGCTTTTATTCAACTCCATGCCATGCATTGTTGTGACAAATGAAAGAAAATGGTGGCCAAGCAAGTGAGCCAAGATGGTACAGTTGTGAATCGGTAGTATATATGTGAGCCGGCAGATTTAGATCCACTTGCTCTGGAAGTTGGTCATCTCGCTCATGAAGTCGTCCACAACCGAGCTAGCGGGGGCAGCGAGCAATGGCGGGCTGGGAACGACCGAGACGGGAACCTTGTTGTTGCCATCCATCGATGTGCGTGGCAGACGGTACCCCTGGAACGCGTGCGCGAGTGACTGCTCTAGCGACTCGCGGCCCATGGCGAGGCCAGGCTTTGATTTCTGGAAAGCGGAAGGTGGCGAGACGATGTCCGAGTCCGTTTCATCATCTTCTGCTTCGGAGTGGTAGAAGGATGGTATTTCCGCCTCGTTCTCGGTCTCGGGCGACGTAGCATCCGGATCGTCATCTCCGTGGACGGAGCCTTCGTCAGATGAGAACGAGAAGCGTGACGTAGGGGTATCTTGTTCAGAATCGAGCTGGAATTGCTGTAGCCGTGAGACGGCCGTTGAGGGTTTTGGCGCGGTAAGGGTGACGACCGACTCGTTCTCGGGTAGTCGACGAAGAGTGGTTGCTGAGTAGTTGCGAGTGACAGGTGGAGGTGGCGACAGGATTGTCTTTGGCCCTGTCTCTGAGGCAGCAGAGGTTGCGAAGTTGTCGTCGTCTTCCTCGGCGATGTCGTCCGGGATGGACAGGAAAAGACGCTCTGCGTCATCGGCTGGTGTTGTCACCACTGTTGTGTCGTCGGAGAGGAATCTTCGTAATGAGTCTGGTGACATGGCTCGGGTCCGACTCCCTTCTGATGAAGAGGAGACAACACTACGTCGCTGCTCATCACCAGTGGATGAGCCAGACACCGACGCATCATCAGAGTGTCTATCACTGCTCGCCTGAGATGACGTGCTGTTCTTGCGGGTGAAGAGCTTGCGTGGTGACCACCAACTGGGTGTTGGTGAGATGGAGCGATCGGATCGCTTGTGCTTCAGGGTCCGGACAGGCACCTGAGAGGTGGCGGGCCGGTATGCTGGGTTCAGCAACTCCGGTGCGCAAGGAACTGGCCGAGGAGTGCTGTACTTGTCTTGGGGGGACATCGTCTTGAAGTCTTCGCGTCGTACTGAGCTGAGGGAGGCGCTTCGTTTCCTGTCCGACTTCTCGGCTGGCACCCACATCATATTTACAGTCTGACCAGGCAGATATGGGCACGTGGATGTGCAGGGTCGCGAAGGATCGTGAGTCTCGATGGAGCCGTCCAACTCATACTATTCCTTGTTAGTGGACTTAAGGTCTACAGGGGAGACGGGCCAACACCCAGCCACCAACTCACGTAATAATAGTACGGGTGGCCCATCTTCAGGCCACCATTCCTTCGAGATGATCCTGGCCGTTCGCCGTCGTAAATGACGTCCTTGAAAACATAGCATCCACGCCATTGTCTCCTGTCGCGTCGGCTGTCGCGTTCCATTTTGTATGGTCGTTCGAAGTTATCCCAAGAGCCAACCAGCGAGACTGATTGTACTGCAGGATGCGTTTCACTGTTGATGCAATTGACAGTCAGCGCGAAAGTCCGGGGGGACGGCATTGTTTTATTTATAACTGAGCCCAGTGAATCTCCAGCTTTCCTTTTGCTGACAGCGTATAGCCGAGAGCTCCAGCTGGGCAATAGGCTTCAGCCTCTCCGGCTTGGCCGGTTCAGGTGCCAATTTCCCGGCGTCTGGTGACGCCCGATAGGGCGGGCACCGGTGGGAAGCAGGCACGCCATGTGGCTCGCAAGGAAAACTTAACGAGATCCCAGAAAGCATATTTGCCCGAAGGGTACTAAGGCTGACTGACACGACACTGAACTTTCAGGTACCCGCATGGCTGTGCTGATACCCGACTGAAATGTCGACAGGGATCAAATCCTAAGCCATTCCATGCAGAAAAAAAAAAAATTGCAGTACGAGTACGAGGCAGCTGTGTTGGGATGACGACGATGATCGAGATATCAGAAAGACTCACGACACCTCCCGTCGCCGAGACCGAAACATGTCGGCCAAAAGCAAAGCGATACCACTGCCGCGGGTAGAGGGAAAATGAACGCAAGGCAGAGCGAGGCAAGCGAGGTAGGGAGGCGCGGATTGCCGGGTGGAGAAGGCAAAAGCAGAACTTTATGAAATTGCAGCAAGTCAAGGAAAAAGCATATGGAAATCATCGGCCTTTCGGAAGCCAAAAAAGAAGATTATAAATACTCACAGCATGAACGTGAACAAAGTCGTCGTAGGGTCCATGGTGATGCGAGAGATCAACTCGTCGTCCTTGCCAGGTCAGAAGTAGAGGGGAGCAAATGTCGGTCGGTCGGGAGAAATGGCTGCAGTCTTTCTTTAAAGCGCTACTGAAGGTGCGTCTTCCCCTGAGGAGGCTGAGAATATCTGATGAGACAAGCGCTCAGCGGCAAGATCTGCCGTCTCAGTCGCGGTGGCCTAGCCCTGCGATCGGTCGAAAATAGACGTGACGAGGTGGACAGGAGGGCGCCGTGATGCGTTGGTGGTCGAGTTGTCGACGGGAGCGAGGTGGATTGGCCAATGGCGTGTAAAGGGCTGCGTTGGTCTGCAAGCGCCAGCTTCCCGGAAGCGGAGGAGGGCCTGCACAAATGGCAGTGCGGCGCTTAGAGAAACAAACGTAGATTAAATGTTTCGTGGCCGCGGGATCTAGGCCGCAGGACGCCAATAAGCAGAGTGAATTATCTGAAACAAGACAAGGCCGGTAGTGCTGAAAGGACCCGGCACTGAGGTACGGTAGCAGTGTGCTTGTGTGTGTGGCGTGCCTGGCCGGAGGCAGATTGGGGTTGGATTGGATGACACCTTGGGTCCCTCGTGGCAGACAGGTCGGGGTGCAGGTGCGAGGGCGGATCCAGGCACCAGAATGACAAGCAAAAGTAGAGTTACAGCAGCCAGAGCGACCAGGCTATGTTGAGAAGGATTCAGGTACGGAGCCGGGAACCACAATGCGGACAGGGAGGCGCAGCTGCTTGATCTTTTAGATCAAGTCGAGGGCAGGCCCAGAAGGAGAGCGTCTTTTGACTGGGCACCAGTTTCCCTCAGCTAGAAAGGCTGAAATGAATGACGGACAAGGATAGCTGCGCTGTACTTGTGTGCAGTTGTGAGCCAACCGAAGAAATGGGGGACCATTGAAGGGCCCGGACCGCTGGCTACCAAGGAGCGCCTTGTCGACGTCAAGCTGAAATGATCAAGCTGGGTCGGGCGCAGGGACGCGCGGGGGGCCTAGTATGGAGCACCAAAAGCTGGGATTGGATCGCCTTTCTCTCAAATTTTTTGGCGAGTCGATTCGGTTGCTCGGAAGGGGAAGTGAGCGATGTGGATCCAGATCCAAAGCCAGGACTGGGTTGTCCCAAGTTTTCAGAGAAGGAGGCGCCGGCAGGAATGAGCGCCAACTGAATGGTCTGATGGACCTTTGCTGGTGTTGGTGGTGGTGGTGATGTTGGTGGCGCTGACGGGTAAAAGTATAAGATAACAATCTGGCTGGGGCTTGATCCCAGCGGGCGCTGGCTTGACTTTCGGTTGTGCTTCACGGAGACGCAGGCAGCCTGATCGTTCTGGAATCTGGGTTCTCGGGGAAAAAGGCAGGTGCTCGTGCTGAGACGTCCCTGTTGTTGTGGCACGGCCCTGGAGGATCTTGTCAAACGAGACAGGGGACAAGCTTTGCTGATGTTGAGAAGAGATGGGCACCTGGCCTGCACTTTGGGATGTTGAGGAGCAGGGACGGGGACGGGGACGGGGACGTTGAACATGATGAGCCAGAACAAGAGCAAAGAACGAGAGCCACGAAAGTCGTCATTGCCCCGTCACCTCGATTATCTATGGAGGCAGCCAAGTATCCATCCACCCACCTCACCAGACAGACTAGACTACATGGTGGCAGTAGCACAGCAGGAAAGCGTTGGCAACATCGTGACCGCACTGGAGCCCCCTCATTTGCTGGGGCAGCGGCCTGCACCACCACGCGATGGCAACTCACGGCCGGACTTGTGGTGCGCCAGGAACAAAGTATCTACCAAGCTGGGGGGGGGGGGAATGACGGCACCCCCCGCGCTGAGGGCTGTGACATCGCTGCAGTGTGCGTCTGGAGGTAGTCTGGTAGACTAGTCTAGTCACCAGACTGCCAGATAGGATAGGCTGACAGGACCTGCAAAAGTGTTCTGCTAGTGTGCTGTAACAAGAAAGGCGAGGCTAGCGCCAACTGCAGCTTTGCTGCAAAACCAGAGATGCTTTTGCTCCGACAATGGCTGAATGGGTGCTCCTCAATTTGACCTGCAGATCGCGCAGGGATCTATTTGTATCAGGCTCGCCATCTTGGGGCGGGTGGATCCCGCGACGAACCAGTGCCATCCAACCAAGCTCGAGCCAAGCTTCTTCCCGAGCCTGCTCCTTTTCCCGGCTGCCTGGGTGCTCCTCGTTCGAGCTTGACCGGCCTGCAGGCCTGCCAGTTCGCCAGCTAAAATCAGCTCATTAGCCCCATGCAGCCTTAGCCCACACACTCACATCAAACACCATCTGACGGGGCGATCCATACTACATACCGTGGCAGGAGTCATCAACAACAAAGTAGATGACAGGTGGTACAACTTTTTTTTTTTGTTGTTAACCGAGTCGTCGAGGAGGCGAGTGCCCTCGCGTTCATGTCATTCCCCGGTCAAACGCGCTCATCAAACTGCCACCGTCAGGAAGCACCAGCCCCTTGGGATCCCCACGACTTCTGTTGGACAGAAGCTGCCTCGAAACGAAACACAGCGCGAGGATCCCATTGTTATGGAGCATGCTCTACCCGTCGTCTCGCCTGCGGCTACTCTGGCATGAATATACGCCCCCTCTACCATCTGATCCCTCATCAAGCACATATCAATGCAGCTGACATGGCCATCCCAAGAGCTGGCTCTTCGGCGATCGTCTTAACAACCGAGAGCCGAGATGGTGGGCCGGGGAGCTTGACCTTACTTTTTCTCGCTTCCCAGAGGATCGGGGCACGGAGCTCGAGCTGACCTGCCTGTCTGCTCTGGCATGGGTGTGACTGTGTGCCGACCTGCAGCCGGGAAGTGCTGTCAGCAGCAATCACACCCAATAAGGTTTCCTCTGCTTCATCGTGCGGGCGCGCGCGACGCAGCCCAACGAAAGTCAAATAGACGTGTGCTACTCCCTCGTTTGCGGGTCAGATTTGCCAAACACACGCCCACTCCCCGCTGACTCGAACTGTGCCGTCGAGGAGGGTGTGCACCAACATGAGGGACGGGAGTAAAGTATCTTGTCTTCCGCGGGCGGCACCAATGCAATGTGGGTTTTCCGGCACGCCCATACACTGGCGTCGGACACTCACCGAGCAAAGCCTGGTCATCCTCCGAGACAGACAACTAAGTGGTCTCGTCTCAGCCTATGCAAGAAAGATGTCGTCGTCGGGGGGGGGGGGAATGATCTATCGGCGGGTGTGGCTTGCTAATTTACACGTACCGAAAGACGAGCTGTGCGTCCACAACTAATAAAAGTCCCGGTCGCACCGCATTATCTGCAGCCTTGCCCGACAATGCCGTGATGGCGTCGCGAGACATGCCACCTTCTTCTAGAACTATGGGCATCTTCTTGTCACCACGCGCGCCTAATTTTTCCTGTTTCATGGATATCAAGGTGCTCACGTCGCGGCTGGTCGGTCTGACTATCACATAGTGAATGGCAGTGGTCCTTCGGGTAATTTCCACTCGGGAAGCCTAGATGCGACACCAGACATCATCGATCGATTGCCTGTGCTTCCCCGTTGTCATGACAGTCGAGTGTCTCAGGCTCTTTGTCTCAAGCAATCTGCATCCAAAAGTCATTTTGTTGTACAAGGACCGCCCGAGAGACGAAATCCACCGCCCGTCGCCCGTCGCCCGTCGCCCCACCCCTCCGTCCTCCGGCCCGGACCTGCGCGGCCCCACCCCGCGGACATGCTGTTTGATGTGCTGCGGACTGCTGACTAGATGGGATGCCCTTCGCATGTGTGGCATGTTCGCGTTACCTTCGCTACATGTCTGGCATGCGAGCTTAATCGGCTCCCATGCCTCCTGGCCCCACCCTTGTCCTCGCGGCGATACTTTCAGTCCCAACATCCTCCCAAGTATGGTGGCACCGCGGAGTTGAGGCGTAGACCACACCCCCAAACGGACAAGCATCCCACCAGGGACCTCACCAAGTTGGCAGCTGAAGCCTCGCTCCTCACTCGAGTCTCAGAGCGAGTACGACCAAGACTGCCCTGCGCGCTCAGAAGGAGCAGGTGAAACATTCATGCCCGCTGCTTATGGGACTTTCGGTGCAAGCCCAACGGTAGTTGCGCTCGGCTAGGCGCCAACGTAAACTCAGCCCATCCAGCTCCCGCCGCTAGGTATAAGCAGAGGCGGCGGCGCATGAACCGCAGGATGCAAGTAAGCAGAGCAAAACAAAGCAAGAGCCTGTAAGTCAGCTCAAGGCTGGACTAGCGAGGCTCGGACCTGGACACCCGGCCTTCGGTCAAGAAAGGAGGGTTCAACTACGGTGAAAGCTACCTCTGCACCCTCACACGTGCTGCAATGGTGTGATATTGAATGCCAGACCGAGTACTGTGCCGTTCACCCCTGCGTTTTGGTGGTTTGAGATCAATGTTGTCGGGGACTTTTGACTGAAGCACTCAAGCCCGTAAAGGCTTGCTGTACTGATTCTTTCCGCGCGCGCCCTGCGACGGGAAATTTAGGATTTCTCCTTCGACCTTTGAGAGGAATTAGGTAAAGAACTGCGACTAACCGGGCCAAGGGAAGACTAGAGTACGGTCCAGTGAGTGATGTTGCGTGTGTGCCTCGAGCGATGAACTCCGAGTCCGACGTTCGAAGGAGGCCGAGTCCACCGAGGCCTGCGTGCCCTCGAGCAGCACATACTTGTCATTCAGCGCCAGGCATGACACCTTAGCATTTCCTAGCCACAGCAATTCACGCTCACTCATGCCGGGGGCCACGACGCGTAGGCAGGTCGGTCAGGACGACGAGCCGCATGCGTCCTGTTGTGTCCAGCACCTGCAACTTCGGGACGATGCCTGTGTTTCCGGACAAACGAGAGGTTCCTCCGCAGCATCGTTGGACGGCATAAGTTAGCCATGCTTGCAGGCACGATATGATCATCACCATAGTCCGCCGGTTGGAAATGCGGAGCGGTCATTCTCTTCTCTTGTGTATTATGATTACTCAGTAGCACAAATCTATCTGCCCAATGTTCGCCGTGTCCAATCGAGCCAGTGCTCGGTGCAAGGGTGAAATGAAGGCGCCTGAGGGAACACTTTTGTACAGGTTCAAATCTAATCGTACAGCTCCCCGGCGCGCAGGTCGTTTGAGCCTCCAGAACCCTCCGGAGCCCGCGTCGAAGTAGACAAGTTGATGGTTAAATATCAGAACGCCGCCTGCCAATGCCCGTTATTCATCCCTCGCGTTAACATGCGCCTCGTCTGATCAATCCAAGCACCAGAGATAAAATGAAACGATTTTTCTGAAACTGGCACAGTCCAAAGAACGGTGGATAAAAGGAACTCCAAAGAATTGAAACGCCAAAGTGTGTCTGGTTTTGGTCCTGAAAGACACGGGCAGGTTTACTCCTGTGCCGCAGCAGCCAGCTTTTTCTCGTTCTTCAACTTCGCGTTTTCGCGTGTCCTCTCGTACTTCAAGCTCGTATCGCCCTGCCACATAGTGCCGAGCCACCGGTCCCAAGCGGTGAAGAAGGGCTGACTGAAATTCGTCTTGATACCCCAGCTCTGGTGGTGGATGTCGTGGTAGGTTGCATTGTTGCTCGTGATGTTCTGCAGGGGGTCCCATGGCAGAGCGTATCCGCAGTGGTCATCGACAGTCTTCATGGTGCTGCCGATATAGAAAAAGATGGACATCCGCGGTGACATCATCGAGACTTTGTAGGCGAGACCGGCGCCTGCGGTGTCGAGCACGAAGCCTTCGACAGGATGGTTGTATAATGCGCCGTAAGCGTAAGGAACGTAGAGGCGGTGGTGGCGGGCATGCCAGTTGGCTATAAGCAACTCCATCAATATAACCGCAATGACAAAGGGGGCCTGCAAAAGTGAGGCTTTTTGGGGCCATATGTAAACATACTGTACATCCACTTGTTGACATGCATTGCGCGGTGCCAAAAGTATTGCCACGAGTCCAGGAAGGCGACAGCAACCCAGAATTGGAACCCAGGGATGACCAGCCAGTAAATCGCCTTGGCCAGCATCAGCTCCCAAGTTGCAAAAGCCGGTACCGACACATCCGAAGTCGCATCGAAGCTCGTCAGGAACGGGTACTTGCCACCGGCCAGGGCACCGGCAAGCAGTGGGTGCGAGGCGGACATGTTCTTGGAGATGGCAGCGGCATTGAGGCCAATCATGCCCAGTACAGACGGCAGCGCCCTCTGCGCAAGTCGAATCCTGGTAGCCCAGACGGCGACGTCGTAGTTCTCCATGCCTGTCACCTGCTCGGGCTCAGTGAGGGACAGGAATGCGGCCGTCGCCATCTGGATGATCTGCTCGATGATGACATCTCGTGCGACCTGCCATCTGGAAGCGAGGTTCCGTTGGGAGATCTCCTCGGGGGTGTGCAGGCGGTACTGGGGGAACAGGTCGTAGACGTCGATGATGTGGAAGACGCAGGAAACGACCCAATAAGCGATGTGTGGGCCGACGACGGAGAGCCAGAAGTCTGAGATCCAGGGCAGAAGGTCAGGAATCGGGGTGGTCGTGTAGGCCGGCAAGGGAGGCAGGTCCGAAAACATGGTGCCGTTGCTGAGACCGGCGGTCGACATTGTGACGGTGGTCGGAGTGGCGACCATCACGAGAGCGGAACGCCGGGCAGTGAATGATTCAGGGCGTGCAGGGCGTGCAGGGCGTGGGTGGGCGGTCTCTTATCGACAAGAGACGGTTCGCGGTGGCGTCGGGCAGGGAGAGCTATGCGTGCTGACTGTGCGCAGAACAAGAGAACCGGACGGGAGCCTGGAGCGTCGTTGAAGAGACAACAAACTGAAGAGCCGCAAGAGACGAGAGAAGACGGCTTGCTGGGTCTATAACTCGTGGCAAACGTTTGGTTAAGCCCTTGTTGGGCTCCTTTTTCTGGACAGAGGTTTGTCAGACGTTTGATGGGATCCGCCGGTCGTCAGCAGCTGGAACCCGGCGGCGTGGGCCTTTTTCACCAATCTCGCTTGCTAGTCAAATCCGTCCGTCTCTTCCGTGTCGCCTGTTGTTTGCCACCACTGGTCGAACCACTTTTGGGGGGCCGTCAATCCGACAGCGTGTATGAGCAATGTTGATGAAGCCACAATGTCGAGTGCATTGAAGACGAATGGGTCAACTCCACAGGCTCTTCTCCTGTCACTTGTTTGTTTAAGTATCCAGGCTATGACAATGCCATTTCTGATGCGCTGTCCGCCACGGCAGACGAACTGCATCAAGTGCATGGGAGTTCCTGGGTGGCGATCTTCTCTTATGACGGGCCAAGCCCAATGCATCCAGCGCAGCCAATGCGACGCGCCGCTCAGGGCTGGGAATGCCAATTTTCGAGGCGCGAACTTCTTGCCCAAACCCCAAGCTTGTGACAGCCGCGGACATGCCGTCTCGACGCATTAACACGGAGTCGTCTTTTGACCCCGTGTACTCTGTTAGTGAGCCTGGACTAAAGATCCAACCCGGGCCTTGTAAAAACCCCGTACCGGCTTTCAAGGTTGTCCATGGACTTCTACCGAGAGCCCAACATGCTCGCCCTATTTTCTAGCGGCTAGTCAGTGCTTCAGGTCCCATCATAGAACTCACGATGCAAACGGAGCCAATGCGTTGGAATTATTCTCGACATGCCGTCAGCCTTGACCGCTCAAGCAAGCCCTCAATCGGGTGAGCGACAGGGGATCCCTAACCCCCTACTCACAGGCACCCTCACCCCCACCCCCACCCCCATCCCCCTGCTCCCTCCAAGGTCGGTCTCAACCCGAACCCTGACAGCGAATCCCACTAGTCCCCATCTGCGATGGCGGCTGTCCCAACCCACACCCCAAGCCCCACCTTTCGATTTTCCATTGACATTTTCCCCGCGCCCAGCTTCGCATACCACCAGTCTTGAACCCCTCGATTAGTTGTCCAAATTTTCATTTCCTTCCCTTCACGACAACCATCTACGACCTCTCCTCTCCACCGGCGTTCACCTTCAAACACCGTCAAGATGCTTATCTTCAAGGATGTTATCACCGACGACGAGATGATCTCGGACTCCTACGACCTCAAGGAGATCGACGGGATCGTCTACGAGGCTGACTGCGCCATGATCGAGGAGGGCGGTGTCACCGTTGGTAAGCTTGACACCTTGTTATACTCCCGATGTTCACCTCTTGGAGGAGGTGACCCGTCTCCGAGTACGAGGACTTGTTGACTCACGCGTTAAACTTACAGACACTGGTGCCAACGCCTCCGCCGAGGAGGCTGAAGAGGGTACCGACGACCAGGTCGTCAAGGTCAACAACATTATTGCCTCGTTCCGTCTCCAGTCCACCTCATTCGACAAGAAGGGTTACCTGGCCTACCTCAAGGGTACGAAAAGAAGAATCACCCACTCTCCCTTACAAATCTCCTTGCTACGAGTGGACAAGATTCTGACCTTGCGGACTCAACAGGGTACATGAAGGCTGTAGTTGAGGCCCTCAAGGAGGCTGGCAAGGGTGATGACGAGGTCAAGGCTTTCCAGACCGGCGCCCAGAAGTATGTCAAGGAGAAGCTGCTGCCTAACTTCAAGGACTACGAGTTTTACACTGGCGAGTCCATGAACCCTGACGGCATGATTGCTCTGCTCAACTACCGGTAAGTCTACGCTCAAGACGGCCGAGTTTAGACCTTTCTAATCATGTGCCTACCAGCGAGGACGGGACCACACCCTATTTCATTTTCTGGAAGCATGGCCTGAAGGAGATGAAGGTCTAGAGAAAGAACTCTAGGTCAACTTTGCTTCCTTCGATTTTTGGTCCACCAGTCTACCTCGTACCGAGGCACAGACGAACAAGCGCTGCCCGGATCGGATCTTGGCATATACAAACAAAAAATGATACCATGAACGACGCGAAGATGTCACTGCAATCTTCAGAATAATACCTGGCTCAAAGGGCGACATCGATTTCCCTATAGTGACATGAATACATTATAAACAGTAAAGCAATCGCATCTAGAGCATATCTCACAGTATTTCCTGAAAGGGTGGTCATTCTATGAGAGAATCTCATACACGACTACTAAAGAACTTGCCGCAAGAAGCTATCTCATGATGAGCTACCCAATAGGAGGCTGAATCACGGTGGGTCATCCTGGCAGATAATGCTAGGCGTGAATATCCACGCGAAAAAGTTGTAAAGCTCAACGTGACACGCAAATGGAATACGTTGTGAATCTGTGTAATGGTATGAAATCCAATTCTACAACAAACAAAACGCCCGTGCCATGCATGATTCAACGCCCAACCCGAGTGAGAGACGTGTATGAGACGATCCCGTGTTGAGACGCCAGAAATACGGCGTGGCCCAACGTTAGGACTCACCCCTCTAAAATGGCCGTGTCGACATTGGCACTGGAGGGGGCGCATCGTCACCCCCAGCATCAACAGGATTGCCACCTAGCTCTGGCTTCTTCTTAGGAGGCGGAGGGGGCGGCGGCTTCTTCTTGCCCAACAGCCCTGCCGCATTGCTGATGGTGCTGAGATGCGATTGCGCGGGTGAGGGCGTCCTACCGGCCTCGGCCCCGCTGCCACCGCTCGCATTGCCCATGTACCCGCCTACCTTGCCGGACATCCCATACTTCTGGTCCATGCTGTTCGCCGTCTTGACCCCGGACGCGACTTTCTCGCCGTGCCTCTCCCGGAAGTCGTTCGCCGTTGAAAACGCCGACTTCGCGTCAGACATTGACACGGAGCTTGGGTTCTTGTTTAAGTCGGACATGGTTTTGAGCGCAGCTTGTTTCTGTGCCCATGTCGTCCCCTGAGCTGGTGCTGCTGCCTGTGCTGGTGCTCCACTTGTCGGAGGTGTAGACGCTGATGAGCTGCTACCGAAACCGCCGAACTTCGAGAACCGTGACTGGAGCTCGCTCATCGTCCCCGACCCTGACCCTGACCCCGATGCTGGTGGTGGGGCGGGGCTGCTTGCACCGGACCGCGAGGGCGGCGGCGGCGGCAGGATCTGCTTGTTTCCGCCGCCGATCCCGAGCCCTGGGACTGAGACACCGGCTGAGCCCAGCCGGTCAACGGCGCCTGAATTCAGAAAGCCAGTCTGCCGGCTCGGGGCTGCGGGAGCCGGCCGCGGGGATGCACTGTTGTTTCGAGGAGGTAGCCTGGGAGGCAAACTCGGCGGTGGTGGCTTTGCGGACGCCGAGTATGGTGGCGGCGGAGTGCTGGCGGCTGGGCTCCTGCCATCGGCCCCGTCTCTCCTCCCGGGCGGTGGAGGAAGGTGAGCCGTAGACAGCCCGGTTGTGTCGACGTGGTAGGGCCTTGGTGGCGCGGGCGGTTCCTCTACCTCCTGCTCCTGACCTGCGTAGCTATATTGTTGCGCGGGTGACGAGGAGCCAACCCCCGGGGGTGGAAGCACACCGGCTCCGGTTCGCTTCGGCGGCGGGGCGAAGGAGGCCGGGTCTCTGAGATGTGAGATGGGCGTGACGTCTCGATCTCCGTTTTTCTGGGTGTTCGACTTGCGGCCGAAGACGGCTCCCTGCATCTGGAATCAGCATGGGGCTCGAGTCTTCCTGCCTGTACCACCCACAACTTGACCCCTGAATGAGGTCTCGTTCTGCCGCCGATAGTCAGTATCAGGCCTCCTCTAAGGGGCGTGTCTGGTTTGGACATAGGCGCACCTTATCCGGACGCCAGCCGTGCTTCGCAATCTCCTTAAAATCAGGCATTGTGAGCACCGAGCGGAGAGTAGAGGCGCACAGTTTATTCACGCAAAAGGAGAATAGGACAGACTCTGTGCTCAAAAAGTTGCGCGATCGGGAGCCGAGTTGCTCTCAAAGACTCAATCAAACCGGGAACCTGACGTAACTTGTGGCGGGACGGGACCCCTGGAACTACCCCGTTGCCCAGGCGGGCTGCCGAGTCAGAGCCGCCTAAACATCACCCGCATGACCCCACGCGGTCGACGCGTCTCCCAGAGAGACTCCAAACCCGCTCGTGTTTCTACCTTTACATGTGTCACGATTCAACATGACGGCCGCCAACACAGACACTGAGCTGCTGACAGAGCATTTCGGATACCCTCCAGTCGTTGAGTCATCCATCAATTGCCATCACTCACTCATTATAAGCCAGAGCGGGAGCTAATCAGCAATTCTACAGTCGCTCCTCGACGAGATCATCAACAGCATCAACGTCATCGCCGAGCGCGCCCTCGCCAGCGTCGAGCAGGGGTTACTCAACGCACCACCGCAATACATCGGCTTCGGCAAGCCACCGAACCCGACTGCAAACTCAAAGTCCAAGAGGAAAGGCAAGCAGCAGCCACCGCCCGAAGACGCGGAGCTAGACCTATCCCCCGAGGCGATCGGGCAGCGGGCGCACGATGAGATCTCCAGCGGCACACACCAGCTCGAGACGCTGCTATGCGCGTCCATCGATCGCAGCTTCGACAAGTTCGAGCTGTACGTGATGCGCAACATCCTGTGCGTGAAGCCGGACGACAGGGACTGGCTGCGGCTGGGGCACTACGAGGGGCTGAACTTTGAGAACCTGCCCACGACGGCGCTAAGCAAGGGCGGCGACGGCGACGGCATGGACGTGGACACGCCGGACAGGCCGACGGTGGAGTCGGTCAACCGCCTCCGCAGGCGGCTCCAGGCATCGCAGAAGCTGAACACCATGCTCCACGCAGAGAAGACGCGCAACGACGCGCTCCTCGGCGAGCTGCGGTCGCTTGTCGGCACCGTCGGCGCAAAGGGACCTTATATGTCGTCCTTGCCTGGCGCAACGGACGAGCCCGCCGGGGACACGAAACCGCCCTTTGCGTTCCTCCACAACAAAGGCGACCTCACCCTGGCCGACGCGAACACCCCGCTGACCACTACGACCGCGTTCTCCTTGTCACAGCTCCAGGCGCTGCGTGCCCTGTCTACGTCGCTGTCGAGTATACTGCCGAACTTGCAGGGCAGCAGTAGGGGAGACGAGGGCGGCGCGAGGCGGACGTGGCGGAAGGAGCGTGTCGAGTATGTCGAGGGCGCGGCGCGGAAACACCTCGAGAATATCAGGGGCCTGGAGCTTGGGAGGGATGGGGAGGTGCGCGACGGGGAGTGGCAGGGCGAGGGGAGGAGGTTTGCCGGCGGCGAGGTCGCGGCTCTGGAGGGCGTTGTGAGTGCCCTGGGAGCCTCAGGTGGTGGTAGTGCAGATGAGGAGATGGGCGGGTAGAGAGGCGCAATTGCTGGTTGTAAGATTACGTTGAGCCGGCGATGGATGTATTAGCGGGTATAAGATTCATGTGCGAGGCTACAATAAGGCGGCATACTTGCGGACGGTACTGGTAACGGCGTTGCGGAGCCGTCGGTCCAGGAAAGGATAAGGTCAGGGCAAGCAGTCAGGGAACTGTTTCTTGAATGCTTTCAGAGATGCCATGTTATGTGGCATTTTCTATGCTCGCCTGAAAATTACATGCGGCCGCCGTGAAAGCTGGCCTCTCACATATTCGGTCTACTTTTCACACATCATTCCCAAGATCTGGCTTTGTATGGGACCCTCCAACCTGAAGCTGCCTCAGCTCGGCCGGCGAGAGAAGCCCAGACTCCACCGCATAGATCCAAAACCCATGCCTCCAGTACCTGCTTCTCTGCCTTTGACGCTCGCCGTCGAAGCGATCCCCCTCGCCGGTCGGCTTCGCGTTCAAGTTCTGCCGGTGCCTTTTCACGGTCTCAACCGTCTTCCTGGCCTCCTCCATCCTGCCCGCCCTGATCAGCGAGCTCAGCAGGATTGTGAGCGCGTCCAACGTCAGGGCGGATCCGACATTGTTCACCTGCTGGAATATCTCGAAGGCCTTGTCCGCCTCTCCCGCCAAGGCGTAACCCTTGATGACTCGCTCCCAGAATACCCTATCCAGGCCGCGTCGCACGAGCATCCGCCACTTCAGCCCGCCCTTGTCCATGAGGTCCTCCACGGCAGCCAAGTTTGGGGGCTTGAGCCTGAAGTAGTGGTTCACCAGGATGGTATGGATGTGCGGCGACATGTGGAGACCTTTATCCTGGATGTGTTTGCGGACGGCCTCCACCGCCTCGTAGCTATTGGCACCGGGCTCGCTAAGAAGTAGATATATCATGCGCGCGAAAGTCTGCATGTTGGCCTCCACCCCGGCGGCTTCCATCTGGCTGAAAAGGTCGCCAACAATTTTGACCTGCTCGGTGGGATCCGCATCCTTGACACTGCCCATAAGACCCTCGAGGAGCACTGTAAATGTTGCCACGTCCGGCTCGACGCCCTTATCCTTCATCATCTTCAGCAGGGCCTCGATCTGCGTGGCGCTTCCCTGCTGAACCATGGGCCGCAGTAATGTGTTGAAGGTCATGACATTCGGCTCGATGTTGTTCTTAGATGCCCATGCAAGGACCTGCTTTGCCGCAGACATGGCGTTGAGACGGATCAGTGCAGCAACGGCTGCATTGACTGGGTCGATTGTAAGTTGCGACTGGTGCAGCATCTCGTCCAGGGCCCGCAGCCCTGCTTCGGGCTCGCCACAGTCTATGAGTCCCGCAACCCGAGCCGACCACGCCGCGGCGTCCACCTCGATGTCAGCAGCCAGCAACTTCTTCCAGACATTCTCAATACCAACAGCATTCTTGGATCTTCGACAGCCTTCGATCAGCGAGGTCCAGGTCTTTATTGTCGGCTGGACTCCGATACGTATCATGCTGTCCCAAACCTCGATAGCTCTCTGTGGTCGGTGCAACGCGGTGAATGCCATGATGAAGTAGTGGAACACCTGTGTCAGCGTCTGCAGCTCCCTTTTTCTGTGCTCGCTGGGCACAGCATCTTTACCCCAGAGACGCACCCACGCTGCCTCGACGGCATCAGCATCGCCCATACCAAGAGCTGTGGTCACTTGTTGCTGAATGATGGTGCTGCTCGGACCCCGCCGCCGCTCGACTTCTGGTTTCTGAGCGATCTTCGCCGGTCTGTGCCTGGGCTTGTCGGTTTGGCGAAGCTGAGATATAATCGAGTCCCAATGATCCAGGACATAGGTCGAAACAATTGGTTGTTCTGCAAAAATTTTCTGCAGCCCGCTCTTCCAGATTGTAACGGCAGCCAATATATGTCCCACTGATTGAAGAAGAGGCTTCGCTTTCTCCTGTGCTTCGAGGGATGAGTGCAACGGGTCCGATAGAACCATAAAAGTAGCGATGGCCACCGCTGGAATATCCCGGAAGTCGCCGCCTATGTTCTGTGGAAACATCATATTGATCGCCTTGATGACATCGCCGGCTTCCGCATGTTTGAGGAGTTGTTGCTCATCAAGTTTTGGAAATCGGAAAGACCACCCCTGTGGACCCCAGGAACCCGATCCGCTGGGAGACAGACGATGGCGGTGGAACACAATCCAAGTATCGATAAGATCCTGCATCAGCAGATCTTTCCTGGCCATGGACTTTTCATAGGCTTCAGCATCTGGGTAGTCCGCTTTGGTGATGCTCCTGGTAACAAGGTTGCCGATGAGGCTCATGACGAAGTCGCTCCATTTTTTAGAGCTCAAAGAGTCAAGCTCATGGAAAAGCTGTGTTGTCTCGGCTAAGGATGGTAGCTTCTCATTGTCCCAGTCGCTCATCTTCGCTTCTGCAACCTTCATCACGAGGATTGATCCTCTCTGCTTCAAAAGCCGATCTCTGCCCTCTAAGGGCACATTGCGCCACAATTTGTCCAAGAAGAACTCGAGACAGGACTCAATGCTCTGCGAGATCATCATTGGTTTCAGCCGTGCGAGGTCGTTGTAGAACTCGAGTGCGGCAGGCGACATTGGAGCTGACTCTGAGTTCGAGTCCTCCCAGTCTACCTGTTGCCGGACGACTCTCTCGAATATCTCCAAGCTGCCCTCCTTGGGGGCGCTTCCTGACCTTCTCATGGCCTTCCTCCGATCCAGGCCTCTGAAGCGCGGCGTTGCAGAGCCTTCTGTCTGACCTGGCGCCTGTCGACCCGATGCCTGCGGTTGCTCAGTTTCTGCAACATCGATTGAAGGCACATAATTATCATTGGCGTGATCTGAAGTCGGATCTGGCCTGCCGGCTGAGGCTGAGCTCATATGTGCCTTGGCCTGAAGCTGCCATTGTGGCAGCCGGGGAGCTTGAGCTCGATACAGCGCTGCAGCCAGGAGACGCCTGCGGCAAGTGCAGCACATCGTCTGGAATCTCTGCATCGGGATGCGATTTTCTCCCTCACCACGGCCAGTGACGGAATTGCAATTGCAACTTTTTCAGATGATCGAACTCAACTCAGCCCTCCGGGTTTATGTCGGCTTGTTCTGCATCCTGGCCTGGACAGTCCAGCTTGGGTGCAGAATTGATGAGGAACAAAGAGCTCTAAAGTTGGTGCATGTGCAATGCAAATGTCCCATTTCGAAAGAATTGTGGGGAAGCTTGGGCCCACACCCAGCCAGCCAGCCAATGCTACATACCTGTTCTAGATCGGCCATGAGCTCGGTGCACTGCAGCCAGTCACTGCGGTGTGCTCATCGCGTCCAGCCACTATAGCCGTGGTGTTCATCCCATCCCGAAATCTCACCCCCGAGATGGTCCCCCGGCTCCTAAGGTGACGATCCGGGGCTAATTTATAACTGTTTCTTCCAGGCTTGGTAAGCCCCCATGTACATGTTTTCTCGTCAACCTGTCTCTTCCAGGGTAGGGTTCCTCTGCCTGTTGTAAAACCCTGCCTAGACAAAGAGTGTCTGGTGTTGTCCCTTGACTTTGACTCCTCGACTCGCTTTCACCTTCCCTTCACCTTCTTCACCTTCTCTTGACCCCAAGACGTCACCCTCACCACTGTGTTGCACGTGCAGAAGCTGGCATTGCTAACAGCAAACCACCAACATGACGACCCTTCAACCACGCAAGCCCTATACAGAAGAGGAGCTCAAAGCTCTCTACCCTCCTGACCTAGAGCTTCTCCAAGCCCAGATCCTCCTTCGCCATGGCGAGCGTACCCCTGTCTCGGCTCGCTTTCAGAATGCCGGACTGCACCCATACTGGCCCTATTGCAAGTCTGCTAGCCACCTGAGAAATGTTGTGCTTGAGGCAAATAGAGACCGAGTCACATTCTCGGCACTTGAGTGGAAGAAACGTCTTGAGTCCTTCGGCGAGGGCACTGACGCACCTACCCTAGCTACAGGTGCCACGGGCGGAGTGGATGACATTTGCGAGATGGGTGAGAGACCCTTCGCAGTTCCTTCTATATATACTTTACTAAGCAGCACTGCAGGCATGCTTACTGACAAGGGGCGCGAGACAACTCACAGCCTTGGCCGGCGCCTGCGCGAGCTATATGTCGATCGGCTAGGATTCCTCCCCAATATCATAGACTCTGCGGAACTCATGTACCTACGTGCCACTCCAGTCCCACGTGCGCTGGAGTCTTTACAGCAGACTTTCGTCGGCATGTACCCCGAGAACAAGCGCACTGCTGACTTTCCACCACCTATCATTCTGCTCCGGAACTTGTCTGATGAGCAGCTGTTGCCCAACGAGGGAGGCTGCATGCGCCTCAGGACCATGATGAAGGCTTATGCCAAGCGCACGGCAGACCGTTGGAACTCGAGTGAGGAGATGGACTATCTGAACGGCATTTATGGCAAATATATGCCTGAAGGAACCCGCGTCGCCGTGGACGCCAAACCCCGGCTCTCAGGCATCATGGACACGGTCAACTCCACCCTCGCTCACGGTCCCGAGACTAAGCTTCCTAATATCTTCTACGATGCGAAGGCTGTCGAGACCATGGAGAAGATCAACGTTGAGGAGTGGTAAGGTGCACCGAGGCCCCTTGTTCATGCCGCCCTTACTGATCTGCCTCATCTCCAGGTTCGCCGGCTTCAAGGAGTCCCGCGAGTACCGCACGTTGGGTATGGGCTCCCTCCTCGGCGACATCACTGCACGTATGGTGGCCAACGTCGAGGCCTCCAACTCAGGCAAGCGGGACAAGACCGTCATCAAGTTTGGCATGTCTGGCTGCCACGACACCACCCTCGCCGGCACCCTTGCCAGCCTCGGCGCCTACAACACTCAGCGCTGGCCCCCATATACCAGTCACATCGCGCTCGAGGTCTTCCGCAAGTACACTGCCGGGGCCAATGCACCCGCTGTAGACGCTGACGATGCGGCTAAGCCAGTCTCGCCGGCTGGCAAGGCCGTACCCAGCATCGGCCGCAAGACCCTTCAGGAGATGAGCGAGGACGAGTTGAAGCAGATCGAGGGCCACTACGTTCGCATCCGATACAATGGCGAGCCCGTCACGATCCCCGGCTGCAAGGCCGTGGGCAACCACCGCGAGGGCGATGAGACCTTCTGCACCCTGGCGGCCTTCAAGGGAATCGTCGACAAGATCACCCCCAAGAACTGGAAGCAGGAGTGCAGCAAGATAGATAAGGACAACATCATCCCTGCGAAGCCGGAGCCCGCTGGCTATTAGGCAGGAGCATTGATCGAAAGAAGTGCTGTTTGGTTTGGCTGTTGCATGCCTCCATAGAATAATACACCTCTAGATTAATACGTTTGGTAGATAGACAGACTAGAGGAGTTCCGGCACATAATGCATATACTAGAGCGGTTCTGATGTCGATGTGTTTTGCGGATCTTCGTGGCCTTGAGAGCCTCTTGTTTGCTCCAGATGCGTTTTGCGTACTCCCGTCGCAGGTGGCCCGTTGTTCACCCGTCATACGATGCCATTCATATCTGCATTTCAGGCAGGCTCCCTACAAGCTCGTCGATCTCACCACGCGCAGCTTTTGTAAGCTATCATCACGTACCTAAGCCTGTCGATGTTTTCCTCTTGGTTTTGAAGTTGGGTTGCACAGAGAGTTGGACGGTGCAAGGTTCAGCCGGCGGGAGCGGTTCCCGTCCCGTGTTCGCATCTCGTCAAAACACGTGGTGGGTATGAGCCATTCGAAAGCGTTAGGCAACGTTGATGTCACACTTCATCTATCGTTGCATCCTGCATGAACGCGACTTGACGACAAAAGCCTATCGTCCTACAGCAAGACCGCGCCATGGCTCAATTGGCCCTCAGACGATAAGAGCAGCTGCTTCGTCCTCATTCCAGCAGGGCGCAGTCCGTTTTACAGAATCGTACCTTATGTGCAGTCACGTACAGGTGGATGGCCCCCAAATTCGGGTTCTGCACGAGATTGGGGACCACAATGGTAGAGGGAAATGTGTGTCTAGGAAACACGTGCCGCGCCCCTGCCTTGACGCAGGTATTGCAGGCCGATGAACACGCTGTTCGTGTCAACTCTTCCGCAGGCACAGTTGTCTTGGCCCTGGATTCGTGACACCCTCCAAGTCTCATGCCCTAATCCCTCGGTCAAGACCACAGACCCCAATGTCAGCCGCATTGCGCTGTACGAAAAAGCCCAGGGGAAAGAGAGATCTCAGATAGGCAAAGATGCCCGCGAAATGAGTCGCTCGTGCATTATCGATGGAGAGTACGAGATTTCCGACGAAAGCGCACTGACATACGGAGGCCGGCGAGACCCTGAGGTATGTTCTCTCGGTGCTGGGTCACGAGAAGATGGGGTTATGAGACTGCAAGAATAGGCGGATGAGATGGCAGGATTTGGTGCGGCCGCCCTGGTCACACCCGAGTCCGGCGAAGGTTCGTGACCAGTCTCTAAGCCCCTCTGCACTATCGAGTCCGACCGTATCGCATCAATCTCTGCCGCAGGTCAAGGTGGCCGGTAAAGTCGGTGCGATCAACCTGTAAGTTTGCATTCATGCAGATGCCTCACTGGCCTGTCACTTGGCGGCCAATTGCTCCCCAGTGACTGCTTGCTGCTCCTGCTCCTCTTGCAGCCTCGCGGAAGCCACCCTTTCCTTAGCGCGCTTCTTCCTCGCCCTGCGAACCTGTATCTCGAGATCCTGCATCTCAGCATTCAAAGACACCAGCCGCGGGATGACCTGTTCGACAGCCTCGACGGCGCACGTCTGGGTCTGCCGCAGAGACAGTGGCGTGAGCACGCCGAACCAGCGGAGAGGGTCATTTGCGTTTTGCTTCTTCGAGTCTGCCTCTCTTTCAACTCTGTCGCCACTTGCCTGCCCGGCCTCGCTCGGTGCCTCAGCCAATTCATCAGCTGGAGGATCTGGCGGAGGATCCTGGTGCGCATTGTCGTCGCGGCCTTGGCTGCTGCGCGACACCTTGAAGATTGGCACAAGACTCCCTTCGGTGCTGATGCTGACCTGTCGCAGCGCCTGCATCCTCTCGTCGTAGAAATCCGGGCCGTATCGCATGCCCCTCTCGGCTGAGAAGTTGGCTCGGGCTAGCTGCTGGAACATGCCGGTCTGGAGCTGGCTGAGCTTTGTGCGCAGGGTCGTGTACTCATCGAGCAAGGTGAGATATCGCTCAAGAAGAGCGTCTATTGTGTCTGGGTCCATGGCGGAATGGTCGGTTGGATATGCAGACGTATGTATGAGACGGCGAAACAACTTCCTAAAAAGATACAAAAAAAAAAAAGGTAACCACCGGTGAGAGAATGAAGCGGCTGATTGATGCGAGTTGGTGTAAACTATTTTGGCAGGGTGCAACTAAGGATTGGCTGGGGCTGGGGTCCAATTTCCACAGGCACCCATCGGATCTTGCCGTAGGTGCGAGCCACAGTGCCCACAGACCTGGTGATGCTACCACGGCCATCGGAACATGGGGTTGCTTTTCTTGCCCCTGAGTGCAAGAGGCTATCAACATGTAACTATGTAGGAGGCTGGTGAATGGACAGGCTATTTCCTCGAGTAAGGACATCGCGTGCTCTGTGGGTACACAAATCCTCAATACAGTACCTAGGTAGGCATCGCAAGGATGGACAGGCCCTGAGCAAATACCGGGCCTGCTGGGGGTGGGAGGAGGGGGGGACTTACTCGTCAAATCCAATTCCTGCTGCAAGTCATCCGGCCGTTCCACGCGATTGATCATAGCATGGCATCGAATCGACTCAGCCCAGATCTCGACATCGGCGACCTGGCTGCCCGTCCTGCCGGCGTCCGTGGGCATGAGGTCATTGAGGCATTGCACGAGATGGATCTGCCGGCTTACCGTCCATGGTCCTAGTCCACAAGGCCTTGGTTTCAGTGACCGTTTCGAACGGCTGGGGGGGGCACAGACGACGCCATACCCGTCCTGTCCTGTCCCAGTCCAGTCCTGCCCAGCCCAGTCCTCTCCTGTAGATCCGCAGGCCGGGTCTCAACATGCCATCTTTCCTCGGCCCTTGCCCACCATCTACACGAGTCTCTGAATCTACTTGTCACCCAGCCGAGTGCAACCCTCGGGCGTGCTAGAGCCGCCAGCACACGCCATCCCTGTACAGATCGCCTTCCTCCGCCACGTGCCGCTGAGAAGCCGACATGGCATGGGCGGTCGATCTGTGCCCTGTGCCATGAGCCAAGAGCAATTATCCAGGGCTTGTTGTGGTCAGTCGTACGAGGTCACTGTTGTTGTGCATACGTATGTATTTTGGACGTGGGGAAGGAGGGGGGGGGGGTATTTGGGCGCTGGCGTCGCTACGCGGGACCATGGTCGAGCCCTTGATCGGTGGGAAGCCAATGGCCATCTACAATCATGCGACAAGCCTGCCAACCGCGTCGCTGGTAGATCCGTCTACAAATTGCATGCATGCCAGAACGAGACATGGGCCCTTTGGGCAGAGTGTTCAGGGCTTCCGGAAGGCTTCCAGATCGCCTCTTTGGAAGTGCCGCAGCCAGCATGCGCTGTGTGCTTGTCACCTTGGGCTCTTCCAGGCGCATACGCATTGGCTTGGTGGCCTTGCTCCCGCTGCCCTACGGGTTATCTCACACCGCCTAGCACGCAATCTTGCAGGCGCCGGCCCGAGAGAGACTGCAGGAATGGGGCCCGGGAGCCTTGAGTCCGGTCGAGTCCGGTCGAATCCAGTCGAGGCTGTTTGGCGGCAGCCTGTGTGGGTGCCGTGGCGTTGACATGTTTGTTGCTCTTTGTTCCGTCGCCCGTTGCGTAGCTTCGATAGCAGGCGGGGGATAGCATCAGGATTAGGATACCCCCGCCAGATGGCCCCGGCTCTCTTCCGTCACAGATTGGGGCTATATGCAAGTCGAAGTTGAAGAGATGGGCTGGCGCATTTTTGTTCTGCATACGGAAATCCTTCCACGATCTTCAACTCGGCTATCTCTTGTCTGTCTGGTTGTCGTATTGTGCCCTCGGCTCTCAGCCGTCGGCAGCCTCAATGTCCCGCATCGTTCTCATCTGAGAAACTATACTCTACTAGATCGGAGATGGTCGTCTGTAGATGCGAGGGAGAGAGACAGGACTGACAGCTTGGGAAGTAGATAGGCAATGATCGAACGGGTGGACAAAAGTTCCCTCAATATTCCCCGGTTTACAAGGGGAAAAAGGAATACATGCAAGCCCAGAATGCAGAAGCCCAGTCCTAGGTGTCGTGTAGGAGAGTGAACGCTTCCAGAGCAGATTGTTGGATTAGATTGCTCAGTGGGCATGAGCTGGTCTTGGTACACGCTGCCCCCCCTGGCGAAGGTGCATTCACTGGTACTCTCTACCACCCCTCTCAAAGCAAAACAGCAAGGGGGGAAAAACAACCCCCGTCCATGGAAGGTGGACTGGCTCTCAGGCTAGCTGCAGGTGCATGGCCTCCAATTTTAGTGCCCCAAAGGGGATAGCAGCACTAGCAGCACCAACCTGACGGGCCCTATGCAGGCTGGACTGGTTTTCGATTGGAGGTCAGTTGGGGGGTCAAAAGGCCTGGGTCCCCGTCTCGCCCCCTGTTCTGCTCAGGCTGCCCGTCCTCCCTTCCAAGCTTGGACTGCAAGCCTTGGGCCCCCTACCAAAATCCCCATCACACCGTGATCGCCATCGCTCGCGAGCACTTCCCATGGTCCAGGTCCTCCGCCGTCCACTCGCACTTCCGCCCGCGCCTTTCGTCTTTCCTCCTGCCTGCACCAGACAAAAAGTTGCACGAGGCTGAATTGCATTGCATACATACCCATTCAATTGAACTTTATTACCTGGCCACACGTTCTCTCTGAGCTAATCCAACCTGCTCTCACGGCGACCTCGTTCCCGTCGTCGTTGTCAATCAATCCTTCACTTCTTCCTGCCTTTCTCCCTCCTCACTTGCCCTGCCCTGTCCAGTCCTGCCCTGCCCTGCCCGGCTCTGCCCTGCCCCGTCCTGCTTCGCCTCGCCTCTCCTTGACCGCCTACGCTCACCTACTCCAAACCACCGGGACAACTGAACGCTCTCCTCCTCCCCCACCGCCGTCGCAGAAAGTCACATTGGCAGTCGAGCGAGTCAACCTACCAAGCCGAGCCGAAGCCCAGTCCATCTCCTTGCGCTCAGTCCTGTTTCTATACATTCGACTCAGCAGTACAGCACAGCGCCGCACAGCACCACTCCGTCGAGGCGTCCTCAACCCCAAACCTTTATCAGCTGCTGTGATCCGGGCAAAGCCTCGCGATAAGGAGAAACCACCTTCCTGCAGGCATTCTGCGTGCGTCGTCTGCCTCCCAACCAACACAACGGACCGCTGCCCCTCCCGAGGAGCAGCCCTCACCTCAAAAGAATGGTGGTCGCAACAATCAAGTCCGTAATCCACTACCGTCCAATTCATCACTTCGCACCTTGCACCCCGTCCTACGTTGCCCAGCCGTCCCCAAGCCCCATGGCCCGCGGCGCTCCTGTGCCAGGGGCTGAAGCTGCAGCGTCCTGTACTGCTCTAGTTAAACTTCTGGCCTGCACATGCCGCCTGCATCCCCCTCCCTATTGGGCTCGGATTGTCCAGCTCGACCTCGGGATGCAGCAGCATCGTCTTATCACACCTCGTGACAACACACACCGCGCCAAATGTTGCCTTGTTGCGGCAGTGGCTAATCATTCTCTCCTGCAGATGCGTTGTCGTCGGTGACGGTGCTGTCGGCAAGACATGCCTGCTCATCAGTTACACCACCAACAAATTCCCCTCCGAATATGTCCCGACAGTATTCGACAACTACGCAGTCACCGTCATGTAAGACGCGCCCCCCGTCCCAAACAATAATTTCAACCAAAAATGAAGAATGAAAAATAAGCAAAGCATGAGACTCCGCTGCTGTTCACTACGCGTGTCAAAGCGGCGTGTCGCGTTTACCGCGTTGCAGCTTTCCCGCCTCAGGCTAATTCCGAGTACCACCAATCTTGGAGTTGTTACTGCGCTGACCGCGACATGTGCTAAATTAGGATCGGCGACGAGCCGTACACACTTGGATTATTCGATACGGCCGGTCAAGAAGATTACGACCGATTGCGGCCCCTATCATACCCACAAACCGACGTCTTCCTCGTTTGCTTCAGCGTCACCTCCCCCGCATCGTTTGAAAACGTCCGCGAGAAATGGTTCCCCGAGGTCCACCACCACTGTCCTGGCGTTCCCTGCCTCATCGTCGGAACACAGGTAGACCTGAGAGATGACCCCAGCGTGCGGGAGAAATTGGCCAAGCAAAAGATGCAACCGGTGCGGAAGGAGGATGGTGAGCGCATGGCAAAGGATCTGGGCGCTGTGAAGTACGTCGAGTGCAGTGCTCTGACGCAGTTCAAACTCAAGGACGTGTTTGACGAGGTACGAGGACACCACAGGATCAAGTTTGATGACCGCAAATTAACCAGAACACAGGCAATTGTTGCGGCTTTGGAACCCCCAGCACCTAAAAGTAAGAAGCATAAGTGCTTGGTGCTCTAATTCGGCCTACAGATGCGAGCACGCCACGGTCAATCTATATCGACTGGCCCGATATGTCCCTAATCTAGGGCGCAGCAAAAAAGGTCAGGTGGGTTGCCTGGGATAGTTGAATAGTCTGCAGAACATGAGTCGTTCTTCTCGTGTACACGGATTAGACACCCGGCAGCTTCGGGGCACCCAACGGGACGAACACGGCCGAGGGTCACGCTCAGGCCCCCCTGATCGTCTGCGAAGGCGGCAAACACGGCAGATTTTCCATGGTTTCGAGGACGTCGAGGGACTGCTTTGACCAGAAGAGAACTGCGAGTGTTCAGGTGAAGGAAGCTTCTTTTTTTTTTTTTTTTTTTTTTTTTTTTAGATCTGGGCGTGTTATTCGTTGAAGCGACTCTTTTCCCACATTTCAATACGAACAGACCTGCATCTTCTTGACTGGAGTTCCCGTCGAGCCGAGACATGTGGCCTCTTGAAAATGCCACTTACTGGCTCAACAGCACTATTTCATGATTGATTACGAGGCGTTGGGGAACATCACAGATGCGGTCTTTGTTTCACTCTAATAGGATCACCACGGCGACCGGTGCGCGAATATCAATTTGTGACCTCATCAAACAGCGTTCTCAAGTGAAGTGCTTCGGATCATGCATTCTATGCCCGCTCATCATCGATTTTCTCCAGACCAGTGGTATCAAGGCTCCGGAGCCATCCATGGCCGAGAACCGCATGCTCCAACCCCCCCCCCCCCCCACCCCACCACAAGCTCCTGGCGTCACATCGCGGAGTGTTTCTAAACATTCTTGGCATCTGAAGTTTTATCAAATCCTAAGAAGTGCCTCATTGGACCAGCGGGCGTGCGGAGGCCCAGGATTGTGTTCCGGAAAACCCTCTCGAGATATGCTTTCCGGCGATGGTGCGCGGTACAGAAGGGAGTGCCCAACGTGAATCCCAATCCTCAGGGCGAGCGGACGTGCGCCTGCTGCGAGGAGGTGGAGGAGGGGGTGGAGGAGGTGGGAAAGCCCAAAGGGGGACCACAAAAACATGAGGCTCGCTTGGAAGCTTGCCAATCAATCGCACCTCGAGACGGGGTCGCCCTTGCAGGCCTCCCCCCTCTACCTGTCCCGAGGTTTGTCTGGGCGAGTTGCCAGGCAGGCCTGGCAGGTGAAGGACTTGCTCGGGCTCTGCGTATTCGCGTACTACGCCCGGCTCTTCAAATGTGTGACATGCTCCAAAACCTCGTTTGCTGAAATGAGTGCGACGCGTAGCCTGCTCGCTCAAGCCAATGTCACGTCACGCATTGCGAAGCTGTGATCAATCTCCCTCGTAAGCCTTCGCGCCAATATCTTGAGCATGGCCTTCACCAGTGGGGCAGCATAGGCGACATGCAGTGGCGCGCTGCTGATTTGTTAGCTGTCGGGCCTTGCTTCCAGGCAGGGGGCATCTACCAGGTGCGCATCCCATGGACGACTGGGCCATGACGTACGGAAATGCTCCTTTTCCCAGTGGGAGCATGTAGCCTGTGGCTCGACCAGCTACGACGCCGTTGGACGTTTTCTGCACGAGCGCAATTTAGCTCACCGTTAAAGCCAGGGCCGACGTTGCTTGGCTCCAGAAGAGATCACCGACCGGCTTGAACCGCCGTACTGGCTTATCTCTGACTTACAGACCTCCTCGTCATGCTTGACGCCACACCTACGTAAGGTGCGGCCGTAAGCAAGCCGAGGAGGTCTGTAACCAAAACGCGAACTATATAAGAACAAAGGTACGCCCACCCCTTACCTACCCCTCGGCCGCCTCCGAACTTTAATTCCTTTCCTAAAAATTTTTTCTAACTTATATAAGTACCTTTTTAAGATTTAGAATATAAGACTAACTATTTCCCTATAAACTACGTTTTCTTTCTTAAAGAGCTATAAGAGATAGGTTTTCGTACTTTTATTTTATTTTTCGATTAGGTATACTATATTCTTTTAAACGGAGAAATTTTAAAATTTGGAAAAGATATTAAGGATTATTTGCTATTTCTCTCTTTTAGTATATCTTTTCTATTAGGATTATTTGCTGGGAAGGTATTATGCTAAAGGTTAATCGAATAAGGGTTAAATTTTTTACTATAGGCGTTTATCCCCTTGTTCTAGATTTTCTGTATTTTATTTTCAGATATCCTTTAAAGCCTTCCCTAAACTGTATTAGTAAGCAAATCCTTGGCTATAGAAGGTGCGCGAGTTAGCAGTTTTTGCTGCGCTATAGGAAGCGCAGCTTTGCTATATAAATTTAGTGGGGAGGCTGCGCTTTTCAAGGAAGGCTTTAGAAGGGCATCTGAACGTTTGAGATAAGTACTGGCCGGCCGTCCGCCGCACCGGAGCTTGACTAGTCGAATTGACCAATAACGGCCAGTGCAAGTATCAAGCATTGCTAACACCACTGACTCCCGCCTGCCAGTCCGACCGTGCAATGTGAGGTTAAATTACTATTTAACTATCTGGACAAGAATTGACTTCAAGAGACTGCTAGACGAGAAATGATGGGTCACTGCCAGGTGGAATGACTGATTGACTTTGCGCAGTGCGATTATGCGCATTCACAGCCGCCAAGCTGCGGTGGTTCGCTGGTGATGGATCCGATGCGTCACCGCAAGTGAGGTGGTCTACTGCGCAGAGATTCCTGAACCGGGCCGGTCCGGCACTACACTAAGTGGTTCTTCGCCTTGAAGAAGGGTTCAAGTGACTCCTCTCAAAATTAACACCTCGCTATTTGTTTTCCGCATAAAGTCCTCACCAACAGCTCGTTGACATTTCTGGTCTCGTCTTGCCTAGCAACGCCGCACCCCAGCCGTGGCACGATCCACCCCGTCGGGAGTACAACATTCCAATCCACCAACATGAGAAGCGGATGGGCACCACTCGCCCTTGCCGCGCTGGTCTCGCTAGCGAGGGCATGCGGCGGCGGCGACCACAAGCACAATGATCGCGTGTGGACGGCAGAGGAGGTTGCCGAGCTGGAGCACAAATGGGGGATGGAGGTGAGCGGCGAGGCCTTCTTTCACCCGTTTCAAAGCCGGCAGAGCAGAGAGCCAAGCGAATGGGATCGACCTGGCAGGACATACCTGGTGTCTCTGCTGCGGCTGCCCGAAAGATCATCTCCCGCGAGTGCCGGGAGATCGATCTTCGCCCTCACCGCCGATGTGATAGCTGTGGGCGGCCGTCGGGCCTGCAGATGAGATATCACTCACAGCCGGCCACGACATCTCACACAAGCTGTGACTGGGTGATGAGTGACTACGAACGTGAGCTAACTTTTTTGCCCGATTATAGTGGCCCTTTGCTGGGATAGGCAGCTTCGCTCATCTGAAGCACGTCAAATGTCTTACAGACCCCACGGAGCTCTTTGATATCGCGATCGTGGGTGCGCCGTTTGACACCGCCGTGAGCTATCGGCCAGGTACGTTTCCGAGTCTCCAATTCCATGAGAACAGAGTTGCTGCTTGAGACGCAGGATAGGACATGGTTGTTAGAACCTATCTCTCGGCTTGCAGCATGGATGAGGAGTTTCTAGGGCTAACCACAGTCACTCAGGCGCACGATTTGGACCGCGGGCCATCCGTCATGCTTCTTCGCGGCAGACGAGCTTCCGTGGGTTCAACCCGAGGGCGAACATCAACCCCTATCAGAACTGGGCCAAGATCATGGACTGTGGGGATATACCAATCGTGCCTGTCGATAACGCCGTGGCAGTTCGACAGATGACGGAGGCTTTCACGGAACTGGGGAACCGGAAGCCGGTGTCCCCTTTGCTCCAGGCGCCGAGGCTCATCACCCTGGGCGGAGACCACAGCCTGGCGCTGCCCGCGCTGAGGGCGCTGAACAAGATCTACGGCAAGCCCCTGCGGGTGCTGCACTTTGACGCCCACCTTGACACTTGGCACCCGGCCAAGTACCCCTCGAGCTGGCTGACGGACCAGGCGCACTTCAACCACGGCTCCATGTTCTGGCTCGCGGGCAGCGAAGGGCTCCTGGTCAACGACACCACGCGGCCGTCGGTGCACGCCGGCCTGCGCACCCGGCTGTCGGGCAATGGTTGGGACGACTTTGACGACGACACCGCGCAGAACTGGTTGCGCGTGGTCGCCGACGATATCGATGACATGGGGACTGCCGGCGTGGTCAAGGCGATCCTGGACGCGATCCCGCCCGACGACCCTGTCTACCTGTCAGTGGACATTGACGTCCTCGACCCGGCGTTCGCGCCTGGCACGGGCACCCCGGAGCCCGGTGGGTGGACCACCAGGGAGCTGATCAGGATCCTGAGGGGCATTGAGAACTTGAATGTTGTGGGTGCCGATGTCGTCGAGGTCGCGCCGGCGTATCAGGGTCAGGGCGAGGAGACCGCTCTGGCTGCAGCGCAGGTCGTTTACGAGATGATAAGCTCGATTGTCAAGAAGGGCATGGCGGGGATGGGCAAGGAGCATGCAGCTCCGGAAGTTGAGGGAGACAAGGCAGAGGATGTGAAGGATGAGCTGTAAGGTCCGGGCATCTACTTAGTCTATGTACCATTTGGCGGGGTGGTTGTACATTGTGCGTACTGTCTATCTACAGTAGGCGTTAGAGGCGGCGACACTCAGTGCCTCCGAAATCAAGTGCAGGAGTCTAAAAATTCGGAAGCAGGGTTTTGAATGAAATGATTCTCCTCCTTGATTAGAACATCAAACCGAGGTGTGCTTCAGAATGCGCAGATAGCAGTTATTGACACGGTTGAGTCAACGGGAGAAGTTCCCCGGCAGAGGTCCTGGCGGTGACTCAACCTGCCCACCCAAGCTCCCTTATCTCTTCCAATAAATGTCCTACCCCACCATAGCGGCTTTAGGGATGTTGAGAACAAAACCCACCACAACAACCACACACCTCGACGTCTGTTTCGATCTTGTCAATTGACTCGGAGCGAAGCTACCAGCAACCATGGCAGCTATTCAAGACCTTGCAGAACGGGTCAAGCCCGAGAACGACACATGCTACGTCGACACTGACGCAGGCGTCGACGATGCCTCAGCCGACGGCTCTGAGTCAAAGCCGTACAAGTCCCTCGCATACGCCATGATCGCCAACATTGAGCGGCCCACAACAAAATACCTTTCCCGCGCCTCCAAGACAGGCGACGAGCCGGGCGCCGCGCTTGAATGGAAGGACCCTGCCAAAAGTGCCGTCAAGAAGGCCACCTCAGCCGTCGACCAGCACAAGAAGAAACTGGCCAAGCAGGCCTCCAGTGCCGCAGTTGAGGAGGAGGCAAGGAAGCAGCGCTTGAAGAACCTCGAGGAGGCCAAGAAGAACGTCATCAAGCAGGATCCTAGCTTGCCTGAGGCGAGGAGGTTGAGGATCGACGACAAGAACGTGGAGCTGGGTGAGGGCGACAAGAAGGGCACAAGGGTCAAGGTGTCAGGTCGCATCCACCGATTGCGGCCACAGAAGCAGGCGGTAAGGAATACGAGGACGTCTTTGAACGCTGAACAAATTTGGTTCTGACTTGCAGTGGCCAGACTTTTATTGAGCTTGTCGATGGGTACGGCCACCTACAATGCATCATATCAGCAGGACCCCTCACTCAGACATACGATGCGTTGACCTTCGCCCAAAGTACCTCCCTGACGCTCTACGGAGAGATGAAGAAGGCCCCAGACACAGCCAAGGTGCCTGACAACCGAGAGCTCCATGTCGACTACTACGAGGTGCTGGGGTCGGCGCCCACCGATCTCGAAGCCCTCACCAACAAGGTCTCGGCTACCCAGGACCAATGGGAGTCGGACATGCTCGACAACCGACACTTGGTCTTGCGTGGGGAGAAGGCATCATCGGTCATGAAGCTTCGATCCGAGGTCGACTATGCCTTCAGACACCTTTACAAGCAGCTGAAGATCAGGCAGGTGTCGCCGCCTGCCCTGGTGCAGACGCAGGTCGAGGGTGGCTCCACCTTGTTTGGATTCAACTACTATGGGGAGAACTCATACCTTACACAATCTTCTCAGCTGTACCTCGAGACCGTGCTTCCGTCCATGGGCAACGTGTACTGTATCGAGAAGTCCTTCCGTGCGGAAAAGAGTCTGACCCGGCGTCACCTTTCGGAGTACACTCACATCGAGGCCGAATTGGACTTCATCACCTTCGAGGACCTCCTGACCCATTTGGAGGAGATGATCTGCGGTGTTGTGGACATGGTCCTGGCGGACGAGGAATTGGCTGGTTACATCAAGCAGCTCAACCCTGGGTTCCAGAAGCCCTCTCGCCCCTTCATGCGGATGAAGTACACTGATGCGATCGACTGGTAAGATGCTTTTTTTTTGGGGGGGGGGGGCGTTTTAGTCTGAATTGCCTTACTTACATCAAATCAGGCTCAACGCCCAAGACCCGCCAATCCTGAACGAAGAGGGCAAGCCACACGTCTTCGGCGATGATATTGCTGAGGCGGCAGAGCGCAAGATGACGGACACGATCAACAAGCCCATCCTGCTGACGCACTTCCCCGTGGAGATCAAGGCATTCTACATGAAGAAGGACCCAAGTGATCTGCGCGTGACGGAGTCTGTCGACGTCTTGATGCCCAACGTGGGTGAGATTGTGGGCGGCTCAATGAGAATGGAGGGTTACGAGGAGCTGGTGCAGGCGTTCAACAAACACAGCATCAGCCCTGAGCCTTACTACTGGTATCTCGACCAGAGGAAGTATGGTACTTCTCCTCACGGTGGATACGGCCTTGGGCTGGAGCGGTTCCTAGCCTGGCTGGCTAACCAGCACACCGTGCGTACCTGCTGCATGTACCCTCGCTTTATGGGACGCTGCAAGCCTTGAGCAAAAGCGGCTGGGAGCTTGAGGACACAAAAATCGGCTGCTTTGGCTGAGATATCGATTGATATGCGGATATGCATTTGGTAGACTCCTCTATAAAACTGCTAGAGCCTCAGGGGACCCAAGTGGTCGAGAGGGCCAGTAATGAGAGCTTGAGGGCATCCACGTCCAGGACCCCCAATGTCCGACTGATTGACGACCCTTGTGGCTCATCCCGATGCGCAACATCCGTGCTAACGTGTCACAATCATGGCTGGCTGTCACTACCAGCGCGGCTGTCGTGTGCCCTCTCTCTCTCACACTCTCTCGTTAGCCGCCAGTGATTGACTCGGCGTCTCTAATAGTCGCGAGCTTGTGCGCGATGTGACAGGTTCCGCGCCGGAAGAGCCAGCCGCACGGTCGGCTGGCTGAAGCTATCCTGGTTGGCAAGCGAGGAGGAAGGGGGGGGGGGCTGAGAAATGGCCCCTTGGCCTTATCTAAATCCAGGAGCCATTTCCGACACTGCATACCATTGTGGGGATTCGCGATTTGTTACGCGCGAATGTCTTTTTCCTGGTTGCAGTCATTTTCCCCCCTCTGTCTGGTTACTTGTGTTCGCTATTTTGGCTGCCTGACTCGCAGGCCACATCTGAGAGCAAAGCTAGATGAAATAGCCTCTCTGCTCACACGGACTTCCTTTATATTTGCTGGGCAGGGGACGAGCAGTGGCGGAGACGATCTCTTGGCCCTGCTGTAGCGGCGGCAGTTGGCTGTCCCATACGGGGTTGAGAAAGCAGTTCATTGTGGTGTGACACTGACCGCGAACATGGTGCTATCGGAATGGAGGGTGATGCTTTCTTTTTCTTTTCTTGTGCCTCTCCTTTCTCGCTGCAGCCTCCCCCCTACCCCCCCACCCCTTGCCTGCTGCGGCTCCACTCTTTGATTCGATGTACCTGCAGAAGTGTCGACGCCGTCGCGTCTCGGTACCTGACCTGGTTGGAGAAGAGGCAAAACTGCCGTAGGGGCTACTCTCCGTCTGCGAGAGCGTGATGGGCCATGCTTTTTACCCGCTGAAGTTATACCTCCCTGTGCAGCTACTACGTCAAGGTCACTGTACCACGCAACGCAACACGCCGCCACCGCGGAAAAGGGTCGTCTTTGGGTTGTCCAGGGTTCCATCTGCTACCCTAGGTAGACTACCTAGGTACCCTAGCACACTTGGGTGGGTTGGTCGGTGCTCGCAGATCCGCCCAAGTTACTGTACACGGGTCCTGGCCCTTTGGGGGCCTCGTGTCTGAATAAACGGCTCAACCTAATTAGTAGTAAAACCAACGGCCCCCTTTCCAGCTGGCAATGAATCCATGGGCAGACAGATATATGTGTTGGTTGGAAGGCCAGGTAAACTGACCAACTGCTTGCCAGCCAACCTGAGATGAAAAAAAATGAACGATGCGTAGAATTGGATCATCCCACATCCAACTGCACAGCGAATGCTCTCGCCCTTGTCTTCGGCATTTGCCATTGGATCCTCCTGGGTTGTTCGACATGCAAATAGACTGTCCCACACAGGCACAAACTCAAATCGAGCCTGTCCCCCCAGGTATCCGATGCGGCTTGGTCGCCCACTTGCCTGTGCATTGCGCGAGGGCTGGCCCGCCAATGGCCCCTGGGATTGGATTGGAGCCTTTGTTTCGTTTCTGGCTTCGAAACATTCGGCTGCGCTTGATGCTTAGGCTAGTATACTGCTGTATCTGCAGTGTGCATGGTTCGCAGATGGCTTGGTGACGGCCCCCGATCCCCCCGTCCCTAACAGCTCTGGGCATCGACCAGAATGGGTGGACGAGCCGGCCTGTCTGTGGAGGCAGATGCGAGCTTGGTCGAGCTTATACACGAAGATTAAATGGGATGGTTTATCGTAAGGTTGTACGGCGGCGCGTCAATCATATCTCTCGCTGGCTCGCGGCAACGTGGATTTGCTGAAATTACCCGGCGGACCTCCAACGTTGGCAGCTGCGCTACTGCAGTCTACATTCTGCAGCTGGACCATGTCGGTGGCCAGTAACTACCTACCTAGGTAGGCTTGACTCGTCGTCCCAACAAGCCTTGCATGTGCACAACATCTGGCTGTCGCAGAATGGTGGAGAGCCGCTGATGTTGGTTCTGATGCTGATTCTGATTCCTCATGTACTTTACGCAGTAGAACGCACTAGAACGAAGCATCTGCTCGGATACGCACAGCTGGGTGGGTGGCGACAGGGCTGGGGAGTAATGTGAGGTGAGATGGGTACGGGTACGGGTCTGGGTCTGTAAGTCGTCTACTCTGCTACTTAGCTGCTGCTGCTGCACCGACATGCAGCGTACCAGACTACTATCAGTCCGGCAGGCTGGATGGACATCGAAAAAAGGGAGCAGCAGTCGATCCGTCCCCAGATTTCAAGCGCCAACCAGCTCAGCGCTACTCAGGTACCAAGCTACCTAGGTAGGTACCTAGGTGATAGGGGGTACCCGGCATCCCGTCCATGCCTGCATGTCACTGTTGCTGTCCTGCGCTTGACAGGACCAGCAGATCAGCAGGGCATGAACGAACGTGAAATGAACCACGCACTTCGCCCACCCGCCAGACCGGAGCAGGTTCGTCGAGTTGCCCTCTTTTGGCTGCAGGAACAGTGATGTTCCATGTTGGCGGCCAACACCACTTGGACAAGTCAGGGCCTTGGTTGCTGCTGTCCTCATACCAGTCTGTGGTTGTACTGTTACATGCAATGTGGTCAGTCTACTACTGCCTACTGCCGCCGCCGCCGCCGCCGCTGCTGCTGCTGCTGCTGCTGCTGTGCTGCATAGTGACATGGTCTGCCGACCATTTCTCCTTCGAAGAAGGCGCGCGGAAGAGTTAAATTGCAGCGACGGGGGTCTGCGCACTAGATTTCACCCTTGCCCCTTTTGGCGGGGACCTTCAGATGTTCACCGCGAGTACAACCCCCGTCGCCTGCCCCAGTCCTCCTCCTTCCCTCCCTACCTGTCCAATTTTACATGTACCTAGTCCCAAGTCCCCGGTCTCTGGTCCGTGGTCCCCTCTCTTCTCACCTCCCCCCCGGACCAGTTCACCACCTTTTCCTCTCCTTTTCTTGCCTGGCCCTTGATCTTGAACCTCTTTCTCCTGGTTCATCCTCCCCTTCGTTCGCTCATGTTCACGTTCGTGTCCTTGGATCGCCCATTGAATCCGCCCATGACCCGACCACGAGCCTGAGCTTCAGCTTCTTCTCTTCGTCCCTCTTCGCAATCCCTTCTGCCGCCTCTTTGATTCCCTGGCACTTTATCCCGTCGAGCAGCTCCTCGCCAGCTTGCCTGACTTTGTTCGAGATCACGCTCGTTATTCAGCATATATTTGTTGTAGTCTTTTTGTCGCGTGCTCTCCGAATCTAGACCTTGTCCTCCCACGCGAAAGCCGCATCGAACGAGCCCAGGCTACCCTCCACGTTCGTCGCATATCCTCTTCTGGCTTCCGCCCCTCGAGATTCGCTACAACCCCAGTCGCGCCCGTCTTTCCAGTCCCGGCTGCCTGTCTTTGTTCGAAATCAAGAGTAGAGGGACACCGTGTCGTCCAATTGTTGTCACCTGCCGAAAATATACTCTTACCACCCGATTCTTGACTCGCTGGATTTTCGGCCGCTCGTTCTTTGACCGCCACTGCAGCCCCTCGACGCTTTCTTGGACCCTCCCGCCTCGAGCCCTCGTTTCCCACTGTTACATGTCGGCCTGGATCAAATCCTAAAACGTCAATTGCATATACGACATACACTTGTATTCTTTCATTTCGTGGGTGCGGCTCCGTCTTCTTCGAGCCCGGGTTGTCCTGCAGATTTTGAACAGCTTCAAGCCTTTTCACGACTACTGAGTACCACCAGTTGTGGAATTTTGAGATACCCATTTGTACCTTCAACGGAGCGTCGGTCCAATCCAACGCACCTTCAACAGCATCTCGACGAGTGCCTTCTCGCAGGGGGCACTTTTATCCTTCAAAACGGCTGTTCTATCTCACGTCGGTCGGGACAACCTTGTCCCCCCTCATCTCCTCGGGATGCAGGACCATAACCCAGGTCCCATTGGCCAGGCCGGTCCAAGCAGTGGTCAGGGACGTTTCCCTGGCCATATCTCGAAGCCCTCCAACAGCGACACCGGGTTCTCTCATGGCGCCTTCACTTCTAACATATCTGGATTCGCCGACAGACACCCCCGACGTGGCAACATCCCCACCATCAACACGCAGAGCATCAACAGCCAGAATGTCCACCAGCAGCCGCAGCCCACGGTGGCAGACCTGACCACTCCTGGCACCGGCTTTGATATGCAATTCACTCCTCTGCTACCGTCTCAGCTGCTCCTTGGAAGCCCCTTCCAGCCTGGTACCCCTGCCGCTTTTGCCAATGGCCAGTTCCAGAATCTGAATGCCTACCAGCAGGCTCAGCAGGTCCAGCAGAACGGCATGTCGAGTCCTGTGCAGCAGCCAATGTCGCCCGGGGGCTACGTCTCTCCCTCGACCTATGGAGCACCTCAGTTCTTTTCTCCCCAGTCTCCTACCGCTGGATATAGCACTATGGGTGGCCAGATGCAGATGCCGATGAACCCTGGCTCTCCCACCATGAGCCCCGTGGTCAGCGGAACTAGCCGCACAGTCTACCTTGGGAACATCCCCCAGGACACTCCGGCCGACGAAATCCTGAGCCACGTGCGCAGTGGTCAGATCGAGTCGGTCCGTCTCCTTCCCGACAAGAACTGTGCCTTCATCTCCTTCCTGGACGCCAGCTCCGCAACTCACTTCCACTCTGACGCCATCTTGAAAAAGCTCTGCATCAAGGGTCAGGATATCAAAGTTGGCTGGGGCAAGCCGTCTCAGGTGCCTACGTCTGTTGCCCTCGCGGTTCAACAGTCTGGTGCTTCTCGGAATGTGTATCTCGGCAACCTGCCTGAGGAGATCACTGACGAGGAGCTCCGGGAGGATCTTGGCAAGTTCGGTGCCATCGATACTGTCAAAATTGTCCGGGAGAAGAACATTGCGTTCATCCACTTCCTGTCGATCGCCAATGCCATCAAGGCCGTATCTCAGCTTCCACAGGAGGCAAAGTGGCAGGCACCGCGACGAGTGTACTATGGCAAGGACCGCTGTGCCTATGTCTCCAAGACGCAACAGCAGAACGCCGCCCAGTACCTTGGCATTGCTCCCGGGTATGCTCACATGCTGACTGGTGCTGACCGTGACCTCATTTCCAGCGCTCTAGCTCAGCAGTCCGTAGCTGCTGCTGCTGTTGCCACTACTGCTGGTGGCATCAACAACTTGGGAAACAGGACCATCTACCTCGGTAACATTCACCCCGAGACCACCATCGAGGAGATCTGCAACGTTGTGCGAGGTGGCCTGTTGCACCACATTCGGTACATCCCGGACAAGCACATCTGTTTCGTCACGTTCATCGACCCCACCGCGGCCGCCTCCTTCTATGCCCTGAGCAACATCCAAGGTCTCATGATCCACAATCGTCGGTTGAAGATCGGCTGGGGCAAGCACTCCGGCGCTCTGCCTCCGGCGATTGCCTTGGCTGTTAGCGGCGGCGCATCGCGAAACGTGTACATCGGTAACTTGGACGAAAGCTGGACTGAGGAAAGGCTGAGACAAGACTTCTCTGAGTATGGCGAGATTGAGCTGGTCAATGCTCTGCGGGAGAAGAGCTGCGCATTTGTTAACTTCACCAACATTGCCAATGCTATCAAGGCCATCGAGGCTGTTCGAAGCAAGGACGAGTACAGGAAGTTCAAGGTCAACTTCGGCAAGGATCGATGCGGTAACCCACCACGCCAGCTCCAGCAGCAGCAGCAGCAGCAGCAGCAACAGGCTCAGTCCCCTCGCAACGAAGTTCCCTCGCCGCAGGGCCAGGGTGCACAGGGTGGATCCCCGACCAATGGCCAGCCTGGCCTGTTCACACAGAGCAACCCGCTCACTATCTACCTCAACCAGGTCTCTCAGCAGGCTCAGCACCAGCACCACCAGCAGAACCAAGCCCTTGCTGCGCAGCAGGCTGTTCTCTTCGGCACCGCTTCCTCGTCGCCAAACGAAATCTCTCTTCAGACCCCTGAAGGCCCAGTCTCTGGCCACGGTCAATCCGCGAGCATCTCGAACGGCTACGCGAACCAGAACTCCGGTTCTGGACCAACGACTATCGGTGGTCTGCTTGCCCCCAACACACGCGGTCAGCACAGCCGAGCGGTGAGCCTGCCAGTCCTGGCTCCAGGCTTTGAGAATGGCGGCAACAGCTCCCACGGTTACCACAATGTTGCTGGTGCCGGCGGTGATGATGGTGGTAGACGTGGCCACCAATATCAGTCCAGCTTCGGGGGCTATGGTCTTGCTATCCAAGGCGGCCTCAATGGCTGGGTTGAGGAAGAGGTGGCAAATTAAGAAAACGGCTTGAAAAGATCCACTATTCGTTTTTAATGTTCGGCTGATTATGGACTTCAAGGCTTCTGCGTTATTGAAAGGGTTTCAACATTGCTATCTCTTATAATCACCACATTCCTGTGTACGATTTTGCTGGCGGTGGCTTCTTCCGCACCGTCGCACTGTTCTTTCTGCTTACGTGCACGAGGATAAGAAATTGGTGGATATAATAAGGTCCGTGGCTTCTGCCAGTCGCCAAAACAAGCATTGGACATTTGTGTCCTGGACGGGATCTGAGGAGGCCATGTCGACTTGGGAAGACGAGCAAAGATCAAGAGCATTGGAGATAATGAATGAAAGGAGGCAGCTGGAAGAATGGGTGAGCCGAAGGGCGACCAGCACGCATACGTATTCCAGTACATTGCGGCCGTACGGATGAGACGAAAGGCACGCACGCAGAACGCACTTTACGTTACGGTACCTGCATTATGTTCGCTCTGTACAGCAAGAAATGGCTTGTACGCATGTAAGGATAGGAGTCAACGGAAAGCATGGAATGGATATGAAATTGGCATCAGAAGAGACTTCCCCCAGACTGACGAACACACGCGGAACTGATGTGTATGTCGTAGCCTCGCGTTCCCCGTGCAAAACTCGTGCAACACTCACGAGGCCGCGAAGAGACGAAGTGATGGGCGCACGTACGCTCTGGTTTCAAGCGTGCGAGCGATGTCGTAGGCAGTCTGGCATTCGCCCCCAACACCTCCTGCACCGCGATCTCAAGACGTTCATGGGCAAGATGACTTCGAGAGAAGCAATGACATACGGGCCCGGTCAGTTTGAATATCTACAATTTGGAAGCCTTTATATGCCACGTTGGATCAGCTCGAGGGCTGTATGCGAGCAAGTTAACCTGTACCCAAAACGCCGTTCCAAGTGCCCGCCAACTACTCCTGCCTGACCCAAATCCCTGCTCCAAATCCCTGAAATTCTCATTCATAACCTGCAAAACGGCAGCCCCTTGTCCAATTCCCTCTCGATAGGGACCTGCCCACCACGCCAGTCTGTTCCCGCAGGGCCCGGCGACTGTTATCATTGAAGCCCTCCACGACATGTCGCTACCAGTCGCTGTCACGGCTATCTCGGTGCATCTGTAACCAGCGCACATCTCCCTCTCCTCGTCTCGCAGTCACCAATCTGGTCGGTACGTGGCGGTCAAGACCGTAATGGAAATGGTGGATCTTGAGAACGCGCACAATATGGTCCAAAACGGGTCGTCAAGAAGGTTGGCAGTACCATAGGAGATGATGAGTTGGTTGAGGGCGTGGTTCTCAGTGGTCAAGAATGCGGCTAGCCCTGTATTGATGGTGAAGACCAAGATCGGTCTCATTCATTTTCAGCTCAACCCGCGTAACCCAGATATGGAACACAATCTCGATTATCGCTTAAATCTCGTCCTCGGCCTGCTCCCGCCCATAGCCCTTGCAGAATCCGAACCAGCCTCTCTGTGTGCAGTGCGACTGGGTTGGCGCCAAAACGGACGTGGATGTTGGGGTAGGTGGTGCTGTTGGTCTTGGCGTGATTGGCCTCGTGGTCGTCACGGACGGCCCGGTGATTGTCGGTTCTGAGGTGGCTGCCGTGGTTGACCCGGTTGAGGTAGACGTGTCCCAGCAACCCCAGAAGTGACCGGGCGACTCGCAAGTCGTGGTGCTCGTGGTGCTCGTGGTGCTCGTGGTGCTCGATGACGACGTAGTCGTCGTAGTAGTTGGTGTGGTCTTATCATTGCATCCAAACCAGCCAGGCGTCTTGCAAGTTGAAGTAGTTGACGTGCTCGTGGTCGTCGTGGTTGTGGCCGTCCCGGTCGTGGTCTCGTCCAAGCAACCCCACCAACCGGGCGTTTTGCAGGTTTCCGTCCTTGTCCTGGTCTTGGTGGTGGACGATGACGACGATGTAGTTGTCGTCTCGGTGCCGTTGCTCTCGTACATCTTCCAGTTGGCGCAGTCGCGACACTCTGGCGTGAACTTGCATCTGGCGACCTCGTCGTATTTGAGGATCACGTCGTTGATAACGGATCGGATTTTATGCGTGCCGATGCCAACGCGCCATCCCTTATCGGCCACGACGTCGTAAACACACTCGCGGCCTGTGTGACATGCCGATTCGAGGGCATATCCACCGTAGGAGCATGAAGCCGTCGCGCCGTTGCATGTCCCGATGTAAACTGGGTCTGCGGTGTGGCCGAAATGATAAGCGCCGGTGTATTCTCGTGTTTGAGGGCTGCTCGGGTCGGCACCGGGTGGGACGGGGAGACCGAGTCGGGCGGCCGGGAGGGCGTCAGGGACGGCCTCGAATGTGACCACGGGCAGGCCATATGTGAGGCCGAGCATGGCGCTTACAGCACCTCCCAGTGAATGACCGGTCAACCAGATGTTGGAGTCTGGGTAGATTTCTGTGACGTTTGAGTATAACTCCCTCGCCGCCTGGTAGTACCTGTTCTCGTTCCTCAGTGCCTGCACCACGCAGGTGTTGTTGCACGAGTATGTGCCTGTCGCACAGTCGCAGACCTGATGCCATAGCCAAGGGCCTTGCTGGGCACAGCAACAACTAAAGAACAAATTGTCGTTGACCTTGTCGTTGGTCGTAGTGCCCTCTCCATCAAAGATAGCCATGGATGTGCCTTTCAGCCCTATGACGACGGTCGAATTCGTCTCGTCGGCGAAGATGTGGCCCCGAAGCCCATCAGCCTCCCACCCAAAGTCAGCCGATCTGTTAAAAGGCTCGCCAACCTCTGACCATTCGGCATTGTCTGGAGTTTCGACGTAGGCATTCGCGGCCATGTAGGCGAGACTGACGATGGTGTCCTTGTCGGTGATGTTTGGGCCGGGAATATCATCGACCGTCCAGGCATCTGGCGATAAGACCGAGACGTAGCCGTGCTGCCGTGATAGTGCCACCATGGGGTCGACGACACTCGGGCGTCTGTCGACTAGTCTTTGGATCCTGGTGGCGTCGCTCCGTGCTCGTAATGGAGGCAAACGTAACTCGGGGTGGTCGTCCTCAGCAGCCAGCCATATGTCCTGGTCTGTGTCTGCTACATCTTGCTTCCTGTGGAGAGTCGGGTGCCTATGTGTGCCGTGATGATAGACATGTCTCAGAGTCTGGGTAAAGACACACGAGTCAATACTGATGCCGCGGATGGTGTTGTTGATGAAGATGGAAGATGATGTTTCAAAATGGCGAGCAGGGGACTCACAAAGGTATGCTCCGCGGGTGCTGGGGGTTCGGGAGCAGGATTAAAGAAGTCAGGATGTAGTTGCAAGACTGCTTGGTCGTCTGCCTGGGGATGACTGGCAGCGTCGGCGGGAAGTGGTGAGCAGGCGAGGAATGATAAGAGGAGGTGGGCGGTAACTCTGCCGGCAGAGGTGCACGTATCAGCCCTGGTGGCCCTGCGCCGGAGGATCATGTTGGCGAGGTGCTGAGCGGCAGGAAGGCAAGAGTTATCGTAATAGAGTATGGTGAATGGAATAAGCACTGCAGTGCATGAACAGGCTGTAGGGATGTAGATAATGTCTGTCGCAGCGACGACGGAGGAGGTGAATGAGGCGGGTCGTGAGAGGAGACGACGGGCCGCGGGCCGTCTGCCTGCATGCTGTATAGGAGGCACATGGATGGATGACGACGTCAAGCCGGCAGGGATGGGCACGGTAGACTTAGGTAAGGTATTAGCTGATCTTGGGCGTATGGCCTGCTGCGCTATCAGCAGCTAAAGGTGGCATGTGACATTGGCCCTAACTGGACGATCCCCTCCCAAACCGCAGGCATCGCAACGGCTGACTGGGCCTGCAGCAGCAAGTGATACCACCTAGGTACCACGTGTGCGGGCGCGGGCGAGGGCGCGGGCGAAGAGATGGGGAAAGAGAGAGAGGCATGCGACTCGATGACTTGCATGGTGGTGGCATCACAAGGTTCTAGCCCGGCAAAGCACTGCACAGCCCGGCAGAGGCATAAAATAGCATACTCGGTATAGTTCTGTGTTGGCTACTCGGCTGGTGAGAAGGCGTGCATACCGCAGGCTGGGAACGGGCATCTCGCATGACCGAGGAACCAGAAGATCGCAATCATCATGGGTGGCTTGACAGCTGCAGCTCCGTCGTCGCTAGCGTAACAGCAGAACGGGCAGGGGTCCACCAGATGCTACGTCTTCTCTCGACAGTGCCCCACGCCGTAATGCACGTCCAGGTACGTACAGGGAACGGGCGTCTGCGAGTGGAAGAGCCGGGAGCTTGAGCTCGCTCCAACTGATTGACTGGCTACTCGATCCACCTTCCTTACAGTGCTGGACCCCATGAATTGTGCCAACACACTGACACTGGCCACCATCCCCTGGTTGTTTTGTTTATTCCGGTCCAGACAGGCCGCCTGCTTACTCGACTCGACGACTCGCTGTGGACGACCGAACCACTGTCCCGCCCGCTCATGACCGTTTCGGCCTCGCGGATGGCATAGCTTAGCTGGCTGGTGTCGGCCTGGCCTTGTTTCCTGCCGCCCGCCCCCTATCCGTCCTCTGGTTTCAACCGCCGCCTTGGTGTTTTATGCGCCTCGCCCACTACTTGTCCTGCCTCGCACCGACTCGAATGCATATTGCATAGTTCACGGCGTCTCCTATATCCCATCATATTGTCCCGCATATCCGTGCATTCGTCATACCGCCCTCTCGTATGTCATGTTCAATCATGTCCAGGACTCGATCATTTATCTTCCTCCTGCCCTGCCCTGCCCTGCCTTGCCCTGTTCAGCCCTCTGAATACCTTTCCGGCTTCCAGCTTCCAGCTTCCAGCCTCCCAACACGCTCGCTAACCGACAGTCATGTTCTCCAGCTTCACAGTCACACTTGCAGGAAAAGTGATGCCCTCCCCGAGCCCCAGGCCCAATCCCTTGAGGACAACCAAGTCCTTCACCCGGGCCGAGAACAATGATCCACTCTCAGTTGCTCGCCCTAAGAGGGCCAGCACTATTCAGAACGGCGTTCTCCCCAAGATAACCACCACCGGTATCACCTCTCAGATTGCTGAGGAACCAGAGAGCGCTGGCACAGATGCCTTCGAAAACTCTCATCACGACGACGAGCCTCCTGAGCAACCGCGGACCTCGGTCGATCTTGATGACCTGCCCATCGAGCTGATCAGCCTGACCGACAACTTCATAGAGTCACTGTCTGCCAAATCCCGACCCACACCGCCGAATATCGACGATATCTCTCGACTTTTTCAAGATTTCTACCACCAAGCTGCCCGTCACATAGATACACACATCTCTGCGCTTCTTACGAGACACAACCGCGGCGCTTCCCCCGCACCCTCTACCGCTTCCAGGGCTTCCACCACGAGTCTATTACGGGCAAAAGCAGCTGCGATCGGGAGCAAGGACAGGAAGGCTGGAACGCCAAAGTCAGAGCAGCCGGAACAGCAATTGATCACGGCCGAGGAGTTGGCACAGCGCAAGAAGGCAAGAAAAGCCCTCGAGCAGCAGCGTGGGACTCTGGAAGAAGCCGTTGAGAGACGACTCTGTGAGGGAATCTACGCCAGGATATATCGTCACCGGACCACCCAGGATGAGGCTGCAGACGATGTGCTCCGCTCGAAGACGGCAGCACTGGCTGTTGTCGGGATCGGTCTCAGCGATTTGGGAGTTCAGTTGACGGAGCCCAGCGAACCACCAGAGGCTCAGGCCGAGAGGGCTGAAGAGGTGCGAAAGTGGCTCGATGGAGCTAGGAAGGAGCTCATAGCGATGAACGACAGCCGCTACCCCCTGGGCAAACTCAACCACTTGAAGCTCGCACACAAGAGCATTGTGGACACCTTGTCGAATTTCCACCCGTCATCTTCGGCTGATGAGATTATGCCCATGCTCATTTACACCTTGATTACCCTGCCACCAGAGAATATGAACGTCACAAGCGACCTGAGATTCATCGAACGATTCAGGTGGGAACCCAAGCTCGTCGGGGAGGCAGCATATTGCTTGACAAACTTGGAGGCGGCAATCGGATTTCTGGAAACGGTCGACTTGTCAACCCTGCGGTCAGACGAAGCTCCCTCTGGACCTGTAAGACCGCCTAGCCGGCCAGGTACACCACGGGCTGATACCTTCCCACCCGCTTACTCGCCAGGGCTGTCTACTGCGAGCACTGCAGCAGAACAGGTTGACGGAAACGATGCCACTGGCCTTCTAAAACCCTCCGGGTCGCAAGCATCGAAACTCAAGGAAGCCCAGCAGCGTAACCGCCGGTTTAGTGATCTGGTGAATACGCCAGCTCAGGCCCTTGGTGCCGCTGGAGACGCGATGGACGCCGGACTGAAAACGATCGGCAACAGCTTGGGAGATAGCTACAAATTCTTCATTGGTAGACTCAGAGAGCCCGCCGGCGCGGGCGAGGAAGTCGCTGCTCCCAAGACCCTCGAGGATGCCAGGAAACTGATCGGCACTCCTCCGCCCGACGACGACACATCGACCACCAGTTCCTTGATGAATCCTGACGACACCGAGAACAAACGGCCACATCCTAGAGACGACAGGATGCTGAATCTTATCAGCGGGCGCAAACCGTCATCCGTGCGTGACCACAGCGCCGACAGCTCCAGAAGCGCGGGCAGCTCGACAAAGAGATTATCCGCAGTCTTTGGAGACGACAAGGAGAAACAGACTCCAACCAGCGCGACCCCCACTGCGGCCAACGCCAACCCAGCCATCATGGATTCGATGCGGAACTTCGGTAACTCATTGAACCCCATGGCCAAGCTGGCAGGGGGCATCGGGTCATTCCGGGCTTTTGCAAGGACTCCGTCGCAGCCCGTCACGCCGCAGGTGCCACCTAAGGCGGGGGCTGCTGAAGGAGGTGACCTGGCTACGGTAAGTCATTGACATTATTCGACAGAGACAAGAAGAATGAAGCTGATGAAAGCATATCGACAGGCTTTCCCTGATTTAGCAGCAACGCTACCTCCCAAGGAGACACCCAAGATCAATCCGCCCAACAAGCGGTTCATGGAGATGCAGAACCCTGCTGACTTGAAGATCGGTGAGGTGCTCGAATTGCTTCGAGACTATAGAAGGTTGGCGGGCGCGTTGAATGATATGGGGGCCTTTAAAGATTGAAATCATCTATCTGCTAGCTGCTCTAAAAAAAACACACATAGAAACTTCAAACATGGGTCGGTTGACTTTTTCTTGTTTTACTCACAGGTTGCACATTTGGGGCAAAATAGACCGGTACTGGCAAGACGGGTTGGGGACCAGGGTGGACTTACAGGCGTATATGATTTTAGCTACAGCATGGGCCGGACGTTTGGAGAAAGACCTGATTTCGTAGCATATGGATACACTCATTCACTCACTGGGCCGTTTGCTCAGGTTGAACCAGGCGAATGTTGGCAAAAGAAAATTTATCTCTATCAACACAGTTGAAACTATGTGGTGTTCATTCTTGTGGTTCTTTCTGAATATTGGTTTTTTTCTCTACGGAAGCTACGCACTGATTTCTGCATATATCAACACTTTCCCTCTGGTGCCAGACCACGTAATGATGTGCGAGGGCGAACGACGGGCAGTGTAACGACGGGCAGTGTACCGACCTGGTGGGCGCCAATCTCGAATACCCTTCCCAACAAGCAAAACAAACAAAAATACTGCCCCATCGTGTCCTCCCATTTCGCGGCTGTCGGCCAGCGGTGATACGTCCGGGTCGTGAACTGGGCAATAAAGTCTCGTAGAACAAGCGAATCCCGCCCTATATACTAAGATTATGTAGTGTTGATGGTGATGGCGATGATGAGTGCAAAGCAATTTCGAACAAAGAGAAGAATGGAATTCGTTCGCTTGGGCATGCATGTTTAGTTTCGTTGAAAGCCCTGAACGCCCGTTACACCCCGTCCTCGTCCTCGCCCCAGTCGCGTATTCGATTTGATTTGGTATGTTATGTTACGGTATGCATGCATGGTACGACCCCGGGAAGCAAGGCAGGAATCCGATCTTGACCTGACGGAATCAGTGTCCGCCATTGGACTTCGCGGGGCTCCTCGGGCTGCCGCTCGCGTTGGAGCCGTTGGTCCTCTCCGACAAGGGGCCGCCGCTCTTGGTCGGGCTGGACCTGCCCGAGGCCGCAGATCCAGACCCGTGCCCAAACGCAACCGCCCGCTCGTCCGAGATCATCTTCTCCATGAACGCGATGTAGTCGTACTGCGGTTGCCCGCGGTCCGTCTGCATGTCCGGCCCGTTGTGCGGCGGTATCATCTCGATGAGCTTCTCGATGACCTCGTCCGGCACGAGCGAGTGCCGCAGGTCCATCTCCGTGACGTACGGCTTGCCGTCCGCGACCTCCCGGAACGACTGGAAGACCTGCTCGGCCGTGTTCTGGTCCTCGGTCACGTCCACCATGAAGCGGATGAATTGCTCGAAGCTGACGCGGTCGCGCCCGTCGGACGCCTCCTCGAAGTAGTCGTGCATCTCGTCCTCGGAAAAGACCAGTCCCAAAGACGCGAGCGCTGCGCTGAACTCGATCTCTGCCAGGTTGTTGGAGTCGTCGCGGTCGAAATGCTTGAATACGGATTCGAACTCCTCGAGCTGGATCGGTGTGAGGTTGGTCATGCTGCGCGCAACCATCTGGTTGTCCAAGAAAGACAGCTTTTTGGACACGGACGACTTGACCAGGGACAGCTCATAGCAGAGCTCGTCGTAGGTGTAGGTCGTGAAGTCGTTCTCCTCGATATTCGCCTCTTCGCACTTGGCGTCAACCTCGGCGATCTTCTGGAGATAGGCGTCCAAGGGTGGGAGGTTGTCGCTGAGCTTGCGAACGTGGTGCAGTTGGTCCTCGACATCACCTTCCAGCCCTGATATGGCTAGTTGCATCGTGTTGAGGGCCATTGCGAAGTCGTTTGCTTTGTCGGCGAATGATTTGCGCAAAGCATTTTTGATGCTAATTATATTGATCAGTATGGGTGCATGTTGGATTTGGGAACCGGGCACAAGGACTTACTCTCGGATGGTCTCGTTTATCAGTTGACCCCTGGCCATCTCTGCGCTTGAAAGACTTGTCCACTCCTTGTCCAGGGTTTCTAAACTCAATTCAACTGGAGGATCGTATGGCCTCAGGCGGTAAGTGCCGAGTTTGGTCTTGATGTTTCCGAGTAACGTCGCCAGCTCGCTCTTCTCTGCGACCCATTCCCTCTTCTCCCCTCTCTTGTAAGCTGAGAACTGTGATGCCTGTGCTTTTGCGTCCGCGTAGGTTCCCTCGAATTTTGCTGTCTGCCAGCTTTCCACTTGTTCCCGAATGGCCTTAAGCAGTGCCCTCATCCGTCTCTCGTAGGCGCTCTGCATCTCCCACGCACCCTGCATGTTGTTCACAAACTTCTCCACTCGTCGGCCGGCATTCTCGACCTTCTCCATCTGCGAGAAGGCGTGGAACCAGTACGCGATATAAGTCATCAAACTTCGCTCATCGGGCTTCGGCACGTCACACACATCTTCCACGTCCAGCAGCTTGGGGATGCCAATCTCCTTATGAGCGATGTCGAACGCAAGCTGCATGTTGCCCTTGTGGTCAGACTTGTCCAGCTGGTCATAGTCGATCAAGTCAGGCCTGTGGATGTCCAAGAGCGCGCAAAAGGCCAGACCATCGTTCCAGCTCGCACTGAAGTCTCGGACGTCGCATTCCTCGTAGCACGCTGTCTTGCGCTGACACCACAGCAACAGACCCTCCTTCGCCGTCATACCCTCCTCGTTAATGTCACTGATCGTAAATCGTAGAATGAGCGTCCATATCAGGCCGAGTATGATCTTCCTGTTTCCGTCGACCACATCTTCGGCACCCATGTTTACCATCTGGATCCCCCTCGACTTGACGAAGTCCAGGCCCAGGTTCACATTTTCGAAGCGTTGCACCCTGAGTTTCGGCTTTGCAGCGTATCGACCAAGCGACTCCTGGGACAGGCATTCCAACAAGTGGATGAGGATGACCTGCAGTCGAGGGACGTGTTAGCCACCATATGCGTGCGAAGGGAGCAAACAAGGGAACGGAACATGGCGTAGACAAACATACACCGTCGCTCAGGTCCTTGACCAGGTCCTTAACCTCCAGGCCCCTGACGTCGATCTTTGTGTTGAGCCATTTGGTAAAGGTCTTTTGCTGGACGGTGATCCAGTGCTGCTGCTCAGCAAAGGCCATCTTGGTTAGGAGCTTCTCATGGGGCGGCGCGCCTGGTTCGGTGGCAGCGAGGGCTGCCTTGGAAGATCCGGGGTTGGTGCCCTTGCGTAACCGGCGTGCGCTCCCGGCTCTTCCACGGAGGCGGTAAGAAACGTCGTCGGGGTCACGGTCGTCCTTTTGGTTGTCCCTGTCCTTGTCGTCGGCGGCAGGGTCGTTTGCCAAGCTCTGGGAGGCGGCGCGTTTCTGGAGGCGTGCAGCATGCAGTTGTTTGGCGTTCTCGCGGCTCCGAGTCAGAGGGCGTTGCGGGGAATCAGCTTGTGCTTGTGGGGCGCAGGAACGAGGAGAGGGCGACGAGGTTTGTTGTTGTTGATATTGACTTTGGTGGCTCTGGCTTGGAGCTGTTGCGGCCGAGGAGACGCTGCTGACTGTGGATCTCCTCGAGTCGTAACTGCTAAAAGTGTCCGAGAAGCAGTCGGAGGCCGTGGAGATTAACGACGGCGGCCTGTCATAGCCTGCATCGAAAGATGGCGGCGTGGCATTGGTTGTTGCCAACGCCCCGTGTTCCCCGCCTGGTAAATAATACTGGGTGTTGCCGGGGAGACCCACTGCTCCCCCATCTTGGGCCTGCATTCTGTCGGTATTGGCGCTAACAGACTGCCGTCCTAGGCCCGTTCAGGAGTCGGTTTTATTGCTGTCCCTGCTCCCCAATCAAACGACTCGGCCGTATACGGAGTACAGCAAGCGACGAGATGAGCACCGACGACTCTGAGATTTGAAGACGAGAGAGAGGCTTTTCACAAATTCCGGGACTGTGATATGATGTGACTGGACTGGCTGGCTGGCTGGTTTGGCGTGCACAAATCTGACTGACCATAAACCATCCCACCCTCAGAAACACCACGCCAGGGGACGGGCTGCCTCGACCCTTTTACATGCTCATGCCCGCGCCCCAGGACCTTGGAAAGCTGCTCCGATCTCTCCAAGGTTGCGGCCTCCTAGTCCAGACGGAATAGGGGCCGGCCTAATCCCTCTTGGTGTCTTGGGCAGCTCCAAGTTATCTGAAACCATTGCATACTCGACGACGTCCTCATCCCACCTTCTCGGGAACAAATCACAGCGCCCAGCAGTCTACCACACCTGCGCACCTCGGCGCCGCCCCTTTCCCCAGGCTCCACGCCTTGTTTATGCAAACTGCCCGCCCAAGCATGGTGCATCCAGGCACCCAAGGCAATCACCACATCCGAGACGTGAGCTAGAGGCCGATGTCCCAACGGCCTCTTTCTATTTGCGGAGGCGCCACCACCGGCGCTGCTCCCTATCCCGCTGCGGCTGCCTCATCCGGTAGCTTCATACGCACGAGTCCGCATGATGTTGCAAAGTAATCGCCAATACCCTTCCAACACCACCCCACCCCCCTGGGCAACATCCCCCGGACCGCACTCTATTCGACGACATTTCCAGGAAGGCTCAGGTGGGCTGCGACAATACACGCAAGACACTCTTGCTCAGCCTCCCAGTACTGTGATCATGAGCCATGGGGATCACCGCATCTGGAGTGCCATGAGTCTGGGTTGAGTCCAGAGTGGCCAGGTTGTGTGAGTACTGGAGGGTATCTTGACTCAAAAGCCCATCCAAGGGGACCGGCATGGATCTGAAGAAGCAGGCTGGCAACTAAGCGGATGACACTCAGATCGAGAGATTGTCCGAGAGACGATAGTCTACCAGACATGCCGTTCAAAACTGCCTTGGGGAGCATTTTCCCCAGTAAATTCAAACCCCCACGAAGACAGGCGCTTTCAAGACGCGAAGTGCTTCAACGCTGTGGATTTTCATTCTTCCTTGCTCCAACGAGTCAATTGCTGTCTCACTAGTTGCTGCCTCTGCAGCTCGCATCACAAATTTCCTTTTTGTCATTGGCGACGATGTTACGGGTGGTGTGGCGTAGGCGTTTCGATGCTAGGTCACGGGAGTGGCCGCTTCAGTTACCTACCAGCCCTACTTACTCTTCTCATTCTCGATGACGGCACGACCGGTGCGGTTTCAGCCTGGGCCGGAACTAGACTAAATGTTGCCTTGTGCCTCAGCAATCCATTTGTAGGCTTTTGAAACCGACGCAATTCGAATGCTGATCGATACGCAGACATATGTTGGACGGTACTACTACTCCGTGGTTTGAAAGTCGGTATAAGTGGTTGTGCTGCCTAGGCACGCTGGTTGATCGCCAGCCACTTTCAACCGAAGCTGGAAGCTTGGGGTCTGATATTGTGGACGAACAAGCATTCTCGCCTCGTCCGAAGGGCTGCCTGCCGAGGCAAGCTCTTGGTCAATCTGGTTACATCCATTAACCGCCCGGACACACGAGAAAGATCCCCAACGGCAGATAGCTGCCGGAGCACATATGGTCTTGAATACTCCGGCGTGCCTTTTCCGACCGGGCAGGTGCAACGAGATTCTCGCTGCCCATGGTTGCCCACACAGCTATCACAGTGCCACTGCATTCCCTTTTTGCTGGCGAGTTGCTACGCCTCTAGAGGAATCGGCTGATATGGACATCAGGTACCCGGCTCGGTTGGCTGTGTTGCTGTGTTAGTACTCCCGAACAGATCTGCCATTGCTACAGCATGTCTCATGATGTAGCTCTCTGGAAGTCTTCAGAGCGATGCTCTCATACAAACACGTACCCACACCTCCATCCGATCTTAAACTCCAACTTACAGGCCAAGCTTGCCCCATCACATCCAACAGCCGGTGGGATGGCACATTCGGCAGAGCAGGGGAGAGGGGAGGGGGGCCATGAGAGCCCCCGTGGGCTTGAGTTCAAGTCCTGTTGACTGTCAGCAAAACCTTGTTGACGCTGGCCTGGCCGGTTGGAAGGGCCATTTTGCCTCTGCGCTGTTCTTGGGCAGTCCCGCATAGTACAATCTCAACTGGAGACTTTGCTTATGTGCTCCTTGCCAGTTGTGTGCTGAGATTGGACGTCAGACCGATGAAGCCTCTCGGTCTCTGGAACCAGTGCGGACGGGCTTGACGCTCCTACAACTGGACTACAAATGCCGTTCCCGATCGGAGTTGTCTCGTCAAATGCTTCACTAGACGGGGCGGCCAATGTGAGGGAGGAAGGATTGCGGTCCCTGGGAGCAAGCAGCACAGGGCCACATGGATGGTTCAGTATACTGTGTCTGTCCATGTGACGATATCGTCGCTACATACGATGCAGCCATGTGTAAAGCAAGAGCTCCTACAGTTTCGAGCACGGTACACCTCGCTGATGCATCCTGAACAAGTGCTAGCAGGCGAACCTGCAGAGTCGGTCTGAGCTCATCAAGCTGTCCGAATCTTCTCGGGCGCATCGCCAAGGGCCGTGGTGTGATTCTGATGGCTTGCAGATACGGTCAGCGGGTCTGGGGTCTCGGTCAAATTGAGATCAAGATTGCATCCTTGAACACCCCAGATCACGAGATGTCACCGCTGAGCAGAAGGGGCCGTGTAACGCCTTACAAGGCCCTACGCCTCGTGTTTCCAATCGGGGTACCATCTTTGAATTCCATCGAGCCACGCCATTGGAGAGACGTGTTGTCTATGCTGTCATGCTTGTGGCTGCTTACCCACGACGTCTGAATCTATGGAAACGAACTCGGGTGAGTTGCCGACCGGTTTCGCGGGGCCATGATTCCGCCCCAAGGAGGGAGGAATTGCCTGCCAGAAATGCCCTACCATCGATGGATTCCGAGCTTCTGGCATCCTCAGCTTGCTTATTGCTGTGCCAAGAGTCTGAAAACCTGTATTTATCGTCGTACCTCATATCAACGACCAGAAAACGTGGTGCCTCCCTGTGGCGCCAACCCCAGGCACAGCTGGGTGTTTGCCCTCTAAGCGCTAAGGTTACGTCGACTCCTGTGTTCCATTACCCATTATAAGCCTGACAAGCGAATACTTGTATGCAGGCTGACAGGCTAATGCACAGAGCTCTGCATGGAACTCCAGGGCGGGAGACGCACCGTCCCTCTGAGCCCTGCTCAGCCTTGTTTCCCCCCTCTCTCTGCCTCGGCTTTGTTACCCGCGGAAAGATCATGGAACAGGCAGCAGGATTGACTCCAGAGCCCCAGTGGCCGCTAGCCCATTCCCCGTCTAGTACCGGAATTGCAACGGCGTCTCGGTGGGGCGCAGGACGACGTTGGGCTGCGGCTTGACGTGATGCAGTCCGGGGCTATATGGCCAGCTTTGTGCGATCGACGACAGCCGGCCACGGGTGATTGTCGGGCGCCAACTGGACGACATATTGAGTGCGTTGAAGAGGGTGAAATACTGTGGGCTCCACGGGGTAATCACAATAATTACTGTGTCTGCGGGTCTGGTCTAGGCAGCAGGATAAGAGCCAATGCTAATCCTCAGAGTCGAGGTTGTCGTGCCCGGGGTGTAACAGGATCAACACAATACCGTGCGTGCATTCCTGCTGTCGCTTTAAAAATGTACAACACTACATACCCATCGGAAGCAAGTCCTGAAGTCTCTGATGCTGGATCAATCGTACTGCGGTGCGCGTGCAGTGCACGGGGAGAACGAACGCGCTCTATAAACCCGGAAATGTATTCCTCACCATGAGCCAGTATGGCTGGCTCCAACAGCTGCCGGAAGACATAAAGCCATGGAACATATTTCGCCTGTAAATCTAGTGAATATCATCTGATTGAGAAAGAACTGAGCAGACTTTAGCAGTTCCATCGTAGATGCGCTCGTCGTATACATACATAGGCAGAACTCATGTTGCCCCTTTTCCCAAGACCTCAGTGACTAATGACATAGAAAGAATTCATCAGGTGTCATAAGCTCGTGCGCACGTGCCGTCGTGTGCCGTTTCTGCTCACCACTCAGCCAGGTCTACCCAGTCTCTGGTCATCGTGGCACCGGCGATGTCCTGTCCCCTCAAAGCCATTCGTTCTCTGAACGAGCCCAGCCACATCAGCTCTAGGGTACCATCGCCCGCTTGATTGACGATCCCCGAGTAGAACGTCTCGAGAACCTTGACAGGGAAAACCAGCATGTCCGGCTGCGTCGTGCCCGCCAGAGCATTGTCAAGCCCCCTGCAGACAGTCACCGCCATCTCCCTGATCTTGAATGTGCTGTAGCTGTCCGGGTCGACGGTGAGGTGCGGCGGAAGGTCGGGGAAGACGTGGGGGTAGGCATCGACCACGGGCGAGAAGATGTGGTGGACGAGGGTTCCCAGGCAGGGGAGGAAGAGGACCTGGACGGCCCAGTAGTACGTGAACAACAGCGAAGTCAGCGAGTCCTGGAAGCAGAAAGGCTCGGGGAACGGGATCTGGGCGTTTCCGTCCTGCGAGATCCAGTATCGCGGCCTGCGAGGGTCGAACGCGGCGGTATACCACTGCCCGAGCTGGGCTTGGGCGCGGAGGAAGTTTCCGAGGAGGTCTTGGGCCACGAGCCTGCGCGCCAATGTTGGGTCCAGTGATGATATGTGATCAAGTTGCTGCAGCAGGGGTGCAATTTGGGCCATGATATCGAGGAGGCGGTCGAACGAGGTCTTGTGGTGTAGTTCAAAGGGAAGCGTGGACCACTCTTGCTCGGCACAGAATGTGTTCGTCCTGTTCAGCAGTGCCGTCGCAATAGCACTGGGTCGGTAGACTCGAGCAAAAAAGTGATGCGAAGGAAAGGTTTGGAAGCGCGCTGGGCCAAGTTGTCTGATTCCATTTGCCTGGGCCACAGGATTTTGAAAGCCGGTGGGTGTGAGGGGTGAGTTGTGTTCGAATAGAAAAAGCAACACACTGTCCGTTGTCGTGGAGTCCGACTCCTCTTTTGCTGGCGAGATGCTCACAAGGCATTGGGAGTGTAATTCAAACTCTATGTCCTCAAATGTGGGCCGGATGTTGAGGGCACTTGTCGGTGCTACAAAAATCGATGTTGTTTCACCACTGTCCCCAAAGTTGCTTCGGGCCACGGTTCTCAACGGGGTGTGTATAGCAATATTCTGAAGGCGACGGGGGAATCCAGACTTTGTTACATTGAGTTGCTCATGCCAGGCTGGGGAGAGGGGCTTCGTTGGGACCAAGGCTGCTGCCCTATCCCCACGGCTGCTCGACGGAGATGGAGATGGAGATTTCTTGGGACTCTTGATATTACGTGGAGGGTGGCTACTGCATCGCCCCTTGTCTTCGACTGTTCCGACGATGAAGACAGTCTCGCGTTCTTGGATAAGAAGTCAGCCGTCTTTGATCGAGAAGCTAGGTCATAGGGAGTCTGAGTAAGGGATGGGGATATTGACGTACGGTATCCCAAGCACTCACGCCCCGAATCTATACATTTCCGGCAGAGTGGACGTTGATTATCACACTATTGGACAAGGGCATTAGCCAACGTGCAGACAACTCTGTTAAAGCCAACACACACCTTGATTCTTCGACTTCTGCATGTGTTGCAGCCTTTATACTTTCCTGGTACGCCTACCATTCTGAATTATCATGTCATGAGGCAAGAAGGTCAGACGGAGTGGATGGTGTTCAACGGCAAGGGATGATTGGGAGGGCTTCATTCATATAGTAGCGTAATCCTTTGGGGCCGCGGAACAGAAAAGTATTTGGCATCGGTATAAAAGCACGGGAAATGGTGCTGTGGGGGCTAAGGTCTGTCACCTAGTTCTCGCACAACACATAGCCCCTCCGTGATGCATTCTGACTGAGAACCTACATCTCCACTGCATCTGAACACATTTTCCCGCCACATGGAAGGGATGACGGAAGAAAAGGATATGTTGAAAGGGCCATGACTGAGGAACATCTCGCCACCAGCAAAATTAGGGGAGATGAATCCAAGTGAAATTAGACGGCCTATCCATCGAAGATCCCCGAGGCTCAGCAGACGACACGATGAGCCACAATGTGGGACGAGAGCCGCAGGACAGTTCTCGGTCCTGGCATTGCTCTGCTCTTGCACAGCCATTCACATATATTGTTCAAGATTGGACCGGGGGTCCAAAAAGCGAACCACGCCTTTCTTGCTTGAGGATGGCTCGCGTGACGATAGTTCGAGGACCGGCCACCAGTCTGCATGCCATCCGTGTCTTTCGAGTGATACCCCTGCTCGATGCACTCACCGGGTGACACGGTGTGATTGGCGAAGCGGAAGTGAAGGATTGTACTCCGTAAGCACATGTTCGATGCACTGGGCCGTAGGGCTGACAGCGCGTATAGTTCGCTAGCTCGATAGACCCCGGACGGAGGATGTCAGTTACACAGCAAAGATTGCTGCTTTATAACTGGAGGGTCGGATAAGACCCGCTCGATATGACTGTACAGATGGCAGCAAGTGTCCCGTCTCTTTCCAAGAATTTGATGTCGCGAAATGTAAGCATGAGTGGATAGTCTATGATTTGGTTGTGGTTGTGGGGGTCCACTGAGGATTCGTATCAAGACCAATGGGGCAGGTGAAGTAAGCGACGATAACCGCCTGTAAGATGCGATGTATCTCATTGGAAAGTTTCGGGGAATTCTGAGCCGAGTGTGGCTCAAACGAAGAATCCACTCACTTCAATAGTGATAGAAACAGCGGCCGAGAAAGCAGTCATCTCTAACCCTATAGTCACGGGGCATAAATCCGCACCGCACGATCCTTGTGTACATCATCTTGTACGTCATCTCATGTAGAGGTCAACAGAATCTGTAGTATTATTTCTGTTGTTTGGTCATACAATCTATATGTACTTGTATGGATTCATGATCCCGTTCTGGTGGCGTAGGAGATTAGTAAGTGTGGACGAATGGACGAATGACTAATCTCAGCCAGGAAAGCCAGTGGCGGTCATGACCTACCGGGTCGTATAGGTTCTTGATTTGTTTCATCAGGCCTATCATGTTGTCGCTGCGGCTGTAGCCGATGAACTTCTTCTTCGCGAGGCCAAGACCATGCTCAGCACTTATACTGCCCTCATACTTCTTGATCCACTCGAAAACGTAGGGTTCCAGGATCTTCTCGACCTCCTTGTCGTATCGCCGTACACAAACATTGAGGTGTAGGTTGGAATCACCCATGTGCCCGTAGCCAACGACGTCGACGACAGGGTACTCATCGGTATCACCAATCAGACCGGCTGCCTGGATCTTTTCTTTGGTGTCCTCGACCAGCTTGTACAACGACTTCAGGGGTATCGAGACGTCGTATTTGTAAACGCCACCGAAGGCGCTTGAGCTCTCCGATATTCCCTCTCGCCAGCCCCATAGTGACTTGAGCTGCGTCTCATCCTGCGCCACCACGCCATCTGATACGATTTCTTTGCCCATGACGTCTTCAAGGAAAGCCTCCAGCTTCTCGTTGTCGTGCTCTGCGTTCGAGCCGCTGGTTTCAACGAGGCAGTAGAACGGGTATTCACTCTCCAGAGGGAAGTTGTTCTTGGTGACTTTCTTGACAAGCTGCTGGCTCGGGGAATCCATGAGCTCAAATGCCGAAAGGATCTCAGATAGCTGCCCTTTGGCTTCCCGGAAGGCTTGCTGGACTTTCTCGTAAGACTCCAGGCCAAAGAAGGCAACGTTGACTGCTTTTGACCGTTGGGGGCAGTGGATTGAGATACCGGTGATGATACCAATGGTACCCTCCGCACCTATGAACAACTGCTTGATGTCGTATCCGGTATTGTTCTTCCTCAGCTTGAAGAGATCATCCACAATAGTGCCGTCAGGCAGCACGGCCTCAACACCTAGCACATTGCCATGCAAGCTTCCGTAGCGCAGGAGCCGCAGACCTCCGGCGTTGGTTGCCACATTGCCTCCAATGTGGCAGGATCCCTTGGCAGCCAGGTCGAGAGGAAAGACGTAGCCCTTTTCTGCTAGATAGTTGTCGACTACTTCGAGCACGGCACCGGCGTCGGCTGTGAGGACGCCACTGACCTCGTCGAAAGAGCGCACCTTATTCATCCGGCTCATGTTGATGACGATCTCATCAAAGACTGGAACAGATCCTCCAACCAAGCCGGTGTTGCCACCTTGGGGCACGACCGCCAGCATGTTATCATTGCAGTACTTGAGGACTTTGCTAACCTCATCAACCGATCCGGGCTTTAGCACCAGCCTGCAGTGGCCTCGGTACTTGCGCATCCAATCCAAGTTGAAGGATTCCAGATCCTCGGCCGCTGCGTCATTGGTGACAGCGTCAATGACGGCAGCTTCACCACCCAATAGCTCCTTGAAGTGGGCGACATGGTCCGGAGTGAGCTCGGAGAACCTCGAATCCCTCTTGATTTCGGGATAGGAGTCAGTTGTGAATTTTCCATGCTGTGCAACAGACGGCCTGAAGTGTCTTGCAGTCGTGGTGGTGATGGTGCGGGCGGCAGCAACAGAGAAAGTTGAAGGCCCCGGCCGTGACAGGGTCGCCGATATGCCGGCCTTCTCCGCCCTGGTCAAGGCACGCGTAATCCGGGACCGAGATGCCATCTTGGAACAGTCGAGTTAGCCAGAAGACAAACTTCAGAGCTGCAAAATTAAACCGGGCTGGGAGGGTATATATATAAACATAAACACTTATCACTCCGACGTCGTCCCTCTTCTGTTCCGATCCGCCACTGGGGCCGTCCAGACAAATTCCAAATTTGCGCGGAACGGAACCTGCAGGGCCTGGGTTGGGGGGAGGGGGGCCGTTGCGTGAGTGGGACTATGGGCTTTAGAGCTGTGGCTGCACCCAGCCAATTGGGGCTGGTCGCACCCCTGGCGGCTGGCAGCTGCGGTCCAGTGCGTGAACGGGAGCTTCGTCGTCAGAGCTGCAGCCTGCCTACCTGGTCTGGTACACTGTAGACCACCTACCTCGACTTCTGCCATCACCACATCCCAAACAGAGCTCCCTCAACGACATCAACTCGCCCCACCACGACGCTTCCAATCCACCTCTTCGCCCTCGACCCAGGTATCTCGCCTACCCATCTCGTACGTAGACAATAAATTGGGTTCCCAGGCAAAATGGCTTCGGGATACGACAGAGCTCTTTCAGGTAAGCGCCCCGCGAGCTGCGTGCCTCTGTTCGTTCTACTTGCTGACCCAACCGCGCTTCTAGTCTTCAGGTCCGCCCACGCCCCTCGATGCAAACATTGCTACGTACACTCTTACTTACATACTACAGTCCTGATGGACACGTCTTCCAGGTTGAATATGCTGGAGAAGCCGTCAAGAGAGGTGCGCACAACCGGTATTTAAACAACCAGCAGCGCCACGAGACTAACAGTCGAGGACAGGAACGTGCGCCGTTGGTGTCAAGGGCCAGGACATCGTCGTGCTGGGCTGCGAGAAGCGGTCTGCAATGAAGCTTCAGGATACCAGGATCACACCCTCCAAGATTGGACTCATCGACACCCACGTCTGCCTCGCCTTCGCCGGGCTGAACGCCGATGCGAGAATCCTAGTCGACAAGGCCCGTTTAGAGGCACAATCCCACCGTCTGAACTTGGAGGACCCTGTCACTATCGATTACATCACCAAGCACGTTGCCGGTGTCCAACAGAGGTACACTCAGAGGGGTGGTGTCCGACCATTCGGCATCAGCACCCTCATTGTCGGATTCGATCACGGCAGCAAAGTTCCTAGGCTGTACCAGACAGAGCCATCCGGTATCTACTCCGCATGGTACGTTGTCCCGGTTGATTCCTCATGGTATGGGCAGAGTCAGAGCTGACAACAACCTCAGGAAAGCAAATGCCATCGGTCGGTCGAGCAAGACGGTGCGAGAGTTCCTGGAGCGAAACTACAAGGAGGACATGGACCGTGAGGCCACAATACGGCTGGCGATCAAGTCGCTGTTGGAGGTTGTGCAGACGGGTGCCAAGAACATCGAGATAGCCATCATGGCGCCAGGCAAGCTGATCGAGATGTTGCCGACGGAGGACATCGAGAACTACGTCAAGAACATCGAGCAAGAGAAGCAAGAGGAGGCGGCTAAGAAGAAGGGAGCTCGGGCGACCGGTGCAGGAAGCTCTTCCATCCCCACCCGCACCGCAGGAGAGGAGTAGATTGCCGCAAACCCCGACAGATTCGGAGGCGAGGGGGTTTCCGGGGCCAAAGGGCGGATTGACCGCTCCATGGAAGCCAGGCAGGGCGACCTGAGCCAAGCCATGGCATTGGCTCAGGACCTCTAGACTTTGCGGACACAATGATAGACGATCACGACCCCATTTGGCAGTGTACAGTACGAGCTCATGACCTGGCGCGGTTTAGACGCCTTGTAATATCATTCCCTAGACGCCGATGCTTAATGGACTTCAAACACCCAAATCCTGTGCGCTGCATGCCGGATGGCTTGCTCAGCCCAGCTTATCGGCGTCTTCGTCCGGGTCGAATATCAGCTCTTCCAGCATTTTCTGCCTCTTTTGCTTCATCCTCTCATCTCTTATCATCCGGCTGTCGACTCTCGCGTCCTCGCCCTCGACCTTGAGTTCTGACTTAGGTGTGACTGCATCGAGAACGAAGTGGTTGTCGCAGTGCGGGCAGTACTCGTCCGCTTCCTCGAACTCCTTGACGTCCTTGCGGAAGCATTTCTTGCACTTCTTGCAGGCGAAAACCATCTCGAGCCGCTCCTTCAGGGGGTGGTTCTCTTGCTCTGAATGGCACTCAACACAGTCGAACCATTTTTGGCCTAAATCCGCGAGCATAACGTGATCAGTCTTGTGCCCTCTGTGTATCCATTGACAAAGCTGGGGACATGCGAGGGACGGGCGTACAGCATGGCGACCGGACCGAGACCTGAGCGTTAAGAATGTGTTTACTTCGTAGCTGTCAGTTAGTCAAGCTAGAGTATTGCTGAGATTCATCCCAGCATGCTAGAGCCGGCGCTTACCACATCTTGGTCAGGACTCTTGTGATTGACAGGGCGAATATTGAGGCGAGTAACTGGTGCGTCTTGGTAGAGTGACCGACGGCGCTGGCCTCCGGAGCATGCGGGTGTCAATTTCCAAGACGGCGCGTCACGTCCGATCGTGTGTAATTATTAGACTAATGACTGGACCCACCAGCGAGCGCTGAGCTAGTTAGTGTAGTCTACGGAGGAGGTACAGGGTGCGGGAGCTGCCTAGCTTATCGATAAGCCCGCCGTCACCATGGACTTCATCTTCGCCGTCACCACACTCCAAGGATTTCGGGTCTTCGCCCTGACATTTCGCGGACAGTGGACACGCCTGGCTCCCGCGCAAGACAACACTTGCGCCGAGTCATTTTTGATCCTCCGCTAAGCTAAGCACTGTGTCTTTCAGCCATTTCTGAGAACACAAGATCTGAAAGCGCTCACCTCACGCCCACAATGCCTCCGAAGCGGAAGGCAATGCCCGCTGGGAAGGGCACCGTCAAGGCCGGCCGTTCCTCCAAGGTCTCCACCCCGGGACCTGCCACACCTCGTAGTACGGGGAGCTCGGAACCGGAGCCAGAAGCGGAGGAGGGGGACGAGGAGCTCGACGAGGGTATTCAGCGCAACGTAGACTACTTCGATCTCAACAATGAAGAGTACAAGTACCGCGAGCCGCCTGCCTTTCTCGACATGGCCTCCAAGTTCTTTGGCGCGCAACACGAACGCGACTTCACCAAGATGAAGATGAAGCCCGACCACCAGAATAGGCCAGTGTGGATTCAAGGCGACTTCAAGGTCGTGCTTGAGAGCTTCCACCCTCTCGCGCCACAGGCGCAGGACTTCCTCATCACGATTGCCGAGCCCCTGTCTCGACCAACTTTCCTGCACGAGTACAAACTTACCACGCACAGCCTGTATGCTGCCGTCTCTGTTGGCCTCAACCCGGCTGACATCGAAAACACCCTCGACCGATTCTCAAAAACGCCGGTCCCAAACAACATCAAGAAGTTCATCAAGAACTGTGGTAGTGCTTACGGCAAGGTGAAATTGGTCTTGAGGAACAACAAGTACTACGTGGAGACGACCGATGCAGAAGTCTTGCAACTGCTACTCAAGGACCCTATAATTGGCCAAAAATGCCGTGTACAGGGCGCCGAAGAGGTCACGACGAGTGCTCCTAAGATGTCGGGGTTGGCCATCGCCGGAACGAAGGAAGCTGCTGGTGTGCGTGAGGCAGAGGGCTTAAGCAACAATAAGCCTAATGCTGGTCAGGCAAGACAAGGCCCCACGGCTCAGGATGTGTACACTGCTCTGAACGATGACGACGACGAGGAAGATTCAGACGTTGTCCATGCATTTCAGATCCAAGACGAGAAGGTGGGCGAGGTTGCGAAGCAATGCTTGGAACTACGTTATCCTGCGCTCGAGGAGTACGATTTCAGAAACGACGACGTCAATGCCAACCTAGAAATTGACCTGCAGCCAGCGACACAGATTCGTCCGTACCAGGAGAAGAGTCTTAGCAAGATGTTTGGTAACGGTCGCGCAAAGAGCGGAATCATCGTGTTGCCCTGTGGAGCAGGCAAAACGTTGGTCGGCATCACGGCTGCTTGCACGATTAAGAAGGGCATCATTGTCCTGGCCACCAGCAACATGTCTGTGATTCAGTGGAGGAACGAGTTCATCAAGTGGTCAAATATCAATCCTGATGACATCGCCATCTTCTCTTCGGATAACAAGGAAGTGTTCACCGGCAACACCGGTGTCATCGTCACGACCTATTCCATGGTGAGCAACTCTCGAGAGCGAGCTCACGAGTCGGCCAAGATGATGAAGTTCCTTCAAAGCCGGGAATGGGGCTTGATGCTTCTGGACGAAGTGCACGTTGTTCCTGCCAACATGTTCAGGAGAGTCACCGGCGCTATCAAGGCTCACTCAAAGCTGGGCCTCACCGCGACACTCCTCCGAGAAGACAACAAGATCGAGGACTTGAACTTCTTGATCGGGCCAAAGCTTTACGAGGCGAACTGGATGGAGCTTTCACAGCAAGGTCATATTGCACGGGTTCAGTGTGCTGAGGTCTGGTGCACCATGACGACGGAGTTCTACGACCATTATCTCGCAGCTCCTTCGCGAAGGAGGTCGCTCTTCTACGTCATGAATCCTAGCAAGATCCAGGCGTGCCAGTACCTCATCAAATATCACGAAGAGCGAGGCGACAAGATCATTGTCTTCTCAGATGACATCTACGCCCTGGAGTTCTACGCAAAGAGGTTGATGAAGCCGTACCTCCACGGCGGCACGAGCAATTCTGAGAGACAAACGATCCTGCAGCTGTTTAGAGACTCTCCCACGACCAATACCATCTTCCTCTCCAAAATTGGCGACACGTCACTTGATCTTCCCGAAGCGACATGCCTAATACAGATCTCCGCACAGTACGGCTCCCGACGTCAGGAGGCGCAGCGCCTTGGCCGTATTCTCCGAGCTAAACGGCGAAACGATGAAGGGTTCAATGCCTTCTTCTACTCCCTCGTGTCCAAGGACACGCAAGAGATGTACTTCTCGTCGAAGCGGCAGGCGTTTCTTGTCGACCAGGGGTATGCCTTTAAGGTCATCACTCACCTGCACAACATCGAACAGACACCAGATTTGGCATTCGCGACGGCCCAGGACCGGAAGGAACTCCTGACCAAGCTCCTCATGGACATGGAGAAATCGGCCGCAGTCTACGACAGGGAGGAGAGCGGACTGGCGGCCGAGGGCAACATGTTCTACGGGCCCGATGGGAAGCCGCTCCGGAAGTCGGCAGGAAAGAAGAAGAACTACGTGAGGAGGACAGCCGGTGCCCTAAGTGACCTGAGCGGTGGACAGGACATGGCCTACGTGGAACAGAACAAGAGCGCGAACAGGGCCATGACAAAGAAGAAGAAAGGCCCGCAGAGCGACTTCTTCAAGAAGATTGCCAGGGACAACGAGAGGCGGAGGAAGGCGGCAGCAGAATGAGAGACTGGTAGAATCTGCCAGTCGGCAGGCGGGCCGTTGGCGAACAAGGCCCCGCCTCTGTGGAAGAGAGTGTACAGTAAATCAAGGCGTCCTGGTTTCGGGCCAAATTCAAAAGGAAGAGCAGCATGTGGCGTTCTGGATGGATAGGTATGGCATTGGCACAGTCCAGGTTGTTTGGTACACTGATATCGGGCGCCTAAATTGATAGACTGCCTACTCGAATGCGGCATTTTGATTTCTGGGAAGCGCGCTTACAGGAACTAATTGATCACCGTCATGTTTTGCAGTGGTGGGCCCTACGGCGATCACCCCAAAGATGACCACACTTGCATCGTAACTGGAGTCAGGCAGATCACTTGTGGAAAAGGCAGATGTAGCCATGATGGACCCTTGGACACAACATTCTGACTTCCCTTTCCAGGGCGAATGCAACCACCCGCGCGGGAGGTTATGCATGTTTGATGATAGGGGCGGCTGACGCGGAAAGTCTTCCCTGGCGAAGATGCTCGCTCCGATGGACCATGTTGAAGAATGCTCGTCGTCCATAGGCTGCTGAACGACCGTCACTGCATGAGGGCAATGGTGTTTTCCGGGTCGTTATCTTGAGGCTGTTGCCCAGGGGGGAAGTGTGGGTGTGCGCGGCCGTTATTGAGAAGATGAGACTTCACTTTGGGATAGGATCATGGGAAGCAGGCTTTGTGACAGGTACTCTGCATGGTGCCGTTCTCGTCGGCTCTCTTTTTTGCCCGTTCGCATGCGGTGCTTCCCGAAAGGATGCCGACAGTACACGTATTTGAGTTCAAATCGAGCCATTCGCTTTTTCTGATACGCCCTTGCCAGCTTGCCCCAGGTATGAAGGACAGCTGCTGGTGAGCGCCCGCCGTTCCATCACCTTGAGCATTGATTGACCTGCTTCGCGTGGCTAGTGTGGTCAAGCCTCGGTAGGGACGGGACCGGGGAAATGCAAGCAGGCTGCAAGGTCCCGCGAGTGGGTCACGACATCGCCCGTCACTGTGGGCATCGCTGCGTCTCGGCATCAGTTCATGGGTCTCCCTTGATCAGGCCGCTGCTGCTGCTGCTGCTGCTGTAGGCAGGGCAGGGCAGGGGCCAGGAGCGAGAACCGATGGCTTGGAAACCGGACTTGACAGGCGCGCTGGCTTGACCGTCGGCATCTTCATGTGCACATGTGTGTTGTTGCTGCATGCAGTCTATAGTAAACGGATCATAGTCAGCAACAACACTTATCATGACCCTAGATGTTGGCCCCCCTTGACGTGCGTGACTCCGGTCGATTCGGGCGGTGCGGTGATGGCCAAGTATGTTTTTTTTTTTTTAAGATTATCCAGTGGGAAGTCTGATCAGGGCCACAAGTCAGAACATCCCATCACACCCGCAGTCTAGAGTCCTTAGTCGTTCATCCCGGGCGACGAGATTGAAAAGGGGCACAGTTTCCGAATTCTAAACGCGGCCAGTCTATTTTCACTGGCTCTCTGCAGCAATTTTCATGCTGGGCCTCGGAAGGTTCGCAACCTTAGAGGGCCGCTGCTACTGTATCCAGATCTATCTCTCTTCCATACTGCACTGCACTGTTCAGCTCTCCAGTCCACCTTAACCCACTTATCTGTCGCCTTGGCAGATTCTTCAGCTTCTCATTTAAGTCTACTTCTCTGTACACAGCCTGACCATTCAACTGTGCTCGAAAACCCGTCGCGACAGCCTCGCAGACTGGCAGAGCCGAGGTAGTGAGTGCCGCTGCCGCTGCTTCTGCTGCAGTGGTGGTGCTGGTGTCATAATAACTTTGTTGATTTTTGCTTCTGACAACCAAGATTCAACACTGTCGTCAACCGGCCGTCCACCGGCATCCCGGATCCTCAAAGGCGAAGCGCGCGGAGACAGAAACAGACAATGCCCGCCATCACTTCTTTCAGCTGCTAGACGCCCGCAGCGGGGCTTAAACTCTCTCTCTCTTTTCTTCTCTGGAGCCCATCGAAACACTCTAGACACACAAGCCACCATCCTTATGCCCAACGTCATCACTCTCCAACGCCAAAGGAACAACAACCTCCCACCTATCGGCCGACTCTGCACGCCCGTTGTGAGGAGCAGCGCAGCGTCTCCACTCGTCTCAGGCTGCCTCGATGACAGCAGCACCAGCTAAATTTAAGCAAGTTAAATCAGATCCGGCTTGGCGCCGCCGGCAGTAGTGCCTCCTCCAACGGGCCCGGATTGCGACCAGCCAAGGCCACCCCCCAAGCCCACCAGCTGCGCCGACGCCGTGCGACCTGGCGACACTATCTCATTGCTCTCGTTGCGCCTTCCTCCACCACCTGACAGCCACCACTCGCCTACCAGCTTAGTTTGTGCTGCCGTCGCTTCCCTTTTTCTTTTTCCTTCTCTCGACGGACTACGACTCACCTGCTCGGTATAGCTGTGTACTACTCGGGTCGCTAGGCTTATTACACCCTCTCCTGGCTTCTCTCCGGAAAACACGTCCTAGCCTGGGCGCATCTCGTCTCATATCATCTTTTCATCTCACCATCACTGGGCCCATGAGACTGTAACCACGCATCAACGAACTCTGCCAAGCCTCGCGACAATGTTTCTTTGCACCCTGAGATTCAAGGACAGCCATTCTGCAGTGTCCAGTCTGTGATTCGTCTGCACCAGTCTCCACATACCTTTGCAGTTCGCTTGGCCCTCGGGGGTCATCTGCAGTCTGCCTGTCATGGTTTCACCCGTCTACAGTATATTCTGGGATCAGCTCAAATCCCTGAAGCCCTCCTTTGTGTCCAAGAAGCCTCATTTCAACTTTATTACAGTACATTGTAAGTCAGACCGTCGTGCCATCAAATCCGGAAGTATTCTGATCTGGGCTACGCAGACTTCTGGGTCATAGGACTGACCATCCTGGCGTCTGTGGTCATCTATGGCGTCGCTCAAGGGGACCTCGCATACATTGACGCGCTTTTCTTCGCCGCCGGTGCGAATACGCAGGCCGGCTTGAATCCGATTGACGTGAACAAGCTGAATACGGCCCAGCAAGTCATCATCACTCTGTGTTCCATGACCTCGAGCCCCATCACTATCAACTCATTTGTCGTATTTCTACGGCTCTTTTGGTTTGAAAAGAAATTCCAGCATATTGTGCGTGAGGCACGAAACCGCAGGACGACCATCTCAAAGTCCAAGTCCACAGCGCAGCCAGAGCAGACTCAACCCGAGAATGGCGTTAACGGCCGTCACATCACGGTTATGCACAATGGCCACAGGTCAAGGATGACCAACGACGGAATGGTGCTGGAGCCTGAGGATGGGAAGCCCTCGAATGGCAGCAGCTCCCGGGGTAGTCCTGACGAGATACCTCCTGAGCAGGATGCCGGTACAGCCGCGGCCGAGAATTCAGGCCCAGGCATCCGCTTTGCAGGCACGGTGAAGAGAAGCGATGGCGTCGAGGACGATCAGCTGAAGTACCCGCGCAGGAGAACGGACGAAGAGCACATTGCTATCCTGGAACGCCAGCGAGACAACAATAATGATGAGGTCCTTCGCATTCCAGGACCGATGGACGTTGAGAGGGGACTACGTCCTAGCAGGATCGAGGAGGGCTCCGACGAGCCTCCAGAGCCCCTTTCCCCACGGGCGCGAGTCAACAGCGCGGGTGATGCGGACAGGCCCGCCCGTCCCAAGGGAATAACAATCCAGGAGCCAGCCTCACAGGGGTCAAAGCCCAACAGCAAGATGGACGACATCAATGATGATGCGAGGGCTTTCATCAATGTCCTCACCCCATTCAGATTCCGAAAGCCCCGTTTATTCAACGGCAGTGATGACAAGCTTCATCATGACCGTGATGCGCCGTTCTCACGACTGAAGAGGCGTCAGACCCTCGACACGATCAGGAACGCTCTCACTAGGGACAAGGATGACGAGGCACCGTACCTGAGCTGGCAGCCCACGCTAGGGCGAAATTCGCAATTCCACGACCTTACCGAGGACCAGAGAGAGGAGCTGGGAGGAATCGAGTACAGATCTCTCAAGACCTTATCGTTGATACTTACCATGTACTTTTGGGGTTTCTGGATCCTATCAGTGGTATGCCTCACACCATGGATTTTCAACTCATCTTATGGCTCCCTTGTGGATGCTGCAGGGCAATCTAGGGCTTGGTGGGGCATCTTCACGGGCAACTCTGCCTTCATGGACCTTGGCTTTACCCTGACGCCGGACAGTATGAATTCATTCAACACGGCAGTCTTCCCGCTCCTCGTCATGAGCTTCTTCATCGTCATTGGAAATACGGGTTTCCCTGTCATGCTTCGTTTCATTATTTGGGTCACGAACCTTTGGGTGCCTCGAAACTCGGGCCTCTGGGAAGAACTCCGATTCCTCCTGGATCATCCCCGTCGATGCTTTACTCTGTTGTTTCCATCTGCGGCGACGTGGTGGCTGTTCTGGTTGCTTGTCATCCTGAACGGGATTGACTTGATCTTTTTCATCATACTAGATGTAAGCAAACGCCCAGGCCCCGCTCTGTTTGGTGAGACTGACTGACATCTTCGCAGCTTGGCAGCGGTCCGATAGCAGAGCTGTCGCCCGGCATCAAAGTTCTAGACGGCCTCTTCCAAGCGGCTTCGACAAGGACGGCTGGATTCTCGTGTGTTAACCTCAGTTACCTGCACCCCGCAGTACAGACATCCTATTTGATCATGATGTATATCTCCGTCTTTCCGATTGCCATCTCGGTTCGTCGCACCAACGTCTACGAGGAGAAGTCTCTGGGTATCTACCAAGACGTTTCTGGCGAGGACGACGAAGGCGCGCACGTGAGCTCCTTCAGCTACGTCGGGGCGCATTTGCGGCGGCAGCTTTCTTTCGACTTGTGGTTCATCTTCATCGGCTTCTTCATCCTGTCGATATCGGAGGGCAACCGCCTGTCGAGCAATGACTTCTCCATGTTCGCCGTCCTCTTCGAGATTGTGAGCGCGTACGGCACGGTCGGCCTGAGCTTGGGGTACCCTACAGTCAATGCCTCGCTCTCGTCTCAGTTCAGTGTCGTGGGCAAGTTAGTCATCATCGCAATGCAGATCCGAGGACGCCACCGTGGTCTGCCGTACGGCCTCGACCGTGCCGTCCTGCTCCCCAGCGAGTCCCGGTTCCGTAACGAGGCCGAGGAGCCGGCGCTGTCGGGTATCAGGACAAGGACGATACCCAGAAGGGGCTCGGCCGTGTCGGTGGCGACGGACGGGAGAAGCCTCAACCGCGGGCGCACCAAGAGCGTGGACAACCGGGTCGACCGCGTCAATTCCAATATACTCACCCAATTCTTGCACCCCGGCCCGGCGATTCCACACCATGACACGGGTCTCAGAAGGATGACTTCAGATCCGACCGTGGACGACTCAGGGCCAACGCTTGGACCAGCGTTCGATTCATATATGAGTATGCCACGCCGGTCACAGACATATTCCATGTCGAGGCGGTCGGTGAACAACGCGGCGTTGGCCAGAGAGAGGGACAGGGAGGACGTCTAGAAACCTTTTACTCATTGTTATTATAAGATATGATCCACCTTGGGGGTCCATTCTCTCTTCCTTCTCCGCTTTATGAGAAGAGGCCCAACAAAAGTCAGGGGCGGTCGGTTTTCTGCATACATGCGAGGCGCACACAGCGATAGACAAGAAGAGGAAAAGAGGTTCATACCATGGGTCACGGGTCAGGAGTTTTTCTTTTAAAGTCTTTTTATTTCATGTAGGGATACACATGTACTACGAATTGGGTGGTATCTTTCAAGGCTTCGGGATGGTTTTATTGTAGCAGCGCGGAAAAGTGGATAGCAGCATACATTTGTGTTCTCATTGTACAATATAGGTGTTACCATCACCAATGCGCCTTTGCTTACTCGGAAGCATATATCCTCCACAAATGGCGGAAACGCAATATACATACATGGACTTGACCTGATGGCAACGCGGACCTACAGTGTCTTGCGGCTCATGCTCGTCCCTGTTTCCTTGAATCCCACAGCGATATACGGCGCTTCAGCGCCTGGGGAAGCTCGCTCTAAAAGGACGCTCCCTCCCGCCTCATGCATTGGAACTCTCGCAGAACCACATGAAGAGCGTCTTTGTATCCTCGCTTCTCTGCCGATGTCACCAAGCATCGATGACCCCTTCGTATCCCGTCTCTAAAATTGCTTCTTCTTCTGCTTCTTCTTGCCCTTTCCAACCGCACTGGCAAAGACGTTCCTGTTGCGGCGCCACTCGCGCACGTGGTGCTCGACGCTGCCAACGTCGTGCTTGGGCTTGCGCAGGTAGGTGAGGCGGGCGCGGCGGGCGCGGCGGGTGCGGCGCTTGATGATCTCGATGCCGGTCACGTTACGACTGTAGATCTTGAAGGACATCTCGACGCCAGTCTTGGCCAGCTGGCTCCTCAGCAGCAGCGACGACTCGATGCCGCGGCGGCGGATGGTCATCAGCACGCCCGCAAACGGCTCCGCCGCCCGCTTCGTCGTCACCAGCAGGATGTCGCCCACGCGCGCGCTGTCCGGGTTCGTCTTGCTGAAGAGCCGCGTCCGCGCCCCCGACGGGTCCATCTTGCGGATCTGGTACGCGTGGTGCGCCGCCACCGGGTTCGCCGGCGGCGGCTTGAGGTGCGGGTGTGTGAGCTTGAGCGAGGGGATCACGCTCGTCGGGGACGTGTAGACTGCGAAGCCGGTGCGCAGCTTGTCTGGGGTGTGCTTGTCCTGGATAGTAACTGCATGTAGGGGCTTGTGTTAGCACTTGCCGTGTCACTCCATGTCACAAGGTGGGAGGGGAGAACGAGCACAACACAACCTACAGAATGCGGGAGTAGGCGTCTTGGGTGCCGGGGGGATTTCACGAGGCAGCTGGGCCTTGCTGAGGCGGAACGACCGGTTCTGTTGTCTTGAATGCCGCAGCACCATGTTAAGGCAGCCCAGGGGCCGCCGTATGGGTGCAGAATTCATGCTGGGTATGTGTGTGTCGACGACAAGGGCGACGAGGTGGAGGGCGGAGGGTGCCACATGTGACGATATTGGAATCGACTTCTCAAAATCTTGGGACTGCGAGGTTCAGGCAGGGGTACTGCGGGTAGCTTGCAATTGCCGGCCTTGATTGGCTAGGTGTGGTTTTAAAGTGGACCCTTTGTACCCAAGCTGGGCCGGGACGCGCTGATGTACCTATTGTAGTTCTGGGTGGACGGTAACTTTTTTGAACCTTTGCGATCAGCAGGAGCGGACTCTCCTGCACCAGCTGCACCGGGCTTTGATATCCACGGCCGCCATGTCCAACATCTCAATACGGCCTGCCTTCAGGGCAGGTCGCGCAGTTCTAGAGTCCTCAGTGCGGAGTGCACCACCGTCCCAGCAATCCAGATGCTTTTCGGCCTCGACGTCACGGCAAGCTGGCAATGTCATCACCTTTTCCAAGACGTCCAACGCCGAGCTCGACGGCCTCCTCCACGAGGTGCAGCAAAAGATTATCCTCCCCAGTGCCCTGCCCCTCTTCCAAAGGAAAAAGATATTTCGTGAGCGCTACAAGGAGAAGCTCGACCTCGAGCCCATCGAGATCGAGATCGACGGCCAGCGCATCAAGTTCCGATACCTCGACTACAGGAAAGGCGAAGTCCCAAACACGCGCAAGATCCTCTACCAGATCCTCGACAGCATGAAGACGAAGGAGGACTGGCAGAAGCTTCCCAAGCTGCTCGAAGCCCTGCAGTACAACGCGCGCCGCAAGTTCGAGGTCTCGGATTGGCCCAAGATCGTGAGAAAGGCCGGCTTCAGCGGCAACCTGGGCCCCATCATCGAGGCCGTCAAGAAGCCCGAGAGGACGGGCTTCAAGCTGGATATGTCGGAGAAGGTCCAGGAGATCATGACCTTCATTGTGTGGGAGGCTGCCGAGGCCGGGTGGACCATCTCGTCGCTGCAGACCGCGCTCAAGTCCGCCGAGCGGATACTGGAGATCTTACAGGCGGAGGGACATGAGCCCCACACGAGGGACAAGGAGCGCGCGGAATTGATCAAGAACCGTTTCGCCCTGAGGAGGGACCCACAGATCCTGGCCACGCCGTTGTTCCTCACGGCCATGCTGGCTGTCAAACACGGCAAGACCGAGCACAGCGACAAGATGCACAGGTATGCGCAGGTCATCGTCAGCCTGTGGCCCGAAAACAAGGGCCTGTTGGAGCTACATCCACATGAGGCTTATGTCGACGTGGAGGGCATGGCATACCTGATGGAGAAGAACAAGTTTGTGCTGGTAGCATCACCAATATTGAAGGGCTTCGACCTGGCTATACAGGGATTGAGCGCCGACCTTGTTAGCCAGATGAAGCTGCGGAGGGACCCACTGGCCGCTGAGGTGAGGAATGCCCTTGAAGCGGAGGATATAAAGAAGGGTCGGGGCCAGCATCTGTATGAGAAATGTTTCCTTGAAACGAGCGGGGCAGAGACAAAAGTAGAGGCATAGATCGAGGCACACAAGGAGGCGGAGGCCGCCCGCGCGGCCAGATGATATGTACAATTTGTGCATGACTGTATCTATAGACCAAAAGTCTGCCACTGTTTATGGCAAGACTATGTACCTCTCTAGATGCTTGGGGATCGAGCCTATCAGCTTCTTCTCCGTCAACCACTTCCTCGAGAACAGCCGGTCCTGGTATCTGTAAGCACCGTCGCAAAGCATGGTGACAACGGTGTGCCCCTTGCCCAGCTTCTCCGCCGCCTTCTGGGCAGCAACTACGTTGAGCGTGGAGCTGGCACCCAGGTACAGGCCCTCCTCGTCCAGGCACCGGTACACCATCTCAATGGTCTCCTCATCAGGGATGTGCAGCGAGTCATCCACCAGGCCAATGTCAGGCTTCAGGTTATCCGTGATGCGCCCCTGGCCGATGCCCTCGGTGATGCTGGACCCGGTCCTCTCCACCAGCTTGCCCCCGGACTGGACGTATGAGTGCAGCACGCTGCCAGGCGGGTCGGCCAGGAAGCACTTGACCCTGCCGCCGCTGACGTCCTTGAGGTAGCGCGTGACGCCGGCAAACGTGCCGGCCGTGCCGGTGGCGCAGGTGAAGGCGTCGACCTTGCCCTTGGTCTGGGCCCAGATCTCGGGGCCGGTGGTCTCGATGTGGGCCTGGCGGTTGGCGGTGTTGTCGAACTGGTTGGTCCAGACGGCGTTGCCCTTGCCCAGGCGCTCGGCGTGGCGGCGGGCCTGGTGGTTGTAGTTCTCCGGGTTGTCAAAGGCCACGGCGGGGACGGGGTAGACCTCGGCGCCCAGCAGGCGCAGCAGGTCGATCTTGCCCTGGGACTGGGTGTTGGGCATGTAGATGACGAGGCGGTAGCCCAGCGACCGGCACACGTGCGCCAGGCCGATGCCCGTGTTGCCCGCCGTGCCCTCGACGACGGTGCCGCCCGGGTTCAGCAGCCCCTTGCGCTCGGCGTCCTGCACCACGTACAGCGCCGCGCGGTCCTTGACCGACCCGCCCGGGTTCATGAACTCTGCCTTGCCGAGCACCTCGCAGCCCGTCCGCTCCGAGAGCTTGTTCAGCCGGATCAGGGGCGTGTTGCCGATCGCTGCCGGATGATGTCAGCATGTAGGGTCCCAGCCTGTGTGTCTGTGCCTGCTGTGTCAAGAGGGCTAGTCGTACCTCCAGTCAGGCCTCTCGCGACTCCTTGGGCTTGCGCAGTGCCCAGGTTGGGCGACGAGGACTCGGCCATGCGCAGGGCGCTGGTCGCAAAGGACCGGAAACTTTGCCGTATCATTCTGGCGGTGTGTTTCCGTCGGACTATGCTGCCTTCTAGCGATTGTCTGCTGTCGGCGAGGGGACAGGAGTCGTCATGAGTAAAAAGATTCCCTGACAAAGCAGGCAGGCCCGTCGCAACCGTGGCGGGGCCGATCACGGCACCGGCGGCCGCTATTTCTTGACCAGCCTTTCTGTCGAGCGAGTCAATCAACCCAACCCTCTGCTGTGGTTGATAGACTACCGAACTCGACACTCCAAATGCAAACGGTGTTCCATTCTGCTCCAAATTCTATCTCCACTGACCAATACCCACCCCTATACAAGACCCCTTGTCTAAAATACATAGAGAAGTCAAGGACTGCTCTCCGACAACTTTGCAACCTTGTGCGTCTCTTCACCATTGCCAGGCCAAACCATCCAGGCTGGGTCTTTGCCCAAGTGCTTAAGTAGGCACGCACGCGGCACAGCAGCCGAGGCATGCAATATGCTGGCATAATTACCAGGTGTGCCAGGTTTATCAGTCTAGTTCAAGATTCTCCGAAGCTCTCTCTCGAAGCTCAGCTCAGCTCAGCTCAGCTCGTGGGCCAGTGATGCAAGCAAAAGCATGCCGCTGCATCGCTGATATCTTTGTCATACTGAAACCTTCGTGTCTACAATAGCTCTGCCTGTGTTGACTCCAGGGATCCTCCCCGACAGCTCCCATGATTTGTCATTAGATCAATGTCTGAGATGTTGTCCCACGTACCGGAAGCACTGCAACTCCAGGAGCTGAGCTGACTGGCCTTGAGTTGCGTGACAAGTGACCCTAAAAATAGTGACTGGCCGCCTGAGCACCGCCGGAGCGAATGTTCAGCCAATAGAAAGAGGGACCTGTCAAAATGAAGACGGTCATTTCATTCTCAGGTATGTGCGTTTGGAGTTGCCAAAGGTTGAAAAAGAAAATGCGGACCAACCAGGTGCACAAGACATGAACCTGCTGCGTCTGGGAAATGTCGGTGGCGCATTCTCTATGAGCATGATCGTGACGTCTACTGGCAGGATGGAGCAGGAGGCTTTTTTCCAAGACAACATTGAATGTGGCCAAATCACTGGTATAGTGCCCATCTTCATGATCGAACAAGCTCTACAAGATTATTCAAAAGCATGAACATCAATGTCTCGTGGAAACAGATTGGTTTTATGAGGCCGAGCATCACGGCAATGCTGCTGGGCGACCCTATGCACCGGTTCAACTGTCTTTGCTTCCAGTCATTTTCGCTTCTCACCCCGCTCTGAACGAAGCCAGGCCAATAAGTTAATATCTTTCTCAACACGAATGGCTTTCTTTACGGAACGGCAGGTTTGATGGGGAAAGAAGTCCGTGAAGCACTAATGCATACTTGCCAATGATTCTTGGACAAATGTCAACTGGTGAGCTGCTGTCTTTCGTTCAATCGGTCCTTCTCTGAGCCTGGCATCATTTATTCCTCATACTTGCATCGAACCTCTTTGATGCAGCAGTGGTTAACCTGTGCAAATATGGAAGGTACGCCGTCCAGGTTTACGTCCATTTGCTTCTGAGATAAATCGGCTGCTGATGGAGGAAGGTGCCCTTCACAAAACATCAACTCCTTTGCTACGCTGCAGGCATTTTCAAACCACTCACTTATGAGGCATATATGTATTCCATGAATTTACAAGGAGGTTTGTGCCCAGCAGAGCAATAGTTGTCGACTGAAGCATCCACCTATGTTGCCACACGGGACACGGGACAAGGCTCGAGGACGTCACGAGCCCTGGTTCCACAGAAGGCACTTCTGGCAGCAAGCCGACCAGGACCGTCCTCACCATGACCCGAATCATCCTGGCCCCTGCCTTCAAAACCTGGAAACAGGCCTTTATCAGGCAATTCGCCTGGGCCGTCGTAATTCCTCGTCCGGAGCACAGTCGAGACGTGTCCGCATAGTAGAACCGTCAGAGGCAAGCCCCCATCATTTGCTCTCACACACTTACAGGTCTATTCTTTTTTTAACACGGTTTCTGTACAGGACGTGCAGTTCCGAAAGTTGAGTCTTCCAAGGTCAGATTCCTATGACGGCAGCGCCGAACAAACGCGTAAGTCTGCGACTTCTGATGGACCCCATCAGTTTCCTCGGATCTTCCACTGATAGCCGGCCAAATCAGCTGCTTTGACGAGAATATCTACAAATGAGTCACTTGGATCAAAAAGCAGTGATGCCAGCTTATGGATCAGTGGTACCGGTTGGTCCGTATTTCTGTCAATGACCGTTCTTCCCGACCCAGACCGTTCCTAGGTAGACTATATCTCAGAACTACTTTCGACTTTAGACAAGAGTCAATCAGCTCACAATATGTCGTCGGTGTGTATCCTGTATCGGGAAAAGGTAGTGGGTTGAGAGCATATGTTCACAGACCAGCTCAAGCACGCCCCAGGCCATGCTGGTATGTGTTAAAGAAATCAGTTCGACTGACAGACGAATTAGGAATGCCTCGAAGCTTCTCGAGTTATCTGACACCGTCCGCACTATCTTGTCTCGGGGCGGGATTTTTACACTGATAGAGTTGGAAGACTTGACTTTTGTTCTGGATATGCTGCTCGTGGATGAGATTGACGACAAAGTGGCATCAAAAGCCTTGACGACAGGCCAAGCAAACCAAAAGATTACATTATCCACCATCCAATATACTCGACTTGACAAACTTCTTGCCGACATCATTCACATGTACGAAATCGAAGGTAACCCAGTCACGCCACTCGTAGCAGAAAAGAGACCGGGATCCGAGCTTGAAACAGCACAGAGCCTGCAGAAATATTGGCGCACGCGCTTCAAGTCCGAGTACTTCGCCCTCGACAAATACAGACTGGACAACCTGTTCTCAAATGCACTTCGGGATGTCTCGTTTTCTTCCGTAGCTTCCGAAGGGCTCGGAGTGTGGTTGCCGAAGGAGGCGCTCGAACTCGAGCTCTCAGAAGCAGAGGTGAATTTGCACTACACCCCAGGAACGTGAGTATTTCTCCTTACGCCTCGTCCTGTGTCGGTGTCGTGTTTTTTAATTAGAAAAAAAGGCTGACGGTGCGAATAGCTGGTGGCTCAACATTGGCTGCGCGCACCGAGATGGCATTGTTGGCGCCGCTTTTGAGAGACCAACGAAAGGCCGGTACGGCGTTGCCGCGCTCCCTCTTTTGACAGGCAGCGAAGAGAAATTGTCAGATGGAAAAGTCGAGTACTTTCGCCGCGGAACGCAGCCCGAGATGCATTATAATCTGGTCACGCAGGTAGGACAGAAGATGAAAGTGCTAAGGGGCTTCCGCTTAAAGAGTTTGTACGCCCCTATGGCTGGACTGAGATATGACGGTCTGTAAGTGAACACCAACATAGGTGGATTCTGTTTGTCATAATATAGATATTGACACTACATCAGCTATGTCCTCAGAAGCTGGAGCCTCAAAGTCGATCAAGCAACAGACACGTATACCATGCGGCTCATTCTCGAGCGCACACCGGGTCAGACGCCCATGAATGAGATCCTTCGCATCCCGAAACCTTCCCAGCTCGACGACTGGGGCCTGTACGAGAAGTTGAGAAAAGAGCGCATCAAACAGACCGAAGGGGATGCAAGGCTGACAGAATGGATGATCAGACGAGATAAAGAGAAGATCGAACGAGATCATTGGCGTCGAAGTCGGGCGTTCAGGTCAGAGATCAGGATGGACAGCCGCAGAGTCTCAGGTGTCGGAGCTGATGGAGCAGTACAACAGCTTCACAGGACAAAGGTATCCGATATTGATACAGATCTTGTTCCGCATTCAGAGGAGCCCGAGGGGGAGGATGGGGAAGACTAGAAAGAGTGTTGGCGTTTCATCGGGGTACTCCTGGCCGCTCACTGATCCTGTTGGTCGGGCTGGGGTGCGTATACGCAAACGAAAACAGTAGGCAGAAATAACTCGATTAACTAGATTCTTAGTTATTATTTTTATTAAAGCCATCGCCAGAAGGGCAATAGCTATAGGCTAGTCTATAGGAAGCGTTTCGGCCGGACTATTTATCGGGCCGACGGGTTGCGGCTAACTAATCTGCTATATCCGCCGCAGCTAACTGCTGCTATTTCTATACTAACAGTCTTCCAATTTAGCTGTAATTAAGCTATTACTAAATAGCCTAAAGATGCCCTTTTCTTTAAATCGATATAATAAATTATATAACCTTATTTATTAATTATCTATTTAATTCGTCGTATTTAATATAGCCTTTTACTTAAACCGTTAACTTATTTATATTAATTAGGCATTTTAGCGCCTTATTTAGTAAAGCCTTTATTATAGCGTTTATAGGGTTATCGTTGCTATTAATCTATTTAACCTTATAAATCTCTTATCATTTATATACTTAATATAGGGCTATAATATCGATTATTAGCCGCTTCTCTTTTATTATACCCAGCTTAATAAGGCACTTATATAATAAGTAGGAATTTATATAAATAATAAGGGGAATTAGGAAAAGGTTTAATTAATTAATAATTAGCTATATTATTAATAAGAGTATTACGCCGATATCAAAGCTGCCGGCTATACTATAGATTTTTAATACTAATATACTTCTAATAACTTATCGGCACTTTATAAAGGATTAGTAAAGTATATTGCTATATATTTTATATTATAAGAGGTTAATATTTTTCTTCTTATTAATAATAGTTATTATATAACCGATTTATAAGCTAAGGTTTTAGTTATTAATAAAAAACCTATTTATAAAGATTATTAAAATTGCTATTACTAAGTTAATTAGGATATATTATAGCCCTTATTCCAGGTTAGCCCTTTACTATTCCAGCTATTTATTAAATTTACTATAATTATTATAATCTAGTTTTTAGGCTTACGTTATAATAAAAAGGTTAAAAGCGGCTTTTAGCTAGTAGATTAATGCGATATAGGCTTTATAGGCCCATTAGTAGAGGTATTGCTAAGGGTAATCGTCGGAGTTTATATTAATTAGCTTAAGCTTAACGCCTTAGCCCTTTTATTTTATTTTAATAGTGCTATCAAAGGCTATTATTAATTTATAGCTATTAAAGTTTAATAGCTATATAGGGGAGAGTATAATTTTCAGCTTATATTTAATTTCCGCTTTTTAAATCTTTTTTTCTTTAATAGCTAAAAATAACGGGCTTATAATAATAAAGGTATTATTAATTTATATTCCGATTAGCCTAAATAAATCTTTTTTACTATTTATAATTAAAAGGCATAGGTTATAGCTAAAGGTTATTATTCCTAACTTCTTATAATAATACTTATAGTATATTATCTATTAATATATACCTGCTTTAGTAATACTATAAAGTAGCTTAATTAGTTATATAATTATCCTTTTAAGATATTTTGCCTTTAATTCCTTTAGCAGCTAAGCTAAAATTATTTATAATAATTTACTTTTTAATTAAGGGTAGGCTTATATAACGTTATATAGCTTAAAGGTCTTTTCTTTTATAAGAAGGAAGGTTGTAATAGCGATAATTAGTTATTAGCTAACCCGTTAAATTATTAGCGATTAGGTTAAAATAAACTTTTTCTTATTATTATTATAGCCTTAGATTATAAGTCTTAATTTCTCATATAGCTGTTTAGCTTTATTTTTAATCTTATAAACTATTCGGGCTTTAAATAGTTAAGTTTTATTATAAAGGTTATAATTAAAGCGCTTAAATTAAAAGACGTTATAGGCGATTAGATTATTAATCTTTTAGTTATCCGATTTTTTAAATAGGCCGCTATTAGTTATAATTACACCTTTATATTAAAGCTTAAAAGATAAAGTATAATTATTCTTTTTTTTCTAGGTTATAAGGGCTTTAGTAATAAAAGGTTACTTTTTAAGCCGTCCCTATTTTTACAGTAGTTATTAGCAATTAATTATAATAATAGCTTTCTAATTAAAGAGAGGTTTTAATATTGCTATAACAATTATATCTTTTATAGGGCTATTACCGCTTTTATTAATATCGGCCTTATTATAGGTAATCTTATTACTTTCGGCGGTAGGCTTTTTTAAAGGTGCCGGCTATATATTCTTATTACGTAGGTATAGGTATATATACGTTAATTTAAATTTTATAGGGCTATTTAAAAGGTTTAAAGTAAGGTTATAGCTATCGGTAGCAATTAACTTAAATAGGCCTTACTAGCCGCCCTTTTTATATTATATTCGGACTTTACTTTAAAGCGGAAGGTTTAATATATTAGTTATATTAAGGCTATTTCTTATATAAATTACCTTATTAATTTAGCATTTTATAAAAAGTTTCTAAAGGGTCTTTATTGCTTTCCTTATAGCTTTTACTTATTTCTATATAAATAGTATAGGTAATAAGTTTATTAATATTTATAGGTAGGTGCTAAATATTAATAGTATTAGGATAAAGCTATCGGGGCTAAAGGTATTATTTATAGCTTTAATTACTATTTATAAGATTATCTTAAGGCTATAGCAATTTAATAACTCGGCGGAAAAAATCTTATATATATAGTAAAAAGATTTATAATACCTTTTAATCTTTCTAATTAATTAATAGACTTCTATAAAAATCTGCCTATAGCTTATTTCTATTAATTTTACTTTATTATAGAATTCGGCTAATATAAAGTTTATTCCGGTATTATAAAAAATTTATTTTAGGGGACCGATATATATATTAATCTATATTTAGTATAGGGCTTTTTATATATTCCTTATAAAAAGAAAAGTAAGGAATTTAGCTACTTAAAAGAAGGTTACCGTATTAATTATATATAAGATAAGCTTTAAATCTAAATATATTATATCTATAATTAACTTATAGTTAAAGTTATAATTATTTTTTAATATAAATTTAAATCTTTTAAATACTAAATTATAAAGTTAATAGTAATAATAAAACTTATTTATTATAATTAATATAAGTATATTAAGATTATAGCCTAAGTTTTATAAAAGCTAGGCTAATCGATTTATTAATAGATAACTAAAGCGGCGGTATAAATAATATAGCTTAATTTTTATAAAGAAGGCGTTAGCTTTTTATTTTAAGATAAAGAACTATAGATAACCCTATTTATATATAATAAAGTATACCTTTTTATAGCTATCTTTATTATATTATATTATTTTATTTATAGTATTATAAAAGAAAACGCTTAATTTATCTATATCTTAAATATAAAGAAAAAAAGGTATTAGGGCTTTAATTATATAAAATATAATTAATCTAATTAATATTTTAATTATAATAATACCGATAGATATTAATCTAAAATCTCTTCTAAATTTAATAAATACTTTACCGGCTTATAAAGAGTTTATTATTATTATTAAATTATTTTAGTAAAGAGTAAGATATTATTTATAGCTAGCTATAAAGAATTTTACTATATTAATATCCGGAATAATACCTTAAAATCTTAGATATAAATATTGCCCTTTAACTATAAATTAATTAATAAATATATTTATATTATTAGCGGCTTTTTTTTTTAGGGTAAGGGTATAAAGAAAGGCGTTATTTATTATAAACGTTATTATTTTTTTACTATTAATATAGATATTTTTATTATTATTATTAAAAGTATTTAACTTCTTTATCTTATAGCTCTTATAATCGATAATATAGGCGGCTATATCTTAATCTATTATAAGTTAATTATAGTATTAATATTAAGTAATAAATTAGCTTTATAATTATTATTTTTCTTTAGGGGTATATTTTATTAACTAATAACCTTTTTTATTATAAATAAAGTACCTTTTCTTTTAGGCTAATAATTATTAATTTAAGATCTATTAATAATAGCTTTTTTAAAATAATTATCCTCGGAATAGGGCTTTAAAGCCTTTCTAATAATTATTATTATATTAATAATTAAAATATATTACTTCCGCCTTATTACCGGCCTCTTCCGAATCTTAGATAAAGGTATTTCGGGTTTTCCGGGTAAGATAGGTATTAAGGTAAAACCTAAAGTTTTAAAATAGCTTCTTATATAATTTTACCGGTATAAGAAAAGCCGCTTTAAATTCCGTCATTTTAATATAGGTATAAATAACCTAATTATAAAGAACCTTATTACCTTTATAGCTAAATCCAAATGCTTATTAATATAATTATAATTTCTTAAGAAGAAGGCGGAGGATTTTATAAAGGCTTTTACCGATATTATTTCTATTATTTTAAAGGGTTTAAAAGGTTATTTATATTTAATTATTATAATATTATTATTAATTAATATCGGTATCGAAATATATCTTTAGCTTATAATAAGCTATATTAAAGGTATTATTATAGCCGATGTAATAGATAAAATAATTTATTATACAGCCTTTAAGGATTCTCGGTAGTATTATATAAAATTAGCCAGGTTTTATCTTATTATACCTATAATAAAGAAGAAAAATCTATAACTTATCGTCGAGAAGATTATATACTTCTCCGCTCTACTTATAATTATTATTTTAGCTTTTTATAAACCTTAAGATTTTCTCGGGATTAAGTCTTTTATTAGAATAAGGCTAGGGAGAAAGGTATTAATAAGGGTTATATAGCATTTCCGCTATTATAGGTGCTAAATATAGTATTCCTTTCTAATAGTATAGGGTGCTTATTGCTTATAATTATTAATATTTATAAGTTTTTTAATTTTCTTTTTAGGGGTAAAATCTTTATAGGATAATAAAACTATATAAAGGTCGGTCTGCTTCTTTATATACTCCTTCTCCTGCTTATAAAGAAAGAAAAAAAGCTTAAGGAGAAGGGAAAGCTTAAGGGGGAAAGAGAGCCTAAAAAGAAGGAAAAGCTTAAAAGGGGCAAAGCTACTTTTAATATAGTTTTTACCGCCTATAATAAGATAGTAAAGGGCTATTCCCTAGCTACTAAAAAGGCGGAAACGCCTTTAGGTTAATTTTATAAAAAGGGTTAAATACCAGTTAAGGTTAAAGTTAACTCTTAATAAAGGTAATAGGTTATTCCGGATTATATAGGGCTTAATTATTCTTTATATTAAAAGATATTTATTGCTATTTCTAAAAGAAATATAAATCTTTACTTATTTTCGCTATACCTTAAAATTCTATATCTTTCTATTTAGGACTTATTTTAAGGAAAAGTAGATTATAAAGTTATTCTTTAATTCTTCTATTATTAATTCCCGGATAAATTTCTCCTTCTTAAAAAACTACTTTTAATTTATAAGTCTATTATAATTTAGCAATACCAAATATCTTTATAGTTTAATTCTTAAAGTTATTTTAAAAATAAGTAAAAAGGATATTATTAACGGCCTTATTTTTCTAAAATATATTTACCTTATAGGTAAGGTATATAGTAAGCTTTATAAGGGATCTTTCTTTTAGTTTTATAATTAAATTAATAAAGGCAGGGTTTATAGCTTTCTATTTAGGGAATTTAACCTTCAGGTAAGCCTTTTCAAGTTTTTATATATATACCTTTTCCCGTTTATTATAGACGGGATTTATAAATATTTCGGAAGAAAATATTTTTAAAGTTTTTTATTTTTAAAAAATATTATAATACTTACTATTACGGCTTATAACCGGCTTAATAAATTATTTACCCTTAGGTAGTAATTTTTAATAAGTGGAAGTATTATTATATAATCTAATTAGTAAAGTTATTTCTTTTTTAAGTTAATTAAGGGAGATAGCAATTAGTAATAGCTGCTACCGGTTATTTAAAAAAAAGGGCAATTATTTAAAGAAAGGGAAAAATAAATAAAATTTACTATAGTATTTTTATTGCTATTATTATCGGTAATAATAGTAATACTAATACTTATAATGCTAACAATAGTAAAGAAAAGGGAAGGAAATAAAGTAAATAGTAATAAGGGAAGGTATAGGTTATAGAAAGGGTATAGAATATAATAAAATCCTCGGTTAAATTTATATAGAAATAGTAATTCCGGGTTTTAAGGGCGTATTAATATAGTAAAGATAGATTAGGTAGTAATATTAATTAAATTATCTTAAATACGTTTTAAATGTTATAAACTATTTAGTAGAATTAAATCGGTTACTTTTCTAGCTAATCTATAGCATATTTTATATAGGGAAAAACAGGGTTTTTATACCGATTAGGGTTTTTTTTTAGTTTTAGGCTTTTAAGGGTTTTAATCTGCGCCTGCTATAAGGGTAAGGAGAAAGGGCCGAAGAAAAGGAGAATTAAGGAAGCGTTTAAAAAAGGGAGGGTTAAGGGGGAGGGCGCTTTTAATTATAATATTCTTTTTAGCTTAAGCCGAGGGAAAGGTTAAAAAAGGGAGGGATTATAATATATAACTATAGTAGCTATTTAGCGGGTTAATTAAAAGAAGAAGCTTATTAAAAGAAGGTTAATAATAAGGAGGGTAAGTGCGATAAAGCGTACCGGAGGTTATAAACATTTTTATTAATAGTTTTCTTATATAAGGGAATTTAACGATAGTTATAGGCAGTAGCTAATAGCTAATCTTAGTATTTTCTAGATATAGGTAATAGCTACTAAACTTAGAAATATTACGATTTTAATATAGAAATCGTTGCTTAATTAGTATAGGTCGGAGCTAGTAGTAATAAGCCTATAGTTAACGACGATTAAGGTTTACCTTTTTAACCTTATTATTAGAGATTGCCGAGTAATTACTAATTAGTGTTAATCGGGCTGGGGTATATATATATAAACGAAAATAGTAGGTAGAAATAACTCGATTAACTAGATTCTTAGTTATTATTTTTATTAAAGCTATCGCTAGAAGGGCAATGGCTATAGGCTAGTCTATAGGGAGCGTTTCGGCCGGACTATCTATCGGGCCGACGGGTCGCGGCTGACTAATCCGCCACGCCCGCCGCAGCCAACTGCTGCCATTTCCACAGATCCACTACTTTTCACCTTACAGGTCGCCGTTTCTCCACCGGACCAAACCTCTCTTCGCTCCGGTGGTACTGAAAATGTTTAGAACAAGTATCCATCAGATAGGCGGCCCTTTATCTTATGACTGAAGACTATCATTGCATTTTGCTCGGTTATGCTCTGAACTTCGGCTAGTCTAGGTAGAACGTGCTTAGAACCAAATAATCATATGTTTATAGGCTTCGCTTAGTACTATTTGATCCTCTACTTGTTAAAGCTGCCGGTGTAAGACTAATGTACGAAGAAGCCAATAATTCCCAGTGATACACTTCTCCTACGATAAACTCCTTTGGGACAAGATCCAGCCTATACAATCATTACCCTAAGAAACCTTATTAAACTTTTTAGGATCGTCAGCAATATGACTGACATTTCTCTTTAGCATGATAGGCGATACCTATTTCTCTAAGTTTATTGGTGCTTCCACGTTCCATTCTCCATTATCCCCGCTGCCGAACGCTCCAATTATCCTCTCTAGGCGACACGCCTGTTACAGAACGAGATAGCTTATTGCGCCATAACACCTTACAAAAGAAGGACGTTGCAAGGCCGAGAGCATTACCGTAGCTATCACTTATATACTACGTACCGTAATAGTACCCCAGCTGGACCAAATAGATACGGCGCTCTCAAGGATGCGAGGTTAACCGTGAAGGGGCTTTTGTGGCGCATCCGGCTTCTTGTGGCAGATGACTACGGATTTGAACGCATCCAAATCCTGGGTGATGACTGCACTACAAGCATATACAATATACCCGATAGCTTGCTATCCGAATGGGTCGTGCTTGGCGAGGTGGGCACAGTAGGGGAGGAAAGCGACTCAGACGAGATGATCGTTCCCGGCAAGTCTGACAGGGACGACGAAGGTGACTCTGATCGAGAACATGGCTCTGATGAGGAGAGCTCCTCCGACAGCACCAGCCTGCTTGAAGCCGAATTTGAACATGCACTGCTAGATGTCATGGGTTTTGCGTGAATTTTGGTTTTACGCCGATGCCAGGAATGCGAAGATCTATTTCAACGAGTCGGGGTTACAGCCATGTCTTCTGTTATGAGCAGCCAAGAGATGCGGCATTTGGGAGGCATCAAACAGATCACACTTATATAGTTGTAGTCAGCCGAAGATGTGTCTTCAAGGGTAACTGAGATGATTAAACCAGTTGTTGTACAATGCGGTCCATGCTTCCCAAAAACCCACTACGTTGATCCGCACTCAGACTACTTGTTACCAGCAGCTGGCCAAAGGTTCCAGATGTCTGTGGCTGCACGCTCAGGTCCGATTGTAGGGTCACGAGACGCATTGGCTGTTTTACATGGACATCCAATCTACACCCTAAGCAACCTGCCTCACAGTCCCTCTGACAACATTGAACACGTCAGGAATCGTCGAAATGGGCAAGAACAAGGCTCAAGCGCAGGAACAGCCAAGGCAAGGGAAAATCGAAAGATGATGATGGCCAGGAGGGTCCAACAAAGGTGAATTGGATCAAGTGAAGGCATATTCTGTGGTGGGTCTCCCACCATCCACACTATAATTTTCAGACTGACGCATTCTTTTCAGTGTAAAGCACTCAATGAAAGGAGATGGCTCTGGCACAGCTCCGTGCGGGCGTCGACTTTCATACTGTGGCGAGTAATTTCACTGAGCATCACAGAGATTCAGGTACGTCGCGTCAGTCTCAACCAAGAAAGAGACTTTGAATGCTGACTCGGACCGAAGGAGGTGAATTGGGTTGGGCCAAAGTGGACAAGACCGCCCAGTGTAGCCAGGGTGGTAAGGACAACACACTGATGAAAGAGATCTAGGAGGCTGCCCTAGGCCTAGAGACAAGCCAAATAACAAGCCCGAAGATAGATCATAGCAGAGGTGAAAACTTCTGCAGGCTATCACATAGTAATGGTGGAGGGGAAGAAAAAGTAAATGGAATGGTTGATTCTACACGATCCTTCTTCGTGGCGCTGTGAGGGATACACAATCCAAGCTGCGGGTTGCTCTGGGAACTTTACTCAGCTACTTCGAGTTGCCAAAAGGTCTTTCCAAGGGGGCGCGAATCGCTTCATATTTGAAGAAGTACGACCCGCCCTTCAACGGTCGGTCTTGTATGCTTCACTTTTCACGTGGTCTGCCACCGTTGACGGAGAGACCGTTGAGAAGGACTCTTTCTTGTTGGCAGGTCTTCCTCTCTGATAGGAGGCCAAGGGGATAAGGCTCGTATCATTGCAGGAGAAGCGAGCAGACGGTCATTCTTGGCAGCGTCCTGCACATCAAATGGGACCACTCCGGACGACCTATGGATATCACAATCACAGCCGAGGTGCACGTAGAATCAATTTGGACACGTTCGACAGAGTGCTTCAGATGCCCTGTGCTCAATTTCCTTTTTGAATCCGTACTTGAGGTATTCACAGCCTCAATTATCCCAGATCCGATCCATGCCAACCGTAGAAGCTCGTCGTACATCCGATAAAGTCGTTGTGGACGCGACCATGAAAGCCCCGATGCCTCATCTATAACCCTCCGGAAATGTAAACGCCCCGCCCCAATCGATACGACACTTCGTTTATTGCTCGGTCTGGAAGTAGTTGAGGAGGATGGAGCGCTCCTGGGACTCCTCACCCCAGTCCTTGACGACGACGCAAGAGCAGTTGACGACCTTGCGGGCGTTGCCCTCACGGTCGAGAACGCCTGTTCCCAATTTGTTAGTTCAGAGCTCCAGACTGGACCTGGCCAGGTCCTAGCAGATCCCGCGCCCCATCTTGGGTCTACTCACAGAGACCGGCCCACTCGCCGAGCTGCTTTCCGTCGGGAACCTTGATCAGGGGGATCTTGTGCTCGGAGCAGAGAGCGATGACGAGCTTCTTGTAGGCGTCCTCCTCGCATGCCTCGTTCAGGACGCACATGTGGGCCTGACGGCGGTCGAGAGCCTTACTCGCCTCACGCAGACCACGGGCGAGACCATCGTGCATGAGAGCGAGCTTCAGCACACCCTTGAGGGCGTCCAGGACGGACATCTGACCCTTGGAGGCGGCATCGGCGGAGACTTCGACCTCCTCGGCGACTTCGGGAGCGTTGTTCTCTTCTACGTCCGACTGTGGTAGGCAGAAAATCGTGTCAGCTCGATTTGCTCAATGGGCAGCGTTTTGTCGGGTGGCTGGAGTGAATCGCAATCTTCCAAGTGTAGGACAACTCGCCCAAGAGCTTGCACCTGGGCCAACCCTTGGAAGCTGAAGATGTGGGACCGTGCCGAGGGAGGCAACTAAGGTCGTTCTTACCATCTTGCTTGTTTGTTATTCAAGTTGCTGTCAGAGCGATCCTCGAAGAGATATTGTGGTTTAGGGAAGGTGAAATCTGGCGAACGTGGGGGATTTTTTGGAGTGTCGTTAATTGAAGATGCAAGCCAGCAAAAAGCGTGCGAAAATCCAGAGTGAGGAACAAGCGTGCACGGCCCCATATGCAGTCCGTGCAGCGGTAGGGCACTGCTGGTAGCCCACAAAACCAAGCTTTGAGCCAGCCGAGCCTGCTGGAGCTCCACCCTCAAAGAACTCGCCTGGGAGGAAAAAAAGTTCGGCCTTCACCTTGTCAACTCAACCTCGTCAACTCTTGTCTACCGCCTCAACCTCCCCCGCGACAAACCATCACGAGGTACGTGAACTGACTGGATCACCTCACCATGACTTGAGAATCACTAGGAAACTATGCCCCTTCGCGAAGGCCGGGGAGAGCAATCGAGGGTGGATTACCGAGTCGCAACCAAGACGCACGATCAAGGGCGGTGATGATGGACGATTCCCTCGATACGCTTCTCTCCATCGACGCTGGGCGGGCAGAACCCTCTTCTTGAGACTCTCAATGAGGAGGGCACTCTCCACGCTCCTAGAGCCTCCGAAGGCTAACATGACATTTTCCGTTGGCAGATACCTCTTTTCTTGTCCGAATTGAGAATCTCCTTCACAACCACACAACACCGCCAAGATGGTCCGCACCTCCGTTCTCAACGACGCTCTCAAGAGCATCAACAACGCCGAGAAGGCCGGCAAGCGCCAGGTCCTGATCCGACCTTCGTCCAAGGTCATCATCAAGTTCCTGCAGGTCATGCAGAAGCATGGTATGTCACTGCTGTCCCTTTGCCCGCCCCTCTAGAAACGCACCAGATGGACCTCGCAAGTCGCCCTCCCCTCCCGTTCGGCATGATAACTAGACGACGGTCTCAACAATCCAACGACTCCAGTCTTTTAAGTTGCCGATAGATAAACTTGCGAGGATCTTACACGTTCTCTGAATTTCCCCATGTGGTCTTCGTTTAATCTTTCGCAACATTCACTGACGCACCCGTCTACAGGATACATTGGCGAGTTCGAGGAGGTTGACGACCACCGCTCCGGCAAGATCGTTGTCCAGCTCAACGGCCGGTATGTACTGAGATAATCCTGCATTGGACTGAGCTTGGCCACTAACCCCATTTACAGCCTCAACAAGACCGGTGTCATCTCTCCCCGCTACAACGTCAAGCTGGCCGATCTCGAGAAGTGGACTGTTAGGCTGCTGCCCTCTCGTCAGTTCGGCTATGTCATCCTGACCACCTCTGCTGGTATCATGGACCACGAGGAGGCCCGTAGGAAGCACGTCTCTGGCAAGATCATTGGTTTCTTCTACTAGACAAGAGGCACCAAAAGTTGAGGAGAAGCGGCGAGGCAGCAACGGCGTTAAAGGACGGCGTCTGGGAAAACATCACTGGGATTCAGGGATCATGTGCAATGAGCACCTAGTACCGATATCTCAAACGGTCAAAATAGGACTTTGATTTTCGATACGAATCCTCGGGATCCAGACAACAATCCAAGCCAGTTCTTCGCCATGTTCGTTTGTTCATCGGGCACAGTTCGTGCTCAGCCCCCCGTTCTCATAAATGTGCGCTGCACATAAATCTTGGGCTTCAGAAAAGGCACCTTCGAATCAGATCAATGTCTCAGGATCTTTCAGAACCGACATCGACAACAGGCTCTTGTGCCGAATTGCATGCTTCCTAGAGACTTAAATTTGCCATGGAACTCTTGTGACATTGCATTTCCCCCGGGGTGATAACGGAGAGGACAGCCAATCGATAGTAGCCAACTTACATGTATGTGATCGAACAAGATGGGCGGCACGAGTAAAGTTTCTCCTGTTCCTGATCATGCCGTCTCGGGTTAGTTGATCGAATTCCATACTTACCATTAATCGAAAGACCCGGAATGAATATTATTAGATCTGCAAAACTGCCAACGTCGTTCCTAGCTCAGGCTGAAAGCGGTTGAGGCTCCTGTGACATGTTTAATAGGTACTGATTAGCTCTCCCAAACTACCCAGAATCTGGTGGCCATCGCGTAGATATGGAGGTACTCGTTAGCGGGGTGGCCCCTGAATGTGTCAATGCAGCGGCGGGCGTGGAACCTTGCCACCAAACCTTACCCTCAGGAATCAGGGACATTCGACTTCATATGTGAAGCCGCAACTTGTCCTGTCCTTCCTCAACTGCCCCAATCGGCCCCAGGCGCGGAACCCAAGGCACAGAGCTCCCAATGCCACCACCTGCCCTCGCATGTCACACGGAGGCTGCCCTTTCGCTCCGGACCGACAGAGGAACTGGGGGTCGGCCTGCTGCGCGCTGCAGATTGAACTGAGACAGTCTGGAAGATGCGACCGCGACAGATCCTCACGCTCGGGGCGATTGTGCTCGCGTTTTTTCTGATATATACCGTGCTACAGCTTGGTACGCCGCAACGGCCTATACTGACATCAGGCCCCACGACTTCGAACCCAAAGTCTCCAGATAGTCGACCGGCACACGATGGCGACAGCTCCAAAGACGCGATCGCAGACGGCGATGCGCCGACCCGCAGCAAACCCAAGCCAGCCCCGGGCGGCTCGCACCCAATGTGGCATCTTATCAAGGACGCCGAGGCGAAGCTCGAGGAGTCGAAGGTGCGTCAGTCGAAGTCGCTGCAGGAGGCTGTAACCGAATACCGCCGGCGGTATGGCATTCCGCCGCCGCCCAACTTCGACAAGTGGTACGAGTTTGCTACAAGCAAGGGCGTGCAACTCATCGATGAATTCGACACGATACACGACTTGATCACCCCTTTCTGGGGCCTCAAACCTTCTACTATACGCAGCCGCGCCACAGAAGCACTCGGGTTTGGGAACGCGTTGCTGGGTGTGCAGATTCGTGATGGCAAGATCACCAATCTGGAGGGCGGAGGCGATTGGCAGCGCGACGCGACTGAAGGCATGATGCGGCCATTCATAAAACACCTTCCCAGCATGGACCTATGCTTCAACATCCACGACGAGCCACGGGTGGTCGTCCCGCACGACGACATGGTGCGACTCGTGGACCTCGCCAAGAACAAGAACATGAAGGCGGCCAACGGCGTCGCACACCCGCGGAACGAGTTCACCAAGAAGCCCAAGGGCCTCAACGAAGGATCCCACTTCACGGAGACGAAGCTCACGCGCTTCAACGTGTTTGCTCACCAGCCGACCTGGACTCACTCGCGAATGTCATGCTCGCCGGAGAGCCCCGCGCGCGCCATCGAGGAGTCAGATAGGATTGACGACGTCGAGAAGTTCGGCCTCGGTGACCTGGGGTTCGTGTACAACGAGACTGCCATGGCGGATATCTGCTACTCTCCCTCGCTAAGCGAGACATACGGGTTTTTCGATCGGCCAAACGCCTACAACATCGTGCACGATCTGTTCCCTATCTTTTCGCAGTCTAAAATCTCTTCATACAACGATATTATATATCCTTCTCCCTGGTACTGGTACGAGAAGGTGAGCTACGACGAAAGCAAGGATCAACCTTGGGACACGAAGAAGGACCAGCTGTACTGGCGCGGCTCGACGACGGGCGGCTTCTCTCGAAATGGCGGGTGGAGGCGACAACACCGGCAGCGGTTCGTGCAGAAGATCAATGCAGCGGACCAGGCCAAGATCCTTGCCAACCGCGGCGACGAAACCCATCCTAACTGGGCCGTCAAGGAAGTTCCAAGGGGAGACTACAAGGACATAATCAGCGTGCAATTCTCGCATGTAGGACAGTGCGACCCCGGTGACTGTGACGCGCAAAAGGAGTTCTTTCAGGTGACAAGCCGAGTCGAACAGCAAGACGCCTGGCAGTACAAGTACCTGTTGGACATCGACGGGAACGCCTTCTCGGGACGGTTCTATGCCTTCCTGAGGAGCAGGAGCCTCATCTACAAGTTCTCGATATTCAGGGAGTGGCATTATGAATGGATCAAGGGGTGGGCGCACTATATCCCGCTGAGCCTGCAAGGTGACGAGTGGCTCGAGTCCGTGCGCTTCTTTGGCGACGGGGGCCTGGGCAAGAAGGAGGCTGAGAGGATCGCGCTACAAGGACGGGACTGGGCGAACAAGGTGTTGAGGAAAGAGGACATGGAAGTCTGGTTCTTCCGATTACTGTTGGAGTATGTCGAACCCCTTTGGTGCTTCTATGGAGTATCATGCTGACGTGTTTACAGATACGGCCGAGTCATCGACGATGACCGTGAAAACATTGGGTTCTCTTTAGGTGGGCCGCCCGTCACGGAGTAGTGGCCTCTATAACGCATATTTTTCTAGCGTGAACTCTTCGAACCTTGCGATATCCACAAGGCTGTAATAACCTCCCACGGACGGGAATGTTCGGCATAGGCATGGGCGTTTCGATTTTGGCGGGCTCGAGCTGGTTGTACATCATAGAGTGCCATGTAGACCAAAGGCAAGCTTTCGAGTTCTGCAAACAATAAGTGCGCTGTATTACAAGATAGTTCTCAACAGAAAAGTATCACAATGCAACCACATCGTGTTCAATATATGTTCATGCTCAGTGGGGTACCATATTACGCAGGAGCCAAAGACTGCTACTTGGACTTGGACCGTATATCGTCATACAAGGTATCGATGACTTGGAAGACCACCGTTACGTCCTTCATGACGCGCTCGCCTGCCTTTTCTCTTCCTCCGAGTTTCTGCTGAATTTTGTCGGGATGCCACCGCACTCGCTGCTCCTTCAGCTTCGCCGCAAACCCCCTTTCGCCGAGGGCATCGAGGTCCATGCCCCTCACGAAGAAGGCACGGACTTCCTCCTGGTCGACGTCCTTTCGCCTGCCGCTCTTGGTCGGCCAAGGGATCGTGTCGCCGCCACCATCCCAGCCCTCCCACTTGGTGCCGTAGTCGCGGAACCGCTCCGTCCACTCCCTCCTCTTCCTCCTCTCCTCGCCGCGCCTGAGGCTCCTCTCCACCTCGCGCTGTATCCTCCGCTCCTCCTCTATCCTCTCCTCAGCCTCCTGTTCCCGCCTGGCCCGCTCCTCCCGCCTCTTCGCCCGCCTCGCCTTCTCTTCCATGAGCCCCGCGTGCGTCTTCTCCCACATCTTCTGCCTCACGTGCGCCGCGTACTCCTCGTCCGTCATGCGCTCCAGCTCGCCCGTCTCCCGGTTGGGGGCCTCCTGGGGGTAGATGTGGATCGGCTGCCCGTAGATGCCCTCCCAGTACGCCGCACCCTCGTCGTCGGCCATGGCGTCGAACAGGGACTCGCGGAAGGCCGCGTCCGGGTCGAGGGCGGCGGGCCCGTCGTCTGCGAACCCGGGCGGCGCCGCCGCCGCGGGAGGCTGTTCCTCGCGCCGGGGCCGTCTGTGCCGCGGCCGCCTGTGGCTCCTCTCCGAGCCGTGCCGGCTGCCTGCCCGACTGCGTGGTTGTTCCTCATCCTCGGCTCCGTGGCTACCGTGGTCGCGCCGGGACGAGCGGTGGCGGCGGTGATGCCGGGCATCACGGTCTGGAGAGGCGGATCTTGAAGTCTTCTTTGATTTGAAGCGGAACTTTGTGCGCCGCTCGCGCACACGCTCGTTGTCGGCTTCTTGGTTTTGCGCAGGCTCTGTCGGTGGGGTGCCGCTGGCGGCGTCCATGTTCACCGCCGGGGGCCGAAGTTTGGAGCTGACATGTGGGACGTTTACTCCGGCGGTTGGAAGGTTGATGGATGAAAACTTGGGCGGCCCAAGGTTGATGGAGAAGTTGTCAGAAAAGGTCGAGGCGAAGCCCGGGGATTGGAAGGTCGACTGGAAGGTTGACGAGAACGGTGCAGCCGGCGTCGAGTGTTGTTTGTTAGCCGACAGATTGGAGAAGCTTTGTGATAATTCGTCAACGGCCGCGTTAGAGGGTTGTGGCATATTCTGGTGTGGGGATGTTGAATGAAGTCTCGTCGTTGTTGCCTTCCACTTGGATGTTCAGTTGCATATTTCTCGAGCCCTTGAAAGAAGTGACGTTGGTGGGGGCTGGGGTGTTGTACTTAGGCGGCCGAGCCCAGGGTCCCTTGTCTTGTCAAGGCAGGCCCCCACCCAACTTCCGGGGCAATTTGGTGCCTGGGCAGAGCTAGTCTCGGCCCTTCGCATATTCCTTCTTGGACCTTTTGATAATCCACTGTCAGCACTGAATTCTCGACTGAAGAATCAAGGACATGGCGACGATCCTGGCTCAACCGGGCAGGATGTATCAGAAGCTCATTATTTTGGAAAAGCTCTGGCGCTACCATCTTTTGTGACCTTGATCCTGCTCATTCTGGCTGGGCTCACCTTTACCTGGCCTTTGCCCAACCAACTGAAATGTCAACAGACAAGGACGCTCGATTCTTTGCAGAAAGCTCCGCGAGTCTGTCCCATGCACGCCACCAGCGCTCGCAATCAGCCTGCAGCCGCTGTTCGTCCGTCCACTGAGATTCGTGATGCTCGTTATGGTTACATGGCCCAAAACCGCCAAGCCGTGCTGTCCGAATAGCAGGACTCAAACCAACACATATTTGCATACCTGTACGACTTACAACATCAGCAAACGTTCCCCTCGTTTCCTAGCTTGAGGTCGCGCTCGAACCTTGAACTGATGGAGCTCCACAATGGTTGGGTCGTACCTGTGATGCTGGGTCTCATATGATCACTAATACGCCCCGACGCCTCGGCTGGATCTCACAACTAATCATGCGAACGAAGTCCTGCTTCCAATTGATTTATTAGAGACCTTCAATGCGGCACGAGCCGGCCGATTCGGCAGTTGATGCGGAGCCGAATGCAATCGTCTCGCGAACTTGACACGTCGTCTCCTTTGCCTGATTATGTCTTGTCACGCTTGAGCTTGCGACATGTGCCCAGATCAGCCTCAAGATCTGGCTCTCATTGTTTATAAATGGATACTACATCCCAGCTCAATGGCCCGAATATTTGCAGCGTCTCTCTCTCATGTTGTCAATTAGGAATTTAAACCATTCTTACTTTGCTCCACTACACTTCAATCACCACAACCATGCCTCTCTGGACTTTTTCTCACTCTGCTGGCGCCTTCACTGCCGAAGAGAAGAAAGACTTGGCCCAGGCAGTCACCAAGCTCTACGCTGACAGTGGCTTGCCCGCATTCTATGTCAATGTACAGTTCGTTCCCCTTGGGGCGGACGATTTGTTCTACGGAGGCGAGCCCCACCCAAAGTTCACCATGGTCTCCATCTACCACGTGGCTCGGAACGTGGCAGATTTCCCCGAGGAACGCCGGCAGAAATTCATTGATGCGGTGGATAAAATCCTGACTCCGAGGATGACGAAGAAGGGCATGGGCTGGGAGTATTTCGTGCTGGAGGGCGATCGGCAATTTTGGAAGATCGATGGTATCCTGCCTCCCCCAACAGGCTCAGACATGGAGAAATTGTGGTACAAGCACAACAAGCCAGTCATCTCCTCAGATTCCAAGTCGTAGGGGCCTGTGAATTTGGAACACATCATTGTGGCCGGTCCTGCAGCCATCGGTAAGCTTGGTCTCTGTCCTGAAGATGGCCGATATTGACACTAAGCAACAGATTTGCCATTTTGGTCTTTAAATCACTGGCCGTCGCCGGATTTCATGTGGTGTCGCTGCCATAGTGAGTTGACGCAAGTTGAAAAATATTACAGTGGTTAGGTTTCAACAAAATGATGAGGGCGAAGTCGTTTGAGTCCTTGAGTCTCAGCATGCGACGGGAAACCGATTTATTTCTACAGCTAGTCAATTCAAAAGCTTTTCTTCTGTAAAATTGGGTCGAGATGCCTGACGAAGTGAGCTCAATTCGGCCCGTTGGAGATTCCTAATGCTATCTTCCTCGTCGAATGCGGCGCGGCCTTCGCGATGAATTATATCGTGAGTATTCATCCGAGCAAGATTCCAGAAAGCTCACTTCTCGTCTTCATATGTTGGGACGCTTCAAAACGGCATGTGCTTTGCCCTCAGGCTTCAGCGCAAAGGATGCTTAGTTACGCTCGAGGATGCAACTGATCACCGGTTATACAACAACAACTCAGGACTGGATTCAACAGCATACATCTTGCTATGAAAACTAGCCAGATCTAAGCTATCGTGAGAACTCATAAATTTGTCTCCTAGATCCTTGCTTGCTCTGGGACCTGAAATGCCCTTCCAGCGCTCCAGAGCAGCGGCATTCGGTTGAACCTGTGCGGATACAGCTTGACCATTTTATCGTAAAGCTCCTGGGGGCCTTTTGGCGACTTTCTGAGAATATATCCCCAGTCGAGAAGGTAATGCTTGGTATTGCAAGATTCCAGGCCGCGTCCGGCTCCTCTGCCTTCTTGTGGCCCGCGACAACATGCTGTACTCGATAAAAGTCGGTATATTCAATGAGCTTATTTACGGCTGTAAGTGGTCTCCAAACTCAACCATTTTCGATTCACAGACTGACTTCGCGGCCTCCTTTGTTTGCAGATATGATCGAGGCGAAAGGCTCAAATAGGCACCCACTCGGTCAGCTTCAAGTTGCATATCGTATTGCACGTGCCAACATTCGCAGTTCCGAAATCCCAGGGCGTACCTAAGGGTTGCCATCTACAAAGAATCAATCCCTTTGAGCTACTTTGAAGCTAATACTACCTAGGTAATGTCAATCTCCAGATTTCGGGAAATACGTGGTACGACTCCAGGGCCGTGCTAGATGATCAGAAGGTGAGTCTGTCGAGTTGTTGCTCCAGGAATCAATACATTGCCAAATATCCTCCCAAACAGTGAATCTGATGATGGAACGCAGATTGGAAATTACCTCCACATCCCGCCTCGCGGCGTGATCGGCATCCATATCATCGCCAACATGATATCACTCCCCCGTGAATCATGGTGTCATGCGATGGGCAGCTCAAAATTTCACCAGCTACAATACCGAAGGCATAATGTACCCGCTTGTTGGACCGAAGAAGCTTTTCGCATCCTCATACTTCAGCCCGGTACTCTGGGGCTTCATGGCTGGCGGAGTAGCTCCGGTCTTGATACGGTTCCTGCACCAGAAGTCTCCGCGCGCCCGGTTCGACCTCTGGAACACGACAATTTTCTTTGCGAGCGCGGCCACCTTCCGCGTAAACCTGAGTACTAGCCCCTTCATCACCACTATTATTGTCGGAACTTTAGAACCGTCTTCAATTATTACCTATACAGGTATCGGCACGTGTGGTGGAACAAGTGGGCATATTAGTGGTGCGGCGCTGGACACGGGATTCGACCTGAATTTACTTTAATTTTCCTGTTTCTTGGCACCACAGGCACGGTGATGGTGAATTGGTGGGGAAATAATGCTACCAATACTGAGCGGTGCTTTGCGTTGGATACGTAAGATCCACAGGTGTAGGAAACCAAGATTCATGGGTTACATGTTCTTTCTATATTAATTAGATTTCCGTAGGAAGGAGTCTGTTTTCATAATTCATTCATCTTACTGAAAGCAGGACTATTCCTCAGTTCTGAATATTTGACTCAACGAGGAGAACTCAAATCATACGAGTATCATGGGGTTGCCTGAATACTTTAATGTGGAGAATGATTCTACTATTTCAAGTCCCTTGAGATATTTCGTTGCCAGATAGTCAAGATATCTGCTTAATCAATTAGCTATCCAAAAGGACATCGGACTAACTTCATCACTCTAGAGTGTTTGAGCACCACGCCAAAATCCCGTACATCGAGCGCGAATCGAGATTCTTTGTTGCATCTATCAATAAATTGTTGTGAGAAATGAGGAAGAATGAGATAGACATGAATGTGTTGCTTACACATTGCTACATTGAGTTACATTATCCATTTAGACAGAGGCTCAAACTCAATCTGGAGTGGAACTTTATCGGGTAAGACGAGATGTCTACCTCGAGCCGCACTTATAAATGTCAATCACACCATCTATCTGTGTCATGCGCAGCTGTCTACCACTAACGCAAGGGCGTTTGGATTTCAAACCAAACTAAGATGGCTACCTCAGCCGCTACATTCCTCTCTGGTGCAGTCTTTAGAAACAGGGGCTCCTGGATAGCGCCGGTAATATCCATGGATGAAATCATGGACGCCGTCACCGTCACTAGTTGAGCCGGCGCACCGCACGGTTAACACGGCAGAACCCGACAAATCTATCTCTCTTGGACAATAGTGATCATGTATTTCTACACTAGACCCCTATGTAGTTTCCCGCTCGGATCCGACTGCCGATCTCACCTACATGTGTAAGTAGTGGGCTTCGCGCCGATCGCGGTCCTTTAAGTCCGGATTGTGCTCAAGTGGGAACGAATATCCTGACGTCAATCAAGACAGCAAGAGTCATCCGCCTCGAACATTTCTAATCTGACGTTGTATTCCATAGTAAGCCGGGTCACACATGCCGCACGCCGCATCGACCGAGATGCTCTCTATAGCTGCCGGCAAAGTTGTTTTTCAACCTTGGAACCTGGCTGCAGGAGACGTGCATACTGCTGGTACATTGTAGTTTTGTTTGGTGTAACTTATTGTAAACTGCTCGCATTTCATAACCACATGTAGTGTGCTTGTATTTCCTGCACTTAGCGACAAAGACTTCGCCGACTACAGCTCACTCAACATTTGAACCGCCCATCATGGTGGGGATATCGAGAATACTCTCGCGGCCGACGGCCAAACCATACCGCAGCCACCACATCCGACACACGGGCGAGCAACCACCGACCCTCGACGACGAGGGCCACCTCACCTTCGACGAGGGCGACATCGAGAACCCAAAGAACTGGTCGCTGGCGCGGCGCATGTACATCACCGTGTGCGCGGTGCTCCTCGTCGTCAACGCGACCTTCGCGTCGTCGAGCCCCTCGGGCTGCCTCGAGAGCATCAGCGAGTGGTTCGGCGTGTCGAGCGAGGCGGCGGCCCTGACGGTGACACTGTTCCTTTTGGGCTACTGCGCCGGGCCCCTCCTATTCGCGCCGCTGTCCGAGTTCTACGGCCGCCGCGTCATCTTCTACCTGACCTTCACGGCCTACATCGCCTTCAACTTCCTGTGCGCCTTCGCGCCAAACTTCGGCAGCCTGCTCGTGGGCCGCTTCCTGACCGGCACCTTTGTCAGCGCGCCGCTGTCCAATGCCCCGGGGGTGCTCGCCGACCTCTGGAGCCCCATCGAGCGCGCCAACGCCATGGCTGGGTTCAGCCTGATGGTCTGGGCAGGACCTGCGCTGGGTCCGGTCATCTCCGGGTTCTTGCAGCTGACAAAGGGCGTCAACGGCTGGCAGTGGAGCTTCTACGTCCTGCTGATGCTGGCTGGGTTCTCAGCCATCTTTATGTTCACCATTCCCGAAACGTATGCGCCGGTACTCCTGCAGAAGAAGGCGAGGCGGATCAGGAAGGCCCAGATACCGGGTTTTGAAGATATCAAGGCGCCGATCGAGACGACAAACCAGTCGTTGGTGCAGATATACAAAGTAGCGCTGACTCGGCCGTGGATCATCCTGTTTGACACCATCAGTCTCCTGTGTGCAGTGTACTTGTCCGTTGTGTACCTGCTACTATATATGCTCTTTTCGATCTACCGTGAGTCCTAGGCCTCCCCTACTAGATCCCACTGGTCTTGAACATCTTCATATGCTGACGCTGAACACCAGCCATCGTCTTCCAGGAGATGCGCGGCTGGAACTCTGGCGTGGGCGAGCTCCCACTTATCGGAACAGTAGTTGGCGCGGCGATCGGGGCAATGATTATCGTGATCGATTCACGTGGCCAGAACAAGAAAGCCCAGGCTGGCATAACGCTGGAGCCAGAGCATAGGCTGCGGCTGGCCATGTACGGTGGCGTCGGATTCGCTGCGAGCATGTTTTGGCTGGCATGGGCACGTAACTTCAGTATCCCTTCCTTCATTCGGCACTCACTGACAATAAACATGGGCAGAGTGGGAACTTTAATTATGTGCACTGGGTCGTCCCAACCCTCGCTGGAGTATTCCTCTCAGCTTCGATGCTGCTGATTTTCGTGTCTTTCCTGAACTGTAAGTTAACATCTGCAAGCATGTAGACCCGCGGCGTACTACCGAAGCTAACCCACGCCTGTCTGGACAGACCTGGTCGACACATATATCATGTACTCAGCCTCCGCCATAGCCGCAAACACGGTGCTCCGATCCGCCGCAGGCGCAGCCGCACCGTTGTTCACGAGGCAAATGTTTACTGCGCTCGGGGTCGGCGGGGGCGGCTCGCTGGTTGGAGGTGTAGGGGCACTGCTGGCGGTCATCCCGTTCGCGTTCTACAAGTACGGGAGACAGATCCGAGAAAAGTCCCGGTTCGCACCTACGCAACAAAAGAGGGAACCGGATGAGACCGACGAGGCTGAGAAGGGGACTGCGGACGTGAGTGGCGAGGCGGCTGGTGGGACCTCGAGTGACAGCCAGAGCACCGAGGTCGAGGGGCAGCGGACGCAAGAAACTGAAAGGGAGAAGGAGTTGCGTAGTTAGGCGGCAACGCTTCATACATGCCCCTCGTACTAGTAAAGATACGAGACATCGCACTGGCGGACCATTGGATAAGCGGCACCTGTATTAGTAGTTTGTGGTATAATCTAGACGGAGGAAGGCCAGATGCCCAAGCGGACATAAAATTTGTACATAGTTTGCTGTTCTTGATCAAATTAGCATGGCGAATTGCATTTCACACAAACGTCTTCCAGAACGTAGCCCAGGTGCCGTTTGTATTGAACCTTAGTGACCAGTGGGATCACAGTGTTGTTCCCTCCGGGATCGGTAATGGTCATGGTAGTCCGCCTCCGACGAATGCCGAGCGGGTCCCGGCGTACTGACTCCGGGGGCATCGGCGCGAGCTATTTGCTCATCATACATGTGAGTGCCTCTGCCTGATCAGTGTGATTATTCATGTGTCATAGCGACCCATTGAACACACCACAACCCGGTTCTGTCCTGCGCCTTTGCGGTTCGAGGTGGCGATGGCCTCAAGATTCGAGTTTCGAAGTGGGCCACCCAGCCCTCGGGAAGGCCCACCCCCATCGGCGACAGGCACGGAGACGGGTGCGGTCCGCGCTCGTGCCGGACTGCCTATCTAGATAATATGCAGATCAGTCGTGTCGCCGCTCCCTTTGGCTCTGTCTCGCCCTCGTCCAATTCTGGGCAATCCGGGGGCGGCCCCCCTGGATTCTGCACGTGCAGAGAGCCTGGGACTTTTCCTCTTGACTCGGGACAGAATTGCATGCTCAGTCTGTGCCCACAACGCATATCGCTCCTTTTCGTGTTTGAGGTGCTTTACGGGATTATATCTCCAGCATTAGGACGAAGTTTCGCCGTTGGAGGGTAGGGAGGTACAGCAGAAAGGGCTGGCGCATGCTGATTTGCTCGTGCGCGTGTATGTGTGCGTGTACTTGATCTGATGTTAAGGGGGTGTTGTGCCTTGCGGGGCCAAAGGGGCATTAGTCCGCCTTGCATTGATCTGCATGCAGGACTCACCGCCAACCTGCCCTCTCTCTGCCCAGCTGCTGCCCTCTCATCCAGGTGCTGGCTGCCTGTTGCGGGTTCGCCGTTTCGCTGGCAAATGCTGAAGACTGTTCTCGACTGCTGCGTGCGGATCATGGCAAACTCGCCACCGAGCGGGGAGCAGCCGAGTCGATCGTTTGGCCGCCGGGGTCTCTTGGACCTGCAGGCAAAGTGGGCAGCGCGGGTTTCACCTGGTGGAAGAGTCTGCCAACGACAATGCCCACATGCCACCGCGCAGCAGCCTGGCAGGCCTGGCAGTGTGCCCCGTTCAGGTGGGCAGGCCGACAGCCTGCTCCTCTCGACCATGCCCGCCTTTCTGCAGTGCAACTGCAGATTATTCGTGAACCCACCCGCCAAACACCGCCTGGCGAGACAGACAACCAAACACACCCTCCCAGGACCCGACGTCTGGGCCTAGAGCCGTCGGGTCCCGGCCGGAGAGTCATGTCTCGGGCAGAGGGTTGCTGACGGGAGCATGTGATCTATTGTGTTATGCTGCTGGCCGCCGTTGGAGTCCTTCCCACCAGACCGTCTCAAAGGGGCGAGGGCTGCATTAGGATGATTTTCAGAGACATGTGCTTCTGTGACAGCAAGACGCACAGTCGGATCGAATGCCCAAGGATTACGAGCATGCGACACGCAGCCTGTTGGAAGCTCCACCCCAGCTCTCCGGGCTTTGAAGGGTATGGACAGCGTCCATGACTCCGGGGTACGGCATGCCAACAACAACCACACCACATGGTTGGAATAAGTTCGTGCGCGGTGTGCCCAAAGCTGGACGAGTGTCGCAGCCTCGTCAGTTTCCCTGCGTTGGCATGAGAGACTGTTTGTTGGGGCATGGACATCCCATCAACAAGAAGCATGGTCCCACTCCGAAAGTCCGTGAGGCCGCCCGGGATGGCCGTCTGCGGCGGAGAGGGCCTGCTGTCCACGCATCCCCGTAGCGGTCCTCGCTCGGGCTCGAACGACACGGGCCAGCTTGGCACCACTCAGCCACTGCGGGCACCGCCAACAATGCAAGCTGGGGCTTTACCGCTCAGCACTTTCTGCCCGCCAAAATTGAATGGATCCTGCGGGCCACCTGGCATTCCAGACTGTGCATCTCCATGAAGGGGGGAAATACCCACTCCCGCTCAAGGAGTTCAGCTCGGTGGCCGAGGCCGTGTTCCCCCATCAGAGTTGGGGATGACTATGCCAGGGCCGGGGCTGGAGGCCGCGTTGTTGTGGTGCGCCTCCGGGACCAAACGACCCACAATATTTCCGGCCCCGGAATCTTCAATTGCCGGAGCAGTGACACCCCGGTCACACGGGCTACTTGACACCGCAGGCGACCTAGGTACATCTCACAGAGACCTCCAAAGTCACTCGAGAGGAACATTTGGGCAACAGGCGGTTAGACAACCATGCGATATTTAGGGGTAACAGCCACCGTGCGGCCAAGCATTAACTCGGTCGCCTAGCCCGGCTCCCCTTAGCGAGATAACAAGTCAAGTCAGCCGACCCTGCAGATGAGCGCCCTGCTCGTTACTACCCGTCTCAACGGAGCAGAGCCCGTGGGCGCGCAGAGCGCATGGTCTACTAGCTTGTTATCAGTCGGTCATGTAGCCGAAACACGCGCCGCCCAACGGCATGTGCGTGGTGCGCCATGCAGCAGCAAGATGCATTAATATTAGTACGACTCTAAGTGACCGACATGACCTGCGACGGCCGGCGTGGCCCCCAAAGGCCGGGTCCTAAACTCGCTCGTGGCCCGCGACCCGTGGACCACCCTCAGGTCCTGAAACACACATGCTGTTGCTGCTGCTACTAACAAGTATGCGTAAGGTGCTGACCGTCTGCGGACGACACCAGTCGCCAGCACCGCACCGCAAGGGGGTGGCACGGAGGAACTGTGTTCCTGCCTGACACAGAGGGCGAGGCGTCGAGTTTATGTCAGCCGATGCTGGCTGCCGACTGGGGTATGCTGTGTTGTGCCACACCGTTTGTTTTGTTTTGTTTATTTATTGATCACTTTTTGCGTGTGTTGGTGATTGTTCCTGTCGCAGTGCATGTGGCCCTTTATCAGGTCCGCTCCATCACCGTTCACCGTTGGTGATGATATGATGCGAAACGAGAGCTCGCACGCATAGTGGGGCGAGAGGAGGCCTGTCTCGGCCAAGTGCACTCTGCCCCAGATGGTCCCATCGTCAGGCCAGCCGGCCGGGGCAGGGCCCATCTTTCAAACCCCACCTGGAGATTTGAACCATCGTGGCTTTGCTCTGCCGGCTGAAATAGAGAAAGATTGACAGGACTGACAGGCTGGCCTGACCTGACCTGAATTGGCATTGATTGCTCGGGTGCGACGCATGCGGGGTCATTCCGGGGCGGCTTGGTCGTGCGCAATGCGGTCACGCGGCCAGAGGCGCAATTTTAATCTTGGGAGGATCCGGATTCAAGATTCAACTCATTCAGCCGCAGCCGCAGGTGTCAGCCAGATCGGCGGGCCTGTAGCACCCAGACACCATTCATTCCCTCTTTGGTCCGGAGGGATTTCCATCCGTGCTGCTGCTGTTGTTCGTGTGCTGTGTGCCTGCTGCCCGAGTACAGTAGGCAGCGGTAATACGGATACACTTGTGCCGTTAATTGCGATCGGGCAGACTCCGACGGGGATTGTGATCGCAGGCCATAGCCTCGGCGATCTTTGTGCGGGGGTCGTGTACGGAGTACCTCGTCCCCTCAGCACTGATGCCGCCCGGAATCTCTCAGCAGCTTTCTATGTTGGGTGCGTGGCTGAGGATGAATCATCCGCGTGATTGGAAAGCAGAGAATGCGAACCTCTCTCTCCCACGCCCGGCCACGCGCAGTCCGCACAGCAGAGCGCAACGCCCTTCCGCCATTCCGCCAGGCTAAAATGCCCTGGGTTGGGCCAAGGCTTTTCCAAGGTTGGCTGACGCCCGCACGCGAGAATCCGCTCGTCTTGTTGTGTCTTGGGGGCCTTGGGTTCGCGCGGATGAACGGGCTTCTGTGCAACTCGGGTTTGGTTGGCGGTGGAAAAGAGAAAAAAAGCCGTGCGCCCGGCCACCCCTGTCGAGACAAGACTGGCCTGCAACCACTCTACAGTAGGCAGCCTACCGTTCAGTAGACCTAGGTACTAGAGATGAATCACATCGACCCGACGAACGGGTACTCTGCTATTCGCGAATGCGAGCGCTGGGAGCTGGGATGAGGGCGGGAAGGGAATCTCGCACGCGCGAGTTGTCCGAGGCGAGCCTAACCGCACATGGACAAACCGGAGTAGACTACCTAGGTACCTACGTGCCCTTTACTCCAAGTACGGATAGACGCAGTCATGTCAGTCATGTCAATCATGTCGCTCAATCAATCAATCCATCTTATCCGATCTCGGCAACGCACTCATGATTGTGTCATGCTTCGCAATCGAGCCCTGTGATCAACGGTGGGCAGGCACAATGGACTTTGCAGTTGCATTTCATCTGTCTGTCATTATCGTCATGTTTGGGTGTTGCTTTACGGGGGGCACGAATGAATCACTTTTCAGGGACAATTTGCTCAAGTTTCAGAGAAGTTTTTGGTCTGAATTGGTTGTCATGCTTATGTAGTAGTAGTGGGTTTTTTTGCCTCTTGCCGCCACTTCCCCTTTGTACCTCACTCGACCTAGAGCTAGATGAGCCAGGGAGCGAAGTTGGCCAATGCGGCCTAATCCGTAAAAAAAAAACCTGTGAAATTCCCCCCCTTTATGCTTCTGAGTGGTGACAACTGTGTATAGAACATTCCTCCTAACCTGGAGGGTGACCTTTTGTTTGGTAACCGTAACCATGAAACATGATGCCGAATGTGGTATCAAAAACAAGACCCAACGCCGGTGCTATGCAGAAGTGGTATCGAACAAAATCGCTGGACTGGTACAACAAGACGAGACAAAGCAAGATGAGCCATGTAGATGTCAGGCTGTCTAGTAGACTGAGATCGCGGACACAAGCCTTGCAGGGTTTCTCGTAGGCAGGTAGTACCCGTCGTCGTAGAAGTCGGATGCAGCGATTGGCGAATCCTTCTGCTTCTGTTCGAACGTCGGCAGCATTGTCGACGGTGGTGATGGAGGCATGGACTCGTCCTCTGACGACTCGTCCAGGTCCTGCTCCAGCTCCGGTGGTGGCGATGATGCGAGGGAGTGTGAGGGTGACCTCGTCAGGGTGAGCTCGGCGTAGTCCTCCTCGTCGTCATCATCCTCCATGTCCACCTCGACAACCTCCATTCTTGGGCTCGCCAGTGCGGCAGCCTTGTTGCTGGAGGGAACCCGCCTCAGGGACACGACATCGGCCATCTCGACGTCCTCGTCGTCCTCCAAGTCGCTGTCGTCCGAGTCCGAGTCCGAGTCCGAGTAGTCCTCCTCCTCGACTATGGTGTCGGCCCATTGGATGTGTCTGTTGCTCTCCACCTTCTTCTCTGGTTGTTGTTGTGCGTTCTTGACCGATTGGTTGAACCAGGACTCCTGCTCCCTCTCGGCGTCGGCAAGCTCGAGCATGAGGCTGTCAAGCAGGTTGGCGTGGCCGACGAGCAGGCGGAGGTTGTGGTCGGGCATGGCGGCCTCGTGGGACAGCTTTGCCCGTGCCTTGTGGGCCAGGTAGTAAGTTTGTGTGAGGCTCATGGTCTTCTTCTTGATGGGTGAGGCCAGGATTGGCGATGGCGAAACGGGTTTTGCTGTTATTGTCGACATTGTGAAAGGAAGAAGAGGGAAAGGCTCTTCTCTTATTATGACCAAGTGAGATGGTGCAATAGTGGGCAGAATTGTTGTTGTCTGTGCCAGTCGGTGACTCAAGGCAGGCCAATACCGGTGCGGGTCCGAATGGCGGGACAGGGATGTGTGTAGTCACCGCTCGCCTCCCTGGAGTGACGTGCCCGTTGCGCTGGGGACGGAGTGGGCGTAGTTGGAGAAAAAGGCAAAAGCCTATGTGAGGTGATGATGATGATGCTGATGCTGATGATGTCGAGCAGGTGTGGAAGGTTACCGTGGATAACAGTAACTGACTCTTGACTTTGAAGCTTGTTTAATGTCTGTTGGCTGGTTGGGTCTGGTGAAGAAAGGGAATCCTCAGGACTCGATGGGATCCCAAAAGGGGAGGGAGACGATTCTTTTAATTCTTCGGGCGAAAAGACGGTCAGGCTGGGATTTTGCACGAACGCTGGCAGGACCGGGAAGCATGAAGGTAGATACCTTGAGGATCGGAGTGGATGTACCTGTGGGTACGTACCCGTCTGGAGTCCTTGTCGGAGCCGTGGAGGGGCCCACGGGGGCCCACTCGGCCTTCGTTGGTTTGGGAATCCGCAGTCAGCGGGCACAGGACATGCGCGAGCGAGCAGGGGGTGGGACAGGGGGGGTTTGAGGTTCTGCTCAGCAGCGCAGCACAGGTACCATGCTGCCAGGGCGCGCGAGACGGGCTTACAAACGAAGGGCCCGACGTCGGGTTTTGGACTGGCCCCGGCCGGCCCTAACTGCAGCGCCTTGATGTACCGAGTCCGCCCAGTCGGGTGCGCGAGGTACGCTTGACAAATGCCTGCGCCGCCCTATCTCCATGCAGCCCGCCAGCCCAGCCAGTGTCAGCCAGATCCTTTACTCACCCATGGATCTGTTCCAATTCATCATCATCAGCCATCATTCATCATCCATCCATGCATCCCATACATCCTATTCCCCCGTCTTGACTCCGTCGGAGACAAAAGGACACGCGGATACGCAGCCACAGCAAACTGACAGGTTTGATTACACTACTATGCCGCCAAGCTTGTTACCAAGCGAGGTTTGAGAACGGGACGCACGTACTGCAAGCGGTATGATGACTGACTGCTCGCACCCATCCCATCTCGTTTGTCCATTCCACTGCTTTTGGGTACTTTGTTGGTGCCTGCTACCACATTACGCAGCATGCATTGTCGTGCTGGCCCCTTGTCTCAAACGGATCTGATCTGATGTCTAATAAGCAGCCCAGCGGCCCAGCAGGGCAGGGCAAAGTCACAGGCACAGGCATACAGGGCTTTCCCTTAATCTTTATTTCTCCGAGACTTGCCCCGCAAGCAATACGACGCTCTAAAACCCTATTTTGACCAATCAGAAGCCTCTATTTGCCCTCGTGTAAACAAATTCGTGGTGTTTTAATACCCGTTAGTACAATTTAGCATTCATCTAAGCCGGCTGGCCCGTAGGCAGACCTAACCCCTATTTCCCCCCTATGTGCCTAGGGTTAGGGGTTACCGCACTGTAAAACCAAGCTATAAAGCCATCGCCAGATTCGCTATATATATAATAAAGCTAAAAGTTATAGCTAAATCCCTATAGCTATAAGCTAGCTAAGGGGTTACGTGGCTGCTAGCTAGCGCGCAGCTGGCAACGGACCGATAGGCTTATCTAATAAGGCTAGCTACCTTGCACCTTAACATAAAACACTATAACAAAGCTTAAAACCGCTATTTTAACTCGAAATTCGGCATTAGAAGCACCTATTTATATCCCCTCGGCTATACTTAAAAAGCTTTATATAAGTATACTAAGGCGGCTAGAGGCGATAATTACAGCTTGCGGAAATATAACGCTATATCTAATTAATAGCTAATATAAGCTATTCTTTACTGCAGACTGCTATACCGTAAGTGTCAGCCCGTATAGACTGCTAAGCGCCGGAAGCCTACGCAATTCGTCAGAATCTGCGCCGGGAACCCTTCGCCAACCTCTCAGAAGTCACGATTTAACCTTCTTTCAGGGGCAACCCTGTAGGCAGCTTGTGCCTGAAATATGAATCCCGTTCCGGGCAACTTCCCAATCCCGAATGCGAAATGCGTTTTTGGTGTAAGTACCTGTGTACTCCGCACATCGATAGTCTACAAAAATCCATGCCATCCATGGCAGATCTACACGTATCCATCTCTGTCCATCCATATCCATCGCTCAGACTTTAGCTTGTTAATCATAATCAATTAAATCTAATCTGCAAACCGCGGGCGCAACTTCAGGCCGATGAATCATTCTGTGCCGAGTCCCTCCGCCCCGGCCCCATGCTGCACATTGCCCGCTACCGACCAGCTAGTCATGCGACTACCGCTGTCGTCGCTGTCGTCGGCGTCGGCAGCGGCCTCTCGCACATTGCTACCCTGTCTGTCGGAGTTAAACATTGAATGTGTCACATTTCCTGGTGCGGTACATCCATTGCAGGTTCGGGCTGGTGATTACGTGTTGGCCGTCGCGGTGAGTCGACAATCCAAGACGACTGGTGGGCATTGTGCATCGTCAGCCTGTCTGCTGCGGCACACACTAGCCTGCAGCCAGAATCACTAGGCACACTGATTTGATGTGATGCGATGCGGTGCGGTGCGGTCCTATGCTATGCTACGCCATGCCTGGCATGATAGGGTTATGGCTGGCTGCCATGTCATAGTTCAGGCCGTTTCAAATGGTTCACGGGGTGGTATTGGTGATTAGAAATGAATTCAGCCGTGCTCCTATGGTATCATCTCCCGTGCATCGTTCCCCAGACAGCCAGAGCAGATCCGCGCTCGCGGGTGATTCATAATCAACCACTATGCATCTGCTATTGTCATCACCAATCCCGTTCGCTCCAGATAGACACCCCTCGAGACCTTAGCCCAGCCTAGCCTGAGACGACGATGACTCCTCACTGACTCTCCCGGGGTTTTCTCATCTCCCCAATCTCCGCTCTTTTCACCGACACCCCATGCCAATGCCAATGCCGATGCCAATGCTAGCAGCCTGATGACAGACAAAGCCAAGCCAAAGCCGGATCAACCACGTCCTGCATGTACCAGCTTACGAGAAGAAAGTGACCCTGCCTGTCGGATTCCACCCGATTCTCTTGTACCTGTGGCACTACGGCCCGCGTACAATGCTACGCTGGCGACAGGCTGGATTGAAAATCTTCGCTGGCCTAGCAGGCAGAATTGGGCCAGTTGGGCAAGAGAAACGCCCTTCCAGAAAATTTGATCTATGCATCTCCACTTCGCCATCTGGAATTTTCTTCCTTGATCAGCCCAATCCGTTCAGCCACAGAGACGCCGTGCCTGATTTTTTTTTTTGGTCTACCTGCTCGGCTCCACAGTGACAACGTGCAAGTCACTACATGCCGCAAGCAGGCGGGTCAGTGCTTTTGTGCTGTACCATCATCAATCCAATCTAGGCCTCTTTATTATATGGGCCTGAATTGCTTCGGCGTCTCCCGATGCAGATGTACTGTGGTAGGACGTACCAGACAAGAGAAGACGTGTCTGGGCATGTCTGCAGGATGTGTTGTTCGCACTTCACGGGGGAATGTTACTGCGGCTGTGATGGGAGCGTACATGCTGCGTGCGTATCACACGCGTGCGCACCAAGCCATCTCGACGAGCCGCAAATACGAGCGGTACGAAGACTCGTAGCCTAGCGGTCCTCCGCGTACGAAGCACAGGCGTATTCAAGCTGAGCCACTATTGCCAATCCCGCCGGAACCCAAGAAAAAGTTAACGTGTCTGAATCCCGGCCTTAACCCCCATGCGGTCGGCTGGGAGATTGATGCACAACTGTTTCCACCCCGAGCCCGAGCCCGAGCCCGCCCAGCCAAGCCCAGCCCAGCCCAGGCAGCCAGGTTGGCCAGGGGACGATAAAGACATTTCTCACGAGCAAAGGCTTCTTTCTTACCACTGCCCCGGCTCCGTCCCTATCACCCGGTGACTCTTTCAGCCATTCACACGTGCATTGGCACTGACGACGACAAAGGGTCCAGCGGAGACAGGAATGAATACCCATGGTTGGTTCGGTGAGCATAGTTCTGCCCCCAAACCTTGAGGCGCCCTTCCCCGCAAGATCACAGCCCAGCTCGGCCTCGGCCACAACGGCTGGCCGAAGTGCTCGTTCGTCCCGAGGCCCAGCGGGCGGGAACTCTCCGTCGTGCCCTGTCCCCCATCATTGCCCTAGTAGTGTATAGTCAGTCTGCACTAGTAATAAATCTTCCCGCTCAGCCAGCGTGTAAAAAAAACCCGACCGTATCTTTGTACGGGAATCAAAACCACCCACCTTATCCAGCTATCTACCCACCACAACCTAAGATTCTAATGAGTTTTTCGGCATTATTCGAATCAGGAGCTTATTCTGAAGATATTAATACAATTTAATTTAATTTAAGCATATATAATATAATTATGGAATAATTAGAGTATCTACATGAAGGGTTTGGGGCAGTTTTGCGGGGTACTTGGAGTTACGGTCGGTTTTTTTTTTTTTGCACGCTGACTGCCGCTCTGCTGGGCCTCTTCCTCGACTTCGGCTACGGCTAAGTCTCGGCTGCCCTAGCGTGCGCGCCGGCTTCGTCCCTGTCGCTCTCAGGCCCGGCGACGAAAAGTCCAGCCGCGAAAGCCGTCGTGCCGGGTCAGATCGGTTCCGGAGCGCGCTGTGGCCGCCCCGCCATAGTGCGTGCAAAAGTCCCCAGTGAGGGCCGCGTCTTTTGTTACTGTCTGACCGTCTGCAGGTCGGAGGTGAGCGTATTATCTGCGCGTACTGTATGTACTTCTGCCGGTAGCAAGACCGCATGTATCACCAAGCCAGGCCAGACCGAGAACAAAGTACATGCGGCTTTCTTGCCCTCTCACCAGGCCCACCTGTAGGGCTGAGCGAACCTGTCCAGAGATACCTTCCCCCTCGACTGCCTCAGAGAAGGGCGCACGCGATGCAATTGCGCGCAAGGGCTTACTCCCTATGTACATTCAACCCCAGCTCTGGCTGCTTACTCTTGTGCCCCGTGTCCTGGATGACACCGCTTCCCGTGGTGCCCGCAGGGCGGTCCTGCAGCTGTTAGCCTACACCGACACTCTGGTACGGGATGACCAAGGCTGTGCAACCTGCAAGAGAGAGAGAGAGAGAGTGTGTGTGTGTGTGTGTCTGCGTGTGAGAAGTGAAAGTAAAAGCGATCTTCGGCTGCCCCCGGCGAGAAGCAAAGCAGTGGCCCGGGATACGAAATGTAGCTAGCTGTATAACTCGCCGGGCTCCTGCATCGCTGCAGGACGACGAGATGCCGGGCGCGCCCGTAAAATATTTCTGCCTCGCGGTGCAGCCGTCTTACTCCCTTACCCCGCCGACTGCCGGTACATCTGCGAGGCCAGTCGCGAGTACCCCGGAAATCCTGGTTTTTGCAAATGGAACATGGCCGTGTGATGCTGCTCCACGGCGTGCGGGAAGGTCGGCAGTGCTCCTCCAAAACAATCTAGAAAACGACAGGATTGGACTCTCCCGCTTGGTCGCGAGGGCGAAAGGCCGACTGTGTCGCTCCGCCGGTACCGGTGGGTGCACTCGGGGCACATGCGCACGCGCATAGCGAGATGCCTCAGATACGATTGGCAGCTTCAGAACCTGCGGGACGTGTCGCCGACGACGCCCGTGATGCTACGTCGAGGATCCCGAGACCTGCCGCCGCAGGCAGGAGCGACCCTCCACATGTTCTTACGGAATGTGATATTCCCTCACCGTCGCCTGGCAGGGTCGCAGCACATACCTGGGTAGTGCTATGTAATTTGTGGTCTTACTCATCACGAATTTCCAATACTTTAACCCTGCAGGAAAAAAAGGCCACACTCCTTCCATCGGTGACAACCCTGCAGGGCCACGAGGTTTGATGATGACAATGGAGGAACGTCGCATGCATGTAAGACAAAAAGGACCCTGCTACGTCGGGACTATACACCATGATGCAGCATTGACCCGTGCTGCCTTCATACCGGATCCGGTCACCGTCTCGATGGCACGAGAGGTGCTCATGGGCTGTGTAAGCCACATCTCTGCTTCGCCCGGCTCGGGATTGGCGAATCCTGGTCACTCACCCCTTGTGTTGTCTCTTTGTGTTGCGCGATGCACCTTCATCTGCAGGTATGTACTTCTTCAATTGACCTCATCTCGCAATGAAGTCGAATTTTCAGTCAAATCCGCTTCCCAGATCTGGAAATGTTGCTCACGCCGGCGAGTCTAGGTGATAGTTCGCGGCGTTTTCGGCGATATGGGGCGGCATGTCCAGACTGCTGCTCCCTGTCCTTTCTTCCCCCTTGGTCTCGTTCGGTACCTGGCTGCTGGTACCTTCGGCGCGGACTTAAAGTCCGTACTCGATCGGAAAGACCCACCAGCCCGGCGCACCGGCACGATGAGCACCACTTCACTCGTGACGCAACACAGCCTCTGACAGATCTCAAGGCTGGTCGGCAATCTGCCTGTTGTCATCGTCGGCTTCGTACGCTCTCTAGTGCCGCAGCAAGGCTCTTCTTGCTTCCGCCCTGAGACGGCGTGCTCGTACTCGGCACAGCTGTTACACACTCAAAACTTGAGATGGCCTTGCGTATCTGTCACCGCGCCTGACATAAGTCCCGACGCCGAACCATAGGGCGCCGCCGACAAGCTTTACGGACGGGATTCAGTGCTGTTTTTCGTAGCCTTATTGTCAACGGCGTTGCAGATGTGTCAGCTCCCGTAGTTTAGCCTACGGACCCTTCTCTGGCTGGCGCAGACCCCCCCCCCCTCCTTTCTGTCCTGGCCCAGTCTGACAATGACGAACTTCCCGTCATGTCTGTCTGCTGCTAACGCGTAATCGGTCACCGGTCGTGTTTATTCGTAATTTCCACAACACCAAGACTTGTTCAAATGGTCGTTGTGAGGCGGTTCCAGTGTCATGCAGATTGGGAGGATGAGCCATGGCATTCGCAAAACCGCCCAGCTCTTTGTCAAATCGGCACGCGGTGGGAAACCCCGACAGCCGACCATCCATTCCCGCTGGCGCGATTCCCCAGCATCTCGAAACCCAAACACCTGGTGCCGTGGCTCCACCGAGGCCACATTCCGAGCCAAACCCCCGCCTGCCCGCCACACAGACACTCACCCGTGCGTAGTCCGCCGGCTTTGATGTTGCTTGGCTGCGGCGGTGAAGGGGGGCCCTCGGTGAGCCTGTAGGTGAATGAACGTAGGAATAAATGTATCCAGGGGTGTATCGACAGAGCCTGTGCGTTGAAACGAGCTTGATAATTTCGGTCAATAATAATGAACATGCAGATGCTGAAAATACCCCGGCCAAGCATTTTTTACTAATGATGGTTCATTTGCCATTTCATGGCAAGCCTCTTCCGCTCTCTGTCTCGGGGGAAAAAAAGGGCTGATGGATTTGACCCCCTGAATCTGACACCAGCTCGCTCCCAGCCCTATGGCATGATCCCTGCTCCCGCTCCTCGTTCCCCTTTCACCTCACCTCAGCTCAGGGGGCAGATTTCATGCAAGGCTCCGTTCCATCTTTTTCAGCCCCACAGGCGGTCGAGATGAGTCTCAAAGTCTATTGGGGGCTAAAGAGGATTTTAGGCTCAGGTACGGAGCATCTGTAACTCCATCCATCTTCCTCAAATCTCAGCTGATTGATGCAATGGGAAAAAAGTGGCGGACTGCCTCCAATCGTACCTTGGACTGTGCGTCTTGTCTGGGATATATAGGCTTGATGTACTTCTTGGCCGCTAGTGGTCACATCAGAATCGGCTATGCCAGGTACAATGTATAGGTTTTAGAGGGCGTCTTCACATTTGTAGGATTGTCTTGGCAAAAAAAATATCTCGATAGGCTTCTGACGATGCACGACGTTGTACAGCGACAGATGGCTCACGCCTTGTCGGCCCTGAGCTTTACCTTGCCCCTCTTCCTCTTGCTGCCCACTTCCCTGTCCTCCTCGATGTCCAGTAGGGCCTCCCGCTTCTTCTCGCTCACCACGTTGAGCGAGTCCCGGACCACCCTGGTCTCGAGGTTGACGCCCTCCTCCTCCCACTTGACCATCTGCCGCCCCACCCGTTCCTCCACGGCCAGGACGAGGTCGACGTCCCTCTGCCCCACGAACGTGACCGCGTCGCCCTTGCGCCCCGCACGGGCCGTACGTCCCACCCGGTGGATGTACACGTCCGGGTCCCGCGGGATGTCGTAGTTGATCACCATGGCCACCTCGGGGATGTCGAGGCCACGGGCCGCGACGTCGGTCGCGACGAGGATGCGCGACACGCCGGCGCGGAAGCGGCTTAGGTTGTCGACGCGCTGTCGCTGCGGCAGCTTCGAGTGCAGCGAGGTGACCGGGTGCTCGAGCAGGTGTAGCAGGTGGTGCAGGTACCTCGCCGTGTCGGTCCTGTTGCAGAAGATGATCGTGAGCTTGTCCGTGTTCCCGTCCGTCTTGAGCAACTCGTGCAGGTAGTGCTCGCGGTGCGTGACTGGCACCTGGATGTGCAGCTGGCTGAGCGAGGGCGGGATCGCCAGCGTCTCCGTGTCGACCTCGCACACGAAGACTGGTTGTTTGCCCTTCTTCGTCGGCATCTCCTTGAGCGCGCGGACCTCCGGGGTGACGGTCGCAGTGAACAGGAGGCTCTGGCGCTGAGACGATGGCGGCAGGACGTCCAGGCACTCCTCCACGTCCGGCAGCATGCTCCCCGGGCCGTCCGCTGCGAGCAGGCGGTCTGCTTCGTCGAGGACGAGGAACTTGACACGCCGGAGGCCACAGATTGTGTCCTCGCCAGACGTGCGGATATGGTCTGCCAGACGGCCGGGAGTGGCGATGACGACGTGCGGCCGTTCTGCCAGTGCGATTGCTTGCGCCCGCATGTCGGCACCGCCAGTGATCAGCAGTGCCTTTAGTGTTTGGGGAGAAGAGATGGCCTTGAACTGCTCAAAGAGCTGTAGCGCCAGTTCGCTGTCACCATGGATTAGTTATTATTCCTACCCAAGGAAGGAGTTATAAAGGAGAATGGACTCACCGCGTAGGTGTGAGTACAAGTGCGTAGATAGCAGACGGGTCCTCAGCCCATCTCTGGAGAATGGGAACTGCAAAAGCGACCGTCTTTCCTGAACCAGTCCTGCTGCCGCCGATGCAGTCCCTGCCCTTCAATATCTCGGGAATGCAGCCCTTCTGAATACCGGTGGGTCTCTTGATGGCCATGTTTGACAAAGACTGCACCAACCAAGGCCGAACACCCAAAGAATCGAAGGTCGTGTAAGGGTCTATTGGCGCTGTAGTTCCAGATCCAACAACGACCTCTTTGGGTGCGTTCTGCTCCACAACGCTGAGTTGAGGGGTAGGCTCAACGGCAACCGTCCGCTTGATTCGCGAGGGTGCACTGAATGAGACCAATGCCATCGGCACAACGTCCTCGTCGTCTTCATCGTCCGCTGGTTGGCGTTTTGGAGAGTGTTTGCGTCTCTTGCGAGGTTTATCGCTGTCCAGAGAGTCTGAATCCGAATCCGAATCCGACCTGGAATCGCTTCCACTACTGTGGGCAGCTTCCCTCTCACTCCTACTCTCACTCCCACTCTCACTCCCACTCTCACTCTCGGCCTCACTCTCAGTCACATGGGTGCTGCCATTGCCAACAACCTCGTCGACATCGGATCCCGAAGCAGAAGGCGGCTCCACCTCAGGGTCCTGTGCCTGTCCCTTTGCCTGGACTCGGGATTCCGCCTTACTCTTTGAAGGCATCATTCGTCGTTTGGTGGTGGCGGCGCTGTCTTTGTTTGGATATGGGCGTGGATGTGGATGTGATGTGAAAAAGTCACTGAAGAAAACTATTAGTGGGCCCAATCAGGGTCCACCCAGCCAATGAGGGCTGCTACCGTGCGACCTAAGCGCAACTAAGGCAGGCCCGTTGACGCGCGCTTCAGGAACCCGGTGGTCCCCACTGGACAATGCTAGTGTAGACTACTGTAGGCATGACAACAGCCGTTGGGATAGCTTTCTCTTGGACAATATTCCAAGGGATACCATCCTCTTTCCTCTAGGATGACCTGCCTTTAATGAATCCCTTAAGGCAAGGTCTCATATTCCACGTATGGCTAAGCATTGGTTCAATACTACGATATAAGCGCCAGCGCCGGAGGAGGTCTTGCCTTAGCTCGTTTCTGCTTGCTCTTAGATGCGTGTCCCCGAGACTGTCGCATTCCCTGCAAGCCTCTTTACAGAGTGGGTCCGGTGTCGCCTTGAACCAAGAATTGGAATGTTATACCAAAGTTTCTGGTGTGCCCTGCCTGGTGCTTGTCAAGCCGGAAATTGCCAGTATATTGACGCATGAAGACGTGGGCTGAGAACCCCGGCCGGCTGTCGAGACTGGCAGCAGGAACTGAGATCAAAGAGAGGCCAAGGCTCGGCGGGCGGTGTTTGATGGACCGTTATGTGCTTCAGAAGTTGGACATTGAACTTAATTAATGAGCAACAGCGAGATGGCAGAGTTGTCATGTAGACAGTTGCCTCCTGGAGAGATACAGGCTGCCAACAGCAGAGACCGAGGTCGTAGAGAGTAGGTGGTTCGACCGAGCACCGCATCCGTACGTTGTCTGTGATTTGTATGCATGGGCCTGTGGTGCATCACATCCCGTCACATCTGCCAACACATGGGCAGATGGCCAATGGTACAGGATCTGCAGATGACCCCTAGCTCGATCAAGACGCGAGCGCGGATCAAGGGAGCCAGGCCTGCATGGGCTGATGGGCCGGTGGAGATCCGACATCTTGGACCTCTCCATCTTTCGACCCTTTTGCCAGATGAGCAGGCCCGTCTTGTAGAGCAACGAATGGGAATCACAATGACAGAGGTAGGCCGATCCTTCGGTGGGGACTGTGCGGGCAGAGTGCTACTGGTGGTCAGCGGGGAAGATGGAGATGGAGCTCTGTCTCACGGCAAGACAACCAGAGTTTTTTTGTTGTTGTTTTTTGCAATGGGGTAATCGCTTATGCTTGTGTGGATGGAGGCAGATAGACTAGATGGTGGGAATCAGCAGAACCACAGCAGGTTTACCCTTTTGGCCCTCTTCCCTGCATCTCCCAGCTCCCATTCTGCTCCGCGTAGCCCGCAATACTTGTATGTACACGTACAATCAACAGGGATGTGCACGCTGGGTCGAGCTGGAACAAGTTCGGCTGATGCGATTGATGGTGACAGTGATAGAGGAGCTGACGATGATGATGATGACGATCGGCTCTTGTGTTGCATATGACAGGATTCACGACGGTCTCAACAGCCGCCGGCCCAGGCTGCTGGGGAGCAGGGCCGTCTTGCGACAGGCTGATGGGGCATGGAAGGGGGAGCCTGCCATCCCTGCTACCCACCTCCAACCCACCGTCAGGCACGCCTGGCACGTCGGATTGGGCAAAACTGCCCAACGGTGGGAAGTGCAAGGGGGAGGGCAGCCGACCCCTCCCTCACCACTGCCCGTCCCGCCTGCCCGCCTGCCCACTGTCTGAGGCGAGGTGGCACCCCCGGTCTGCCCCAGTTCTGGGCTCTGGGTTCTGACTTCTGCCCAGGTGCCTGCTGCTGGCGTATGTATGTATCTAAGACTCGGTCTGGTCAGCTCAACCTGCCTGGGAAAACCCCCTCCACCCAAAGAGACTGACAGACTGACGGACAGCCGGACGGACAAACACTGCAGCTGCGCTGAAGTCAGTCACTCTATCTTCTCTTCCACTCCCCTCGACTCTCATTTCCGCCCATAGACTGTCGTCTCCCTCTGCATCGTCGATTGCTGAGCCATGCAGAGCTTGGACTGCCCCAAAAGCAACTTTTTGGCACTCGATTCGTGCTCCTCGGCCTAAGCCACCACAAACCCGTCACTGGAGCGAGCGAGCCGACGTTGCATCAAATTGACCTGGATCCAAGCACCTCGACTCGACTCGACTCAACTCGACTCAACCCAACTCAACTCGACACGACACGACACGCCGCAGCAGCATCCGCATTGTGAGTCTCCTGCCGGATAGACGCGTGGTCTTCTGCCATTCCAACCCGCGTCTGAAGTCATCGGCTGCCTCCTGCTCTCTGTGCAACTACTTTCCTCATTCACAATACGGTTAGCATTGATCGTCTGAGCTTCTCCCCCACCCCCCTTTTCCTTGTCCCAAGCAAGCTCTACCCCTCGGTCCGGGCTTGTTGTTTGCCCAGGAAAGCCTATCCAGCATATCCACACACTAGACACAGCCGCGTGGTGATTCCACCTCCCGGCCCAAGTCCCCGCCCTCACCGTCCAGCAAGTATCCGCCTACCCAGAGGCTCTGCTTGCACCCCCTGGCCCCCGTGATGCATGAGCAAGGGAACTCTAACGGCGACCCGGCCGCACCTGTGAGTCTTCTTTGTCCCGTTCTCCACCATCGGCCTGTCTTGGACCCCCTTTGATCCCGCCGTATATATTTCAGACAGCGCCACCTCCATGATCTTCAACAGAAGCCAAAGGACTAATTCAGCCGGAGCAGCACATGTCGAACCCGCAAGAGCCACAAGTACCAATGCTCTCCCAGTCCCCGAATCCCGTACCCATGATGAACGCTCCAGCGCCTCTTCTTCGGCCCGCCATACCAGGTGCAAGAGGCGGCGGCGCCCGCACACCTCGTCTGGGACTCGCTATACCGCCCTCTCCAAATGTCAAGCCTGTGGGCGGAGCGGCCGGCGGCGTTGGCCAGCCCTCTCGACCACCCTTACCCAAGCTCAACCTTGCTACCCCGATGGGCACGTCTGTGGCCCCTCAAGAACACCAGCCGTCGCGCGGCTCACAACCCGGGCATAGCGCCAGTGGGGGCAGCGAGAGCAGTGCTGCACACAGCCGGACGGGCAGCTTCGGGCCGCTGGACGGCAGGGGCAGCAATCCAACCTCGGCAGGCTCGCAGTATTCCGCACTCTCCTTCGCCTCGCAGTACGGCCTGGGCGGTGCAAAACCACATGGCACTCCCGACCCTGTGAGTGCTGTCGGCTCGTTGTACTCAAATGCCAGCGAGGGCGGTGTCGGCATGGAGCGTGAGGGCAGCATGCACGGCTTGGAGGCGTCATTTGATAAGATGAGCTTGGAGAAGGCTAGGACCCTTGACGCAGAGGATCTTGACGACGAAGGCTGGCGGATTGTCAGCATGGAGAATCGAATAGTCGAGCTCGGCGGCCTCGGTGAGGGTGCCGGAGGCGCCGTCACGAGGTGTAAGCTCAAGGGAGGCAAGACCGTCTTTGCCCTCAAGGTAATTCTGCCAATTGCAACCTCTGTCAGGGCTCGCATTCTCTAACAAGAAACTCAGGTGATCACGACGAATCCCGACCCAGATGTCAAGAAACAAATCCTACGAGAAATCAACTTCAATAAGGGCTGTGCGTCAGAGCACATTTGCAGGTATTACGGCGGTTTTCTCGAACCATCTACTGCTACCATTTCCATTGCCATGGAGTTCTGCGAGGGTGGTTCGCTCGACAGCATTTACAAGGAAGTGAAACGACTCGGGGGCAGAACGGGCGAGAAGGTCCTCGGCAAGATTGCCGAAGGCGTGTTGCAAGGCCTGACCTATCTCGAGGCCAAGCGCATCCTCCATCGCGATATCAAGCCGTCCAACATCCTCCTATGCCGCAACGGTGAGGTCAAGCTGTGCGACTTTGGCGTCTCTGGAGACTTCGGTACCAAGGGCGAGGCGAACACTTTCATCGGCACAAGCTACTACATGGCTCCAGAGAGGATCACGGGTCAGACATACACAATTACCTCGGACGTTTGGTCCACAGGCGTGACACTGCTTGAGGTGGCGCAGCACCGTTTTCCATTCCCGGCCGATGGCACAGAGATGCAGCCTAGGGCCGGTCTGATCGACCTGTTGACGTACATTGTACAGCAACCCATCCCCAAGCTGAAAGATGAGCCTGATGCGGGTATTTTCTGGAGTGATAACTTCAAGCATTTCATTGAGAGCTGGTGAGTCTCTTCATTTCAACAAGTACTGAGCTGGGCGGCCGACTGATCGACTTCAAACAGCCTGGAAAAGAACCCCAAACGCCGCGGTATGCCGTGGAAGATGTTAGAGCACCCATGGATGACGGAGCTCAAAACGAAACGTGTCAATATGGGCAAATATCTGGCCCAAGTATGGGGCTGGGATGATCCGAAGGGGTCAAAGTGAGGGCGATTGCGTGACGACCGGATTTATCAATTTGCATGAAGCAGAGCATCATTCTCAGCAACATGAGATGACCGACATTTGATCGAGAGCTTTTCACCATCAAGCGTGATTTAGTATCACAGCGGCCAAGCGCATTGTGCGGGTCACATCGAATCGATCACACCGGAGCGGCTAGCATTGGAGCATTTCGAAATAACATAGCGCGAGCGTCTGGCTTAACAAGCTGTACTGCACAACATTAACAGGTGCCATCTTGGATAGGCCGAAAACCATTCACACTACCACATTAATTGCTGGGACCTCTGGAATGGACGGGATTGCCGTGAGGCAGGAGATTGGTACAGCCTCTGCGACAAAAAGCGAGAGATACTGGCAGTGAAGCAGAACCTGGGGCGGTCTGGAAACTTGAACAAACAAATTCCAAATTCACATATGATAAGGGGGCTCACAGGGTCACGGAGTTCATGAGTGGGAATAGAAAGAGATACTGAAAACCTGCCACTCCTTCATCAATGTGAAGCTCATGAGTGAACACTGAATTCGAGCTGTCCCACTTGGTGAGCTATGCCTAAGGGAACTATGGGGCATGTTCCCACTGCACGCACACACACAATGCCTGCAATACAGCCCACAGGGATCCCAAAGTGCGCAGCAGTACACGGCCCACAGCATGCCCACAACATGCCCACAGCATGCGTTTATGTAGCACTACAATGCCACTTCATACAAATTGCGTATAAGAATATTGTAAAATGCAGTCACTTGACATATGGATTAACGTTAGTGGCGAGGTGTTTCTTGCTTGAATTTGTGTGGAAAGATACCCGCTCCGCCAAGGCACATTCTTGTGGCCAAGGATAGTTTATAAACGGGTAGGTTCATATGCGCGCTTTTGGATCCCTGTGGGTTGTTATGCTGGAATTTCATATTACGTAGGTCCTTATTGGGTCCTGTTCACACACGAGGAAAGCTCATCGTATCGGTGGCTCTGGTGACTTGAGCCACGAATTATTGTCTGTCTTTCTCATAAACACATCCTTTATCCTACAGCACCTGTCCGATGAGGCCTTCGGGGTATTAATCAAACAATCACATAGACCACAGGTCTTCCTCCAACCAGGCCATTTGCGTATGTACTTCAGGGTTCAAGTGCCCACCTTGAACACATTTTCAAGTCCGGAATAAACTTTTCCAAATACTGAAAGACGACCACATCTCCCAACAGTATGGCCCCGTCTTGATCGGTCCAGAACCACTGAAGATGAGACGAACCAAATTCCAAATGAGCCACAGCCAGTGGCCAATTAGAAATTCAAGTGAGAAATCCCGCAGTGTCCACTTCAGTTCCGCGTCAGAAGCAGGACATCCAGGTCAAACCAAACTGTAACAATCGAATGATGTGCAGACAGCCGGTGGAGAACCCCCGAGATCAATAATTCCGTCGGATCTTTTGCGAAGTCGCCATCCACACTGCAGGGCCCGCGTCCTCGCGGGAAGTGTGGTCCATGTTACAGCTTTTGCTCAGCCCTCGAGACATGATAATCAGATCCGAAGTCATCGATGCCCGTTGCAAAGGGAAAGCGTGTAGACTGCTGGGGTGAATTCTACCGAGTTTTCATAAATGGTTGTGAAGGACCAATAGCAACAAGAGCGCATTATTTCGGGCTGGTAAAGCACGACTCTATGATGCTTTACGAGAGCGCTTTTCAAGACGAACTGAGGGGGCTGCCCTCCTTCTCCGGCTCCACCTCAGCCATGAGCTCGCGGAGAACAACTGTGGCGTAAGCGCTGGCGTTCAGGCTGAACTCCAGGACGACCGCAATTTTGACCGTGCTCTCATCCACTGCTGACAGGTCTCTTTGGGTGAAAGACTCCACAGCTTCTTTGCTAAGACGGTCGTCGTGTCTCTTCTTGAACCACTCTGCTTTGGACAGAGCTACTGCGGGCGTGTATTCCTCCTCGATGGGAGCATCCTGGGTGCCTGCGACTCTCCCTGAGCCACTGCTATTGGGCCGGCTCGCTGTTTGCGAAATCGCTTGACCTTCCACTGTCGCCTTTGTCGAGGGCAGTTTCAAGGCAGGGTCTTGCAGGTGTTTGTTGAGCGCCTCCATAGCGAGTGCATTCTGAAGAGAAGAAGTCTCAGGCGTGGCCGCTGAATTTTCGGAACGAGGCGCCGAGACCTCGGGGTTGCGCGCCTTTGATTGAGCTGCAAAACCACAGTTGTCAGAGAATGGGACACTTGGCTGTCGCGTAGGCGCCGCAGGCTTCGTGGGCTGCAGATTTTCACCCTCGACATTGTCGGCGTGGAGTGGAGCACCTTCAGCGGGAGCTGTAGAGCTCGCCGGCGCCTTGGACTGCGACTGCACAGGAGAACTCTCATGCTTAGTCTTGATTCTCTTGAGACTGCCGTCCTCGGATCGCTGCACCCAGACTTCATTAACGCGGGGCTCAACCACGGGGTTCTCCTTCATTTGGCGACGGCGCTCTGCATCGATTTTTCCATCAAAGATCGCAGGATTCGCTGCGAAGGTGTTCCAACTGATGGTGGCGGCCAGTTTCTCTGGATCTTTGGCAATATCCTTGGCGATATCTTGGGCCTTTAGCTCGGCCTTTCGTTGCGCAATGAGATTGACATCGGTCGGCCGCATCTGCTCATTGTCGTCCGTGTAAGTGCGAACTTCCCATTTTGGCTCTCCAATGAATTTGTCGACAATGTGGCGGTAAGCCCCGCTAAGGCTGAAGTCCTTCTTCGATCGGCGCATTTGATGGGGGTTCAGTTGACCATTTTCCGGCCTCGACATGAACTCGACATAGAATTCGCCGGTGTCGTTGTCCGGGTAGATGACGTCGTAGCCAGGGCAAGGCAGAACAAGATCGAAGATGGTATACTTGCCGCTCTGGACCTCGGCCTCGGTGAGATACCGCGCTCTCTGGAACTGAGGCTCATCAGATGCCTTCGTATCGCCGTCGTCTTCGACTGTGTCGACAGCGGCTTTGTCTGAGGCGACCAACACCAAATCTCCAGGGATGACCTTGGATCCATATTTGGCCCAGCGATGGGAGACGGCGTGGTTCCAAACGTATGATTGGTAGGCATGGAGATACAAGTTCCGCATGCCGCGTGTGATGGTAAGAATTGCGCCTTGAGGATCACGCGGGTTCTTCGCAAGGTGAGTGATGACATTCAGCTCGGAGCCGAAGCGCTTTGGCATGTATTGAAGCGCAGCCTTTGCGTTCTTGGCCGTCTTCCATTGAATAATGGCACGCACGCGGTTGATCTCGTCCCTATTCGCCGGGGTCTCTTCAACAGAGCCGGACATGACTTGGCTCATATAATCCGCGTCGACGTGTAGAATTCCGTCAATGACGGCTTCGTAGTCTTCCATCAACAACATCTTGCCGAGCTCGTGTGTTCCGACAAAGTGAGTGCCGAATCGCTGGAGACCAAAGTAATTGATGAAACCGTATCTGGCCATTTCCGAGACAGCAGACTCGACAGCCTGAGTGGTCATTTGAACCCGACGCTTAAGCGAGCAACCTTGACCTCGGCTGACGAAAACATTCTTGACAGTGATCTTGAACTCGTTGCCACCATGATCGCCGAGCTGTATGGGATATTTGCTGTACTTGTAGTCACCCATCTTGATGGCGGGGACTTGGCCATTAATAAAATCCAGAGTCTGATGCTTGGCACGGAAGACGCTGATGCGCTGGACCGTGGCTGCACGCCTGTCCTTGGTACCAGCGAAGCCGAAGTTGTTCGCCTTGACCTTGAGCATGCGGGCAATCTGGTTGACGGCATCCATGGTATCTTTGTTCTCCTTGTAAAGGGTGAAGTGGAGATAGTCGCCTCCCATCTTCTTGAACGAGGGCTGGGTAGAGCGGTGGCGTTGACCACCTGCACGAGGATTCTTTGTGAAGCGATTCGAGGGAATAGCAGTGATAATTCCATCATTTCCTGTCTCCGTTTCAATGCGAGATTGAAAGATGCGACGAATTTCCTGAGCGATTGTCAGTCAAATGATCTGGCTGTGACTCAAGGTTTCTTACCTGGTGAATTCTTCCTCGTTGGGAGCGCTCCATGGGAGGAAACTTGACCGAGTTGGCTCTGGGGTCTAGTCTGCTGCTGCCGGACGCACCAATCCGCTCGAAAAGATGCTTTAGCGCTTGTGCTGTGGGCTCATCCAAGAGGCTGCTGAGGGTCTTCAGGTCCTCTTCGCTGACATGGAGGGACGAAGCATCGCTTGTGGAGGCTGGGACATCGCTCGTAGGGATCGGAGCAATGCTGCGCTCGGGCCTTTGATGATATTCTCCAGGAACATGAATATCCTGTACGACAGTCAGCCAATTGTTTCGCAGAGCAATGTTCGCACAAGGTAAATCACTCACTGTATCCGTGGGTCTTGCACCCAGGCTGTAGTCTGAAAGATGGAGGACCTCACCATTCTTCTGAATCTCGTTGACAAGGAAGTCAGTAAACCTAATGTCCAGTTAGCTTCAAGTTTGCAGCTCACGAGCAAAAGCTTGATGACCCCGTCTGAGGAGCCACGAGCTGTGGTCGAGCGATGACAACATTCCATACCTCTTGCGGACGTCACCATGCCAACCATGATTTTGAGGAGAGCTGAAATGAAGAAGTCCTAACTTCTTCTCAGAAGCTGCGCGAACAGAAGGCATGAAATTCATTGGCTGATTTGGATTGTGGGATGATTGCGCTGCTTGGTGGGGCCGATCGTGATGACGGTTTTGGTTGCGAAACGACTGCCGATGGGTGTCTGTGTCCTGAGCGGAGTGAGAGGCCTGCTGCGGCGGGCTAGCCATTGTTGAAGGTTTCTGAGGCACAGCTCTCTCGCAAGGCAATGAGTGATGTGAGGGTATCGAGGTGAAAGCAGAGGCGTTTCACGTTGAGAAAGTACGAGACCTCCCAAGCTGCAACGTGAAGCGATCCTGGTCTTGAGACAGCAAGTCGCAATCAAAAGATCACCGATGTGTGGAGGACTTGTGAAAAGATCGGACGCCACTGCAGACTTGGCCCTGTGAAAGGTGGTAGCCTGAGTAAATTGAGCTGTTTGCTCTGCAGCTTGCGAGTTTGTCCAAAGGACCCTTACTTTTTGGAAAGCAAGGCTTCTGATACCCCTCCAAAAAGTTCTTATCGATAAGAACACCAAGCTCCTAGCGCGACAGTTGGTGCTAGCCATTGAGTACCTACCTACCTACCTAGGTACCTAGGTAGGTAGGTAGATGCCTAGGTACGTCGGTGGAGATGGGGAACCTGAGCTTAGGTGTTTGGGAAGCTCAAGTGCTGTGAGCTGTGGCAACACCCCTCCGGGGGGGTGGTGGAGCTCACGGCAATCACCGGGCTTCGCTGTGTGCTTCGAGCACCACCTTAAAGTTCGCTCACTTCATACCAGATCAACATACTCGATCGTGGAGCTTTTCCCTCTCATCCTTGAACTGGAGAATTCATATCTACATATCCCGACCAAGTCTAACATTACAAACAGACTTGCCCGGAGTGAGGCGCCGCAACAACCGCAGCCACCTGCCCGTGACCTTTATCAATTGTCCCTTACGCCCGAGCCGAGGAGGTGTCGTTGTCTCCTACTGCTTGCTCCCAGAGCTTCGAAACTTTATCTCTTGGACAATGCAGTCTTTCCGCAGTCTGAGGCCAATTGCCTCTAGGTTACAGACCTCAACATTGCCTTGCGTCTCCCGTGCCTCCTTCTCTGCCTCGACGAAGATGAGCTACGAGTATATCCAAGTCTCAGAGCCAAAGCCTGGCGTTGGGCAAGGTATGTGGGTGATGCTACTGGGCGTCACATGGGCGCAAGATAGATGAGTGACTGACTGCTAATCGCCTTGCAGTTACACTGAACAGACCCAGGGCTCTCAACGCACTGTGCACTCCGCTAATTAATGAACTTAACGAGGCGCTGTTAAAGTTTAATGGCTCAGAAAGCGTCTCGTCCATCATCCTGACCGGCTCCGAGAAGGCCTTCGCGGCTGGCGCAGACATTAAGGAGATGGCGCCCCTGACTTTTTCCCAGGCGTACCTCAACTCGTTCATCGAGTCCTGGTCCAGCCTGACTACCCAGATCAAGAAGCCGATTATTGCGGCAGTATCTGGGCACGCGCTGGGTGGAGGTTGTGAACTTGCCATGATGTGCGACATCATATACTGCACCGACAAGGCCAATTTCGGCCAGCCAGAGATCAAGCTTGGCACAGTCCCAGGAGCCGGAGGAAGCCAACGTCTGACAAGGGCTATTGGCAAGTCCAGAGCCATGGAGCTCATCCTCACTGGAAAGACATTCTCCGGGCGTGAGGCGTACGAGTGGGGAGTCGCAGCCAGGACGTTCCCGACCTACGAGGAACTCATGGAGGCTGTCTTGAAGACGGCCGAAACGATTGCAGGCTACTCAAAGGTCGCTGTGCAGGCTGGTAAGGAGGTCGTCAACAAGAGCCAAGACCTGCCCTTGCGAGATGGTGTTGAATATGAGAGGCGTGTCTTCCACAGCTTGTTTGGCAGCCAGGACCAAAAGATAGGCATGAAGGCCTTTGCGGAAAAGAAGAAGGCAGAGTGGAAGCACGAGTAGACAGATGAGGGTAAAATAAATGACCTGCTGTCGGTTGCTTAACATGAGTCTAGCTACTTCCTCGACTTTATCCACAGTAATGACAGTATGTATTGGCGCATGATTCCTGTACACATGATATGCCGTGCAAGTGGAGAGTGGAAATAAGCTTACCGCATTTGCCTGGCCAAGCAGCTTGCTATCATAAGCGCCATACATCGAGAAATCCGGGCCACTCGCACATCAAGCCACCCGCAGCCACGAAATCTGTGGTCTTCGCTCCTGACTGTTCTGCAGACTGAGAAGCTTTGAATAGACTTCTTGATGTCCGGAGCATCGTCTCCTCGACTTCCCTCGGATGGATTTACGACGCTGGACCCTGTCAGTCTATAGTCAGTCTACTGGCCAACTCATTTAGCTGCCTGGGTGTCGTCACGCCCACCATAACCCTGTCGCACCCCTGATCCTTGCCTCTGCGTCCAGTGGTCATACTATAAGCATTCTCTCCTCCAGAGTCGCGTTTCGTTCATCACAGGGCGGAGAGCGGAAGCTCCTGTTGAAGGGAAAGCATGGACCCGTCGAGGCCAGCACCGGATCTGGAGAAAGAGTTGACGTGCTCCGTAAGTCCTGGCCTTTGTCTCACTTGCCTCGCCGTTGTGTCCCCGCAGCAGCAGCCCTTCTAACAATCGCCTCGAGTCAGATCTGCACCGAGCTCCTCTACCACCCTCTTACTCTTCTGGACTGTCTGCATACCTTCTGCGGCGCCTGTTTGAAGGACTGGTTCAACTGGCAAGCCCACGCGGTGGAGAATGGCCCCGACTTGCCAGCCCCGGGGGCTTCGGTCTTCACCTGCCCGTCATGCCGGGCACCGGTGCGAGACACGAGACATAACGCCACTGTCGCGTCGCTCTTGGACATGGTTCTCGTCGCACATCCGGAGAAGGCAAAACCAGATTCCGAGAAGGAAGAGATGGATGCCAAATACAGGCCAGGGGACAGTGTGCTCCCGAAGCTGAACATTCCGGAACGAACCGCCGAACAGTTACGGCTGGAGGAGCGGGAGAGGAATCTTATTGACTCAGTGCGGGAGATGAGCCTTCTCGAGGCTGTGAATAGCGAGTCGTCGGCCTCGAGATCACGACAGCATCGATCCAGGAGTAGGTCCAGGAATGGCAGCTCACATCGGACAAGAGATACGAGTGCGACTAGGACTGGGGATGTTCGGACTCGAGAGCGTCAACACCGGCGTGGGGCTACCGGAGAGAGAGAGTTCAGCCTCAGAACAGAGCAAAACGCAAGGCCATCGTCCGATAACCTAGGATCGAGGTCCGAGCACAGTCGGAACAGCAGCAACGAATCCAGGCGGAGGACCGACGACCTGAGGGAGAGACAGAGGCGTCACATAGAGCATCAGTCATCGCTTCGATCTCTGATCAGCTCGTCGGATTCAGCTGATATAGATATGGAGCGGGAGGTGGAGGAATTCGCCCGGCAAATCCAGCAAGAAGGCCTGCTGGATGGGCTGGATCTGGAAAATATTGACCTTATCAACAACGACGAGCTGAGCCGCAAGATCACCGAAGCATATCGAAGGCGTCAGCGGGAAAGAGAAAGGCTCCGTCACGAGGCAGTAGAAAGGAGCCGGACCACTTCACGAAACTCCCACAGCGGCCCGTCTGATCCAAGGCCTCCGCTTGGTGTCTCCTCGAGATCGGCAAACAGGCAAACAGAGCATCACTCAAGATCAGCGAGTGCCACAAGTCAGTCCGATGAACGTAGCAGGCCACCGATATCATCACGCTCCACCCATTTGGAGGTTCACGAGCCAAGGAGGCGTCGGAGGGCCGCCAGTGGGAGCAGGGATAGGAGCTCAACCTTGCCAGTCGGGCCTACACAGCCGGAGATCAGGGCGGGAGCCCGGTCCCAGACGGACTTGGACGCGAGATCGAACAGTCTGAACACGTCTTCCAGGAGACCGATCATTGCAGACGGGCGAAGTGCAAGCACATCAGACGTCCCAAGCAGCAACCAAGTCCTCGTACAGTCGCCTCCCTCAACAGCTCTACCCTTCAGCGCACGCGCCAATGGTCTCAACATATTCCAGCCCCAAAACCGCACCACCTCCGAGGCAAGCACCAACTCAACTCGACAGAGGCCTGCTGAGATTGTCCCTGCACCACCTCCGAACGCTCCTTCCACTCAACCCAACCCAAGCCTTCTGGCATCTCCGCCATCAAGCTCTGGCCATCAGAAACACCGCTCCTCGCTCTTCGCGGAGCCTGCGATCACGTGCGACCGATGCCGCCGGGATCACATCGAATACGAGCTGCATTACAATTGCGCGGAATGTAAAGGTGGCAACTGGAATATATGTTTCTCATGCTATCGTCAAGCGAAAGGCTGCTTACACTGGTTGGGGTTTGGATATGCCGCTTTCACTAGATGGGAAAGGCTGCGCATATCCGATCCTTCCTTACCGGAGCCACACAAGCTCTTGGCAAGTCGGTTCCTTCGTCCTACAGCCATGGTGGCTTCCGCAGCCGAAGGCAGGAAAGCTTGGTCGACTGAAGACCCGTATGAGCGTCTCCAAAGTGGGACCTTCTGCGCGCTATGCCTTGCGTGGTCGAACGAATGTTATTGGATGTGTGACGTGTGCAACGAGGGCGACTGGGGGTTTTGCAACGATTGTGTCAATCAAGGTCGATCTTGCACCCATAGCCTCCTCCCTTTGGCTCACCAATTTGCCCTTCGGTCTCCCGGATCTTTACCACCAAGTCCGCGCTCGCCGTCCAGGCCGTCGTCCGCAACGATGATGGTGGGCCTCAATGCCACGAGCATCGGTCCATTTAAAGTCATGACTTTCATCACCACTTGCGATGTCTGCAGAATGCCCATCGCGCCCACGCAGAGCCGCTTCCACTGCTTCACGTGTGTCAGTTCGATAGTGCCTGATTCACGGCCTGGAGACTACGACATTTGTGAGCAGTGCTACAACAGCCTGACTTCAAACGGTGACATCAGCCCGGAGAGTGGCCCATCTGGATGGAGACGGTGTCTTCAAGGCCACCGCATGGTAGTTGTGGGCTTCCAGGACGGCAACGGTGGGCAGAAGCGCTATACCGTTCATGATCTGGTTGGCGGCCGGCGGCTACAGGTCGAGGCGGTCTCAAACGAGCCGGGCCTGCAGAAATGGTTGTGGTATGAAGGGGACGAGAAACGAGAGAGGCTTGTCGCTAAGGACGTGGCCCATACCATAGATGCGAGCGACACAACTTTCCCACCTGATGGCGGGTTCGGCATGAAAGCGTCTGCGCGGTGGGCATGGTATCCCGACCCCGGGAATAATGACGAGCTGATGTTTCCTAAGGGGGCGGAGATCACAGAGATTGAAGATGCGAACGGGGAATGGTACCATGGAACCTATATGGGCTCCAAGGGCCTGTTCCCGGCCCCGTATGTGCGGTTACTGGAGCAATGATTCAGATGAGCAGGACAGCGACTACAGCTTGCAGGGATCCCAAAAGGATTATTTTGCTACTGGAGTCTATCCCAGTGAAGGTCATTCCATTAAAGGTCATCTCATTGGAGTTTGCACCAGAGGAGATTATCCTGCTTGAGGTCATCCTACTGGACGTTGTCCTATATGCGGTAATCCCGCTGGAGGAGGCCCCGCTGAAGGCCATTACACAACAGGTCATCTCACCAAAGGTTAATTTTTGGGCGGTTAAGTTATACGCAGATTTTCGGGTCCCTGGGAGTTGCATCGAAAGATTCGGCCGGAAGACAATAATATGAAATGACTGTATGATGATGAGCATGAGCATGAGCATGAACAGAGTTGCTGGCACTTCTGCAGATAACTGTTCGTATCGGTAGGAGGCATGGAAGGGTTCAAACATAGTCACAGCACGCAACTTGCGGCACATCATCAGATATGTTTAGAATTTCCATTCATAATTTAGCTCGAGAAAGGTGACTCGGGGCTTGATGTGGAATTGTCACCTCAGCCGCATTGTTGCATTCTCAATGTGCAAAATACCTAAGCAGTCACGGATGTCTCCAGTCTGGAAAAAGAGGAAGGGAGAAAAAAAAAAGATGTAAGTCAAAAGCAGCACCAATCTGAATCTGCACTACGGTACATGTAAATATTAATATCATTTGTAGTTATATTGGTTTTCCTGGCTGAGGTGAACGATATGTGACTAAGTGTCTCCAGGTGCAAAATAAGGCGCCGATGGTTGCGGGCCGAGGATAAGCTCCTACCATTTTATTACTTTGGGGCAGTGTGGTCACAGCTTTCCATAGGATCCCCGCATGCACCCTCCCTCTGGCTAGCCCCATCCGTCGTGGGTGGTTGAATGGGTGAGGGCGCATTTGAAAGTAGCACCCATCCGTCAACCTGCGCAGGCCTGCGGTACAGAGACAGCAGGGATTGCGGCACGGCTCAGGGGGCGGTGCAGGGGCCTGTCAATCAGCGCGATAAAGAAGTGGGCCCAATCAAAAATACCAGTTGGGTGAACTTTGGAGCCTTGGAGCCTTTTAGTGAGCTCCAGCTCTAGACAGATTTCAAAGTTGTCGCAGCCGACACCACGATCCCCATCTCCATTTTGCGGAGCTCACGAACCAACCGTGCCACCTGCCTTGCCCTGCGCATCGACTCCTGCTTGCCCTGCGACGATACTCGACCCTTATTCGAACTCAAGTCGCACGCCCGAATCTCTTCCTACTGCAGTCCTCGCATCTGCCTCCGACTCCCAACAATTCTTTGGCCACCTAATCCGTCACGTCATAATGGATGCTCCTGAACCGGATCAGACCCCTTTCTCCTCGGTGTCGGCACAGACATCGAAACTGCAAAGGCAATACCAAGCGCTGTTGGATCAGTCGACTCCATATGTCACGTACAGATGGATCGGCACGGCCGTCACGTTGCTACTGTTCTTCGCGCGCATCCTGTACGCGCAAGGCTGGTACATCGGTCCGTACAATCATACTGCCCTTTCAACATTTCCAGGCCTCTCATACTGACTGCAACCTAGTGGCCTACGCCCTCGGCATCTACCTGCTCAACCTCTTCCTTGCATTCCTGCAGCCCAAGTTCGACCCTTCCAATGAGGCCATCGATAACGAGATGGAGGACGGCGCGGCAGGGTCCCTGCCGACCAAGCAGGACGAGGAGTTCAGGCCCTTTATTCGCCGCCTGCCCGAGTTCAAGTTCTGGCACTCTGCCACGCGAGTCATCGTCATCGCCTTCATGTGCAGCTGGTTCGAGATCTTCAACGTCCCGGTCTTCTGGCCCGTGCTGGTCATGTACTGGTTCATCCTGTTCTTCTTGACCAGTAAGTGGAGAGCACCATGCTCGTTCAGACAGTGGGCTAACAATAATCAGTGCGCAAGCAGATCCAACACATGATCAAGTACCGCTACGTTCCCTTCTCCATGGGCAAAGCTCGTTACAACAGGAGTGCCGAGTAAGGTGTCAACCGGGGAGCCAGAGCTCGCGACGGAAGCTCTCGTGTGTTCAGAAAATGGCCCATCTAAGAGGCATTCTAATTCTATCCCGAGCTCACCATTATTGAATTTACGAACCCTTTTTAATCTGCATCTGCATCATGGACGGAGGCAGGGACCGTCTCGAAGCCCGGTCGTATAATCGGCGTACTCGTGAGGGACTCCACCTAAGGCGTTCCTGTTTCTGCTTGGGTACTTCAGCTGGTCAAATGGGCCGGAAAATATGTGGAGCTGGAATCATGGGTTAGGCAAGCACGCGTTATGTAGATTACGATCCTCTATAGAATCAAGCAGGTTGAACCCTTCCCGCTTGTAGCTTGTGTGCTGCACAAGCTGGTCATTGCATGTCTTGGCTGCTGGACCTCGGAGACGACACAATGCGGCAGTTCAAGCACCAAATGGACGCCGTGTTACTATTGTCTATTCTGTTGTCTGAATAGGCCGGATAAGTCTAATCTTCAGCAGCGGGAGGAAAGGACGCGGCTGCGAGGGTGCGAGGGTGCACTTACGCTCGGTGTTTTCTTAACGTCGGTGCAACTAATAAGCGCACCTTACTCAAACCGCCAAAGCTACCAACCTGGGCAGCCGTGACTCCTTCCCAGCAAAGTATTCCAAAAGCCAACAAGTCAAACACCACAGCTCCAACTCAACGAAGCTGCCACACTCTAGGCATCGGTCATTTGTGCCGACACCGATTGCGAAAATGTCTTCCTCACAGTCTTCACACGCTCGCCAAGACTTCATCGCGAGGATCAGATATTCCAATGCCCTTCCACCGCCGCCAAACCCTCCAAAGCTCCTCGACATACCAAACACTGGCCTTGCGAGCGGACAGTACACGACACCAGGCTTCGCTTCTCGCCTGGCGCGAGAGCAGCCGCTGAACATTGAAGCAGATGCAGAGCTTGGAATGCCTTTGGACTTGGTGGGCATGCCAGGTGTCTTTGACGGCGACGAGAGCTGTAAGTCTTGACTCGGAACGAAGCTCGAGGCTGAAGGACTGCAGACTGACATTCAACAGCAATCCAAGCACCCTCCCAGCCCCCGCAAGTCCACCCGCATGACCGAGCTTTGTTGCGACCGCTGGCCACCCTTGGCAAGCCCAAGGTTGCAGGTGCTGCCGTCTCCTTCCTCCGCCGTACCGAGTACATCTCAAATGCAAACACTACAACGAAATCGAGCCCATTCCGCCAAGCTCCAAAGAACACCAGCCGGCGGCCACTCAAGCGGAAATCGCCAGAACCCGACATCGGAACGCCAGCCTACGTCAAGCGCAAGATCGAGAAGGGATTCGACGCAGCGCAAGAGAACTTGAAGGACAAGATCCGGATACGCCACCCGACCAAACCTCCAGTGGGCAAGTTCAAGAATCTGAGAGTGGTAGAGGCCTACCCGGTTCTGCCAGATCTAGACGCGTTCCCAGACTCGGGCGCCTATGTCACCTACAAGTTTGCGCATCCACCCATACCCAAGGATGGCACCTACGACAAGCGCCTGCTGACTAGCATACTGAAATACAATCGCTCACCGGAGGAGGAGGAGGCCTACAATGCTGCCGTAGAGGCGCATAACCGCGACCCGGAGAATTGCCCCAAACCACCCAACCAGCAGCCATACAACTTCTACCTTGCCGATAAGGTCAAGCACGTTGAGCTGTTCCGACAGAGATTCGACCTGCGCAATCCCGATCGTGATGACGACAGTCTGAACCCGGAGACAAAGGCAGACAGCGGCAAACCCGCATTCGAGTACAACTACGCGCGCACCTACAACGCCGTCGTTGAGAATGAGCTGGATCATGACACCAAGTACAGCGAGGAGCTCGTATTTGGAGTTGACCCAGCCACGAAGGTGGCGTGGTACTACCCGTCCATGCAGCGCATGAAACTGGAGCCGCCGCGGAGAATCCATAACCATTTCAAGCGCGAGAAGGACGATGTCGATGAGCTTGATATTATTCCCGTGGACCCTTCTGACGAGGTGCGCCTTCGCATGGAGTTGTGCAAGGCGAACCCTCTTATTGGGCCAGATCCGCCACAAGAGGATGAGCACGAGCATGACGCTGACGCTGAGGTGGAGGAGACCATGTCACACGACGGACATGGTGGTCGACGTGATGACAGTGAGGAACCCGCCGCCACAAACGGGCGGAACTACAGCGAGGAACCAAGGAATGAGAGCGAACAGGATGCTGAAGGGGATGAAGATGAGTAGCTGAGCCTACTTCAAGTGGCCCAAGATATCATGCCACAACTCCGTAGGGACTGGAAAGGGGAATCCATGTCTGTGGTAATGTTTCTTCTCTTTTCATGCCCCTTACTTAGCACCTGGGTAGACATGGAATGGCAAGATTTTCCCAGTGTTCTGGCATGGTTGCTTTGGAAGTCTTGAGGTTTGCTAGCTTACTTCCCTAAAGCACTCAAGAACTAGGCATCTGGCCACCTGAGGGTCCTTACTTCTAGGTAATTCTGAAAATCCTTGACCTATTCTGAACCTCAGGGTGACGTCTACGTCTACATCCACATCTACATTTTAATGCATAAACTTTCTGGGACTGCTGATCTTGCAAATTCATGTGCTAGTCCTAGTATTACCTCGAACATACTATGGAAGTAGAGCCATCACATACGAATGACCGCATTTGCCAACTTCCCAGGTTCTTGGGCTGCCCTTTGCGCACATGCTTATGGGCTTGACAGCAGTCTACAAGCGGCAATAGTTTTCGTCAGCCTGTCTCTGACGCTCACGACCACAAGTCCTCGCTCGCCAAATCCTGCATTGTTGGGTGCAGTTTGGTGAGCGGTTGTTTTTCATCTGAACCTTCTACTCCTCCTGGCTCTCTTACTGGCTCGATTTTCCATTGCAATACAATAGGGTGCTGATTGAGAGATGTTCTCTTGTGTGGCCTCAATTTATATAAATTGCTTTTGGGAGGGCTCGCTTTCTCACCATGGGTAACCTTCCTCCTTCCGCTTCTGTTGAGGCAAAGAGATCTCATTTGAAGCCCAGCAGCACCACTTCTCTGGCCTTGCAAGCGAATTGGACCAAGTACTTTCATGATTCACACAGCCTTCAATTCAGAAACCCTCTCTCCATCTGCTTCTACTGGTTCTGGAATGTGGAGCGCCTGTACGTACCTCTGAGGGGAGTCACGAACCACCGACAGTCAGGGTGTCAGCTTCTTCACAGACCTGCTAGAGCCACCCAGCTCCCTCAAAACCACAACACCTTTCCAGGCACTTCAGGCATCAGGAACTAAAGCTTTCCTCCAGTGCCGGGCTGAAGAAGCGCATCACGCAAATTCTCAAGGTGGTGGTCACCCGTCCATCATCACCACCACGCCCCGCCTCTTCAGGCCTTGTCGCGTCTCCCACCTACGACCACCCAATCGCCACCAGATCTCCACAAACAAATTGCTGAAGACGCGAGACACGAAAGATAGTCTCGTGACTCCCACTTGTCAGCGACATAGGTGTCTTGAGCTCGGACCTCCACGTCGTCAACCTTGGAGGTCCTCAAGATGGCTCCCCTACTGGATGACTACGTCATTCAGATGCGAAACCTCCACAGAAGATATGACCTCTCGAAGAATGCGATGCAGCTTTTCAAGGCGTTTGGTGAGCATCATCGCGGTACCGACAGCCCTGAGGCATTGGGCCGATGGCTTCGAACCTCCCCACTCATGAGGATGGCCTGCACCAACACCATCTCTTCCCTCTTGAGGTCCATGCGGAAGAACCCCACCCCTGAGTGTATCGCTGAGTGCAGTGAGCTCATAGACAACTGCACTCAGATGCTCAATCTTGCCAGTGAGTTGAGTTGTCAAGTTCTTTTTACTTCTTCTCGTCCCCTTCCTGTCTGGTCTCCTTCGTCTTCATGGTCTTTGTTTGGGACAATTTCCCAGAATATCAACATCGTTATGGGACAAATGGATACCCGCAGCCCCTCTCACCGTGAAGTACAAGTTTTTTACCCCAGTAAGATGGGTGCATGTTCATCGAAGACAGAGCAACGGGTTGTTCAAGACCTGAGAGGAAAGATTATTGACTTCTGTGACAGATGAGTCCAAGCAGGGAACAATTCTGCCATTCATGAAGTTCCCCGCTGAGATACGCCGAAATGTCTACAAATATTACTTCAACAGCCTCTTTTTGGGACATCAACGACAACACCCCGTCACCGTCATCGCAATGAAGTCTCACAATTGTATTTGCATGGAGCATCTCAGTCACCGACACGGCCTGGCCCGTCCTCTCCACATCTCGCGACTTATCTTAACTTGTAAACAGATCAAGGACGAGGCCCTGGCAATGTGGTTCGAGAATTATGTTTTCCATTTCGCTTGTGGGTGTGAGCTAAGTAAACAAGCATGATTCTCGCCATGACATGCTCATAGCTAATTATTTCGCCAGAGCGCAGCCTGCAGAACAACACCAGCCTGAGCAACAATCTCAAGAATGTCAAGATTCACTGGACGGGGCGTGAGTCTGCTGAAGCCTTCACCCTCCTGAAGAAAGTATCCAGTCTCAAGAGTCTCATTGTTACCATCTCCAAATCCACGACGAACCATCCTTCTGAGAAAGAGGCTCTGCTCCAGAGGTACTTTACTCAGAAAAGCCACACTAGGTTGTCAGAGGCTTTGGGATTCGACGAGCTGATGGAGCTCCGTGGGCTGGAACGCATCGAGGTGGAGCACATCCACAGAAGCCAGGCGTATCGTCGCTCGGAAGAGGAGCGAAACGGTCTTGAGAAATTTCTATCATTTGTGGCACTGGATGACTGAGCGCCAGGCCAAGATGGCAGCAGGCTCTAGAAATGTGGGCTTGAGATGGCGAGGACATGTGTGGGAATTCGACGTGGAAAAAACAGCTCTCGAGAATGACTGCGTTGCTCTCGATTGATAGGTGCCCAGGGCTCCTCTCAATCTGCGGCACCATGGTGCCCACTAGTCTATGTGAACTCGCAACTACGGTAGCACTTAAACGGCACGTAGCACTGGCAGGCTTGTGGGCGTCCACAAAGTACATTGATAGTCTGTTGGCCTCGAGGAACAGCAAGGAGACTGCCACCAGATAGGGCTCAATGTCAACATTTGAACGGCACTGACCGGCACGATAACTTTGTTCACCGGTTTCTTCGTTCCAGAAACCCGAATTCCCTTGGTGAAGATGCCCAGACCGCACACGAGAGCTGCCCTGATCAAGATGTTGCAACTGAATAATTACAAAATCCCCCACAGCCCCTGGTGTTCAGAAGAGGAGGTTTCGTACTCAAACGACATTGCGAAAAACTAAAAGTTTCTTGCTCTTGTCTAATACGCATCAAGAACTTTGAAAGCTCCTGGGGCGAATCCTACTCAAGATCGGACAGGCGAAGGGATACTGTCGACCGAGTCCGGCAAAAGACGTGGGAGAGTGTGAGGTTGGAGGGGGGGGGAAAAAGGAGAGCATACAGTTGAGCTGAGCCCGGTGGGTGCTGAGTACTGTTCTTACCGTTGGTCAAAAGGGAATTCATGACGCTACGTGGTTTTCAAGAACTTGGCCATAGCTTCCAGTCGCGTATGATGTGTTCACGTGGAGTCTGTTTTGGAGGTAACTGATGGTTTGGGTGAGAAAAATTGTTGTAGGCGCTGGATAATTGAGAATTTGCTGGTGGAGGTGTCCGTTTGTCAGGGTTGTGAACCCTGGCCAATGTCAATCACTTAACAACCCCCCCTCCCCGGCCACCAACCCACCCAAATAGAGGATCTCCACGCCGGCGCGAACTTCGGATGCTAGACCTGCTCAGCTTGGGGTCATCAAGCCGTCTTAGTGACATCATGACGTATACTGGCTGATTGGAAGCAATAACCGGCGAAATGGGCTACAAGTACAACGGCCGTGGATTTTGTGACTCCACGTCTGTTCTCTACGATCGGCGCTACCTTGATTCTGAATCTCCATAGTCAAAAATGCCTTCACAAATCAAATTATACACAGCCGGCACCCCCAACGGTCAAAAGGTGAATATCTGTCTGGAAGAGCTTGGTCTTGACTACGAAGTACACAAGATCGACATTTCCAAGAACGTTCAGAAAGAGGCGTGGTACCTGGAGATCAACCGTCTGTCCATATCCGGCTCGAACTGTCCCAGGTCCGACTGCTGACATTCTCACCAGCCAACGGCCGCATCCCGGCCATCGTGGACGAAGGTGTCAGTCCCGCGAAGCGTGTCTTTGAGGGTGGCGCTATCCTGCTCTACCTGACGGCCCGCTACGATAAAGACCACAAAGTGTCCTTCCCCATTGACTCTTCGGAGTATTGGGAGGTTGTCGAGTGGGTGATGTGGATGCAGTCGGGTATAGGCCCGATGCAAGGCCAGGCCAATCACTTTTACCGCTACGCGCCTGAGAGGATAGATTATGCTGTCGACCGCTACCAGACGGAGACCAAGCGGCTGTACCAGGTCCTCGAGGACCGATTGGAGGCCCAGGAGAAGAAAGGGCAGGGCCTGTGGGCTGTAGGTGGGAAGTATACCATTGCGGATATAGCCTGCTTCTCCTGGGTAGAGTGGCACCAGTGGGCAGGAGTACCTCTGGATAGTTTTCCCAGCATCCAGAAGTGGAAGAAGGCGATAGAGGCCCGTCATGCCACTGAGAAGGGGCTCAACGTACCTGACAAGTTTGAGCTGCGTGAAGCCATGAAGACGAAGGAGGGCGAAAATGAGTATGCGAAGCATCACAGCAATTGGGTTATGCAGGGACAGAAGGCGGACCAGGAAAGACACATGTGAGACATCAGTTGAGCTGTGATTAAAATAATCTGTAATACTGGATGGGACTTTTCGTCTTGAGCCACAAAATGACAATCGCTGTGTGACATCTATCTAGGTATCCCGTCAACATTGGCTCTATGCCATTCCGTAAAATCCAAAAACTCCATCGCTATGCAACTGAAGAAGAAAAAATCAGACTCGTCATCATTCATGTCCCATGGCCCAAGAAATTCAGCATGAAGAGAAATCTCTTGGCACCGATTCATCAACCTAGAAAATCAACACCGCCGCGGCCAGGAAGGCGACCAAGGCGCCGGTCTTTGATCCTGCGGAGGCAAAGCCCGAGGCCGCATCGCTTGTCGCGCTGCTGCTGTTTGACCTCCCCTCGGCAGTGATCCCATTCAGGTTGTCGGCTGTATCGATGGCAGGGCCCTCGCTGTAGAAGTCGACGAGCACAAACACGGGCGCAGTGCCCCACTCTGAGTTACACTCGTAGGCTGTCGTACCCAGAGCGCCAATGGCGGTCGTATTTGGGCTGTTGGTGGAATCGATGATCTCGACGTTGGGGACCTCGATGCTGGACGTGATGGACTGGTACACAAAATGATTCATGAGGGGCAGATACCCCGACGAGATGGCCGAGCTCGCGGAGGACAGCGAAGTTGGCCGGTTGAGGGTGCAGTTCAGGCCGGCGAGCGAGGTCACCTCGTAGGCGGTCTCGAAGACGAAGTCCCACTCGTTGAGCAGGTAGGGGTAGGTGGTCGAATAGGTAATAGTGGCGAGGAACGTGACCAGTCTGGTGTTGTCGTCGATCATGGTCTGGAGGGTGGGCCAGGTGTTGCTGGCGCTCGCGGTGGTAGGGGTGTAGCCGTACGTGGAGATGTTGGAGCTCTCAAAGACCTCGCCGAAGGAGGCGACGTCCTCGTCATCCGAGTTCACGATCAGCAGTGTGACAACCTCGTTCGGGTTATCGTCCATCCAAGTCTTGATCTTGACCAAGAAGGCCTCGAGAGTGCCGGCGTCCAGTAGGGAACACGTCGTGTGGCACAGCTCAAGTGTGCCGTTGGAGTTGTGGACTTGAAGAGAGAGCAGTCGGATTCCGGCGTTCAGGGCCTTGGTAGCATTGTAATACTGGTTTCCGGCGACGGAGTTGTCGGTCGACGAATCTCGGAGAAAGGCGGCGTCGTGGGCACCCATGTGGGTCACGTTGCTGTACTGCCTTGAGCAGAGGTCGGGCGAGTTGTTGCAGGCGACAGTCGAGGTCGAGGTGGCAGCCGACACTGCTGTTGATGCCGCATAGCTGCCCGTAGTAGCGGCGGCCCATGAATACTGTGAGGTAGTTGTCGATGCGCCACCCCAGCTTCCTGAACCTGATCCTCCGCTGCCACTGCCACCACTGCCGCTGGGATCCCATTGTCCATCGTTACCCTGTGGGTTCGGCAAAGAGTAGACCGTCGCCGCGAGAGACAAGGCGACAGCCAATGTGGAAAGGACGGACGACTTCATGATTGGTCGTAAAGTGGAATGGTCACTGGTAGTCCTAGAGAACAATATCCGGATATCAGGTGGTATTCAGGTATATTTGGTGGTAACCGAAAGCTTGACCTGAGAAGCGTCCCCATCGACGGACTGAGCGAACGAGGTAGCTAACATCTTTATAGACTGTAATGATCATGTTGGGCTGGTATCGCTTTCAGGGGCCACGAGGCAAACAAATCTGGAGGTCACCACCATCCCACAGTGGGGAGGTTAGGTCGGCTGGGTCGTTGAGCATGGCGCAGCAACAACCACCATTACGTTGCTTCCCCGTAGTGTGAAAAATGCCGCTGCGGACGATGACATCCCACTGCCCTTCCAACCTCATAAAAAATTCGGCGGGCTAAAAGGACCCCTGATTCCCGGCCCTATTGGACGGAAACGGTTTTGTTTATCATGCAAAAGCCCGCACTTCCTGGGCACCGACGCGGCGCTCTGGGCCAGGTGTAAGGTCCAGGCAGCGTCGCGGGGCACAAATTGAGCCTTGAATCTTGAGATCGGCACCTGAATGGTGATTTCTGCAGTCATACTCCCAAACAACCAGCTGGCTGGTTGGCTGGGCAATTCTCATACGGGGTGAGATGTGGTCATCGGAGGCTATTGATGAGGCTGGTAAGGCAGGTGAATTGTTGTTCGACTTGGAACGGCTGCGCCGATCACGAGCGGTCGACAGGCTTGGGCCCGCCACGCGGGCTCTGCTTGGCCATCATGCACGCACACTGTAGGCTCGCCACCTGTTTCAGCGTGACAGCACAGTATCTACCGAGGAGACACTGTCCGCCCATACCGTCACCCGCCACGGATTTTATTTTTGGCAGCCCAGCCAGGACGCTAGGTGACATCAACGTCGTAACCCGCCGCGCGACTGCCGACCACCGCCAACCCTCCCATCAGGAAATCCGATGGCGAAAAGATCGACAGCCAAGAATTGCCAAGATTTCTTCTCTTACTACAGCTTCGAAATAAGCTTGTTGTGTCGTGGTGGAGACGGGATCCCGAGGTGGAGGAATCGTTCTGGGCCTATTTCCTGGCAGTCGTCACTGATTTCCCTCGACAACCCGGTCTGGCTGCAGTCTGGACAGCAAAATTCCACTCATGCCGGGAAGTGGGAGAGCACACGAGATGTTTTTAAATGCTGCGCCGACCTGACCGCCACGCTCCGTGACACGGCACACGAGTAGTTTGGCCCCTGGACACAATGCTGAGGAAGAGAATCTGGGAGGCCCTCGTTCTTGACCTAACTGAGATCGGATCCAGAAGGCAGACTGCCCCTGAGAAAAGGCCAGCCTCTGGTACGCTCTGATGGTATGCAGGCGCGGCGTTTCGGATCTCGGGATGGGTGGTCAGTCGTGCACGCACCTACTGTTTGCTCTCCTGCACTTGCTCATGTTTGCTGTAGTTGACGAGACTCTCTGTTACAATCAAACCATTCAGCCCACCCGTGTACCCGTCTGCATACGTCCCACAAGACTGCTCCGCCTGGGGGCAAACCAGCAGGTATCACTCGTACATGCGCACCTGACGGTGACAAATGAAGGCCAGAGACAAGGGTATCAATTCAATTCTTGTGTCTACATGTACAATTATGTTGCTGGATTTCAAGTTGTCTTCTTTCGAGCCTTGAAAGTCCGCAGGGGGTCTGACTTGCGCCCGCTGACCTTCTTCGCCTTGCCCTTGAAGAATTTGGACCGACGTTTCTTCTGGTCGCCTTGTTTTTTGAACGGAACGAAACCGAGCTGGTCAGCGGTAAGAGCCTTCTTGCCCTCCTTAGGCAGGAGATATTCCGGCACGTGCTTCGCTCGAAGATGGGACTGTGTCCGCGCCGCTCGAAGCTCGCCATCATGGCGCAGGTGGTTCAAGTCTGCCGGGTTCTCCTCGAAATGTCGCTTGAGGCGTTCACTCTTGAGGAGCTCTTGTCTCAATTCTCTGGTTCTTGCTTCCCTGATACTGTTTCGGGTGACAGCACGCAGCGCATCGTTCATTCTGTATCGGAAGTTCTCTACTTGCTTCATGTCGAAGACGTACGGTTTGACTTCCTTGCCTTGCTTTTGCTGTTGACGAAGGACTTTGGCGAGGACCTTCTCGTCGTTTTCGGCCGACTCAATCGATGTCGGCATGTGCTTCCGATATTCGTCCTTGGGTACGACAAATGACAGCGCCATGCCTCGTTGGCCCGCGCGAGCCGTGCGACCGACTCGGTGTGTGTATGACCTGGATGATGTCGGAAAATCGAAATTGATGACCGCAGAGACATGCTGGAAGTCAATCCCACGAGACACGCCGAACTCCTTGTCTCGTTTGGAGGACTTCCGCTTCTTCTTAGGTGGAGCATCTTCCTTTTCGTTGCTGTTCCCCGCCTTCTTTGCTGGGACGATGTGTTCCGATGGTTGATCTTCATCGCCAAGAACCTCGTTTTCGTCCGAGCATAGTATTATGTCGTATACCTTGGTACTGTTAGTGATTGTCTCGGGTCATTGGATGTTCGGCTCGAACGAAGCAATACTCACGTTCTTGTTAAATTGTTCTACCACGTGAAGTCTCGAATTGACGGGTAATTCGGGGTTCAAAATGGCGCTTCGGATGCCGAATTGTTCGAAGTAGAGCCGAAGTCGCCAACAACGATCAACATCTGCAACGAAGATGATGCCTATGAAGGTATGATTAGCATCGCGCCTGGCAGAGAAGTCTCCGAAATAGACTCCCTCTTGAGACTCGCATGACTCACATTTGCCCTTCATGAGCTGCAGTTTGAAAATCACGTAGGCCAGCAGGAACTTCTCAGCTTCACCACACTTGACATAAAACTGTGAGACGCCTTCTCCCTTGGCATCTGGCTCCTCAAGATCGAGGGTCGTTGGATCACGGCAGAGCAAGCCCTTGACGGTTTCCACATCCGTAGTGAGGGTGGCGGACATGAGGATGGTCTGCAGTCCCTTTGGTACGGACCGAGCCACATTCTGAAGATCTTCGTCGTAGCCATATGACAGCACTAGATCGGCCTCGTCCAAAACCAGATGTGTGAGCTTGTCCACGAAGAGGGATCCATTGCTGATGTTCTGCCATGCTCTTGCCGGTGTCGAAATCACAATATCAGGGGCGCTCGAAAGTATGGATCGCTGGACAGCCTCGGAGACTTGTTCGGTCAACTTGACAGCCTGAACGTCCTTGGCACAGAAGGCCGAGAATTGTTCGACGTTCCGCAACACCTGGTCGGCAAGCTCTCGGGTGGGGACGAGTATCAGGGCAGCAGTGAAAGCCATAGGGTCAGTCTATTTCTGGTTAGCCAATGAAGCGGAGCATAGAGCAGATCGAATGGCGCGATAAGCGACAGCGGAGGGGAAACGAAACGCAACACACCTGCTTCCGCTTCAAAACGCCATGCAAGAGGGGTAGGAGGTAGGCGGCTGTCTTGCCGGAGCCAGTCTTTGCCTTGGCGAGCACATCCTGGCCGTTCAAGGCCAAAGGGATGACCTTGGACTGGACCAGAGTCGGGGTCTGGTACTTCTGGTTGGCAATGGCTTGTAGCAGCCGCGCATCGAGAGCGAGATCAGAGAAGGCAGGGCCAGGGCCTGCGGTGGTTTCCCCGGACGTGCCAGGCTTGTCAGACTCAGACTCTGGGGCAGTCTGGGGCACCAACGTGGGTTCGTTGTTTTCGTCCAGTTTTCGCTTCATCTTGGCGGGCGACGCTGAACGTCTCGGGTATCAGGGTCGCAAATAGAAGTGTGCGAGCGAGGTGTTGATCGCTGGCCAATTTTGGGCAGATTCGTGAGAGAGACCGAGAAAAGTTTCTGATGCCTGCCGTGGACAAGAGCTTTCCGCCGATAAGATAAGACTTCGAGGTACCACACCAGGGGTCGATACCTGCCCAGGTGGGTACGTACTGCAGTACTCCGTACGTACATTTTCCAGGGCACTGACCTCGACGTTGCATCTGCCAGGGCAACCCGAACCTGATCAGAGCGGCGGCGGCTGTGTGCAGCGTCTCCCAACCCAACTTCTCTCCTCCAATTTACCACACGTCTAATATGCTTCTCAACCGAACACACGCTGAAAGCATGATCTACTCTGTATACTCCATATTCCGCGCTACACGTACACTATCTCTCCTCGGTCTGGTTTCTGTGGTCCCAAGCGCCGAATTACTCGCCTGTTGGTTGATCAGCTTGGCAACCATGCTGGCGCAAGCAATCATGGAGCAGTCGAAGGCTCTTGTCCACGTCGCTGACTAGGCGCCAAGCTAGTGTGGACAATGCGACGGTCGGTATGCTCCGTACATAGGCACATTGCAGATAGCGCGTCTCGCACGCATTGCTATGCGACTCTGTCCTTCCCTGCAGATGCCCAGAAGACTTGTCAAGCCTTGGCATGTCCGACGCTTATACGGAGAAGCTGTGACAAAGACAGCAACTGCCATCTTGAAACCTGACCAAGCCAAATGGCGAGGAAAGCGATACCGCAACCCACCAATTCACAACATGCCAGTCCCTATTCGACAACAAATAGTGGCTCGCCAAATCGATCCAATACCGGCGATCAATTAATGCAGTACCAGACTCTTGCCATTTGCGGTTATGTCGCCTCCGGAAATGCCATGGAGATACTGTATGTGGTTCACTCCACACGGAGCAACTGCCGCAGTCCCCACTCATGTGCGAGACCTTCATATAGGAACATTTTAAACCCAGGAGGTCTATCCACTTATTGGATCTCGCTCCGTCAGATTGTGCCTGATCGATTTCGATCTGCAAGCTGAGCCAAGGAGACTCGACCCGCGCCGACTCCATTTGACTTGCGTTGTAAACAGCGCAGTTGAAAGGCGGAACTGGCTTTGGTAAAGGGATTTCTTCCGGGCCCTGTCTACCGAATAGGAGCTTCGAAAAGGTTCGCTCCTCATACCAGCGAGCGTCTAGAACAGACTTGTGAAAGCACCTCTGTGGAAGCGGTAGCATCCCAGCCTCGACGCTGGCTGCAACGGTCCCCCACGACCTCCACGTCTCCAAGCCGATAAGCCGAAGGTCTTGACCGATGATCTACTCCACGTCCTCGGGCCCTGGACCCTGACATCCCGTCCCGACTACCTATGTCCGGGGGGGCTCGTTTCATGACCCACCTGTTTCTTTTCAATGTCAGTGCTTCCCAAGTTTGTCCCACCTCAATGCGTGGACGAATTGAGTGAGGGCATACCTTGCTGGCCTGGCATAGGTAGCACTGTTTCATACAGGGGAAGACTGCCGCGTGAGACCGACCTGGTCTCAACGAGTCAGCCGTCGCACCCGTATCGGTCCCCCTTCGTCGCGTCTCATTTCCAACTACCTGTCAACACGTCTTCTAGAACGCTTGCTTAGACTACTCCCTGGGCTAGCAGGTCTCAGAAAAACGTCCGCCCACTGCCGCCGGCTGGCCTGCGAAATTCTTGCTCCTGGAGTCACTGCACGCATAATCTCTCACGCAATACTCCGGCCCTACGGGCTCTTTCCAGTCTGACCTGCAATCTAAAGCGTTTCTTAACGGAGCCCAAACGAGCTCGTAGCCGAGCATCACACAGAAGCGGATCCATCGATTCAGGACCGGCCGAGACCTCATAGCTTAGATGAATCGGGGCAAGTATAAACCAAGGCTTTACAAGGCGGCTCAAAGTCATCCAAGCAAATCACAAGCACCAGCGCACTCTTCAGCGCTAGCTTGGCTGTCTCGAAGGGCGCCATCCCGGCCGCCGAGCGCACACGTCGTGTATGAATAGGATATGGTGCAGCCGGCAGTCCGCACCTCTCCTATTGCAGATCCTGCCTTGGCGACTGTGTGGACCAACAAGCCTTCTCAGCACGCGCTGGTCTCTTTTCGATGAATGTTTCCGGTCGAACGCCAAGTGAACTTGGCGGGACGTGAAAAGTCTTGGTGGATGGGTCGCAGTGGCGACGATTAGGCGTATGCCAAGTTGTGCCGCCAGCGGAAAGTCTCTGATATGGGATATCACGTGGCAGTTTCAAAGGGACCCTGAGCTGAAACTCAGCTCCTCGGTCACCCATGGAGACAACCACACGGCTCCACCTGCCTGGATCACCTATCTCAGAAGTCGAAACTTCGCGACTCCTGTACGCCCGTCTCCTAGTCATACCGCGTTGCTTCACTTGTACTTGAGGCATTTTATTTTCTCGGCACGCCGAAGCCCTTGCTCACGACAGCACCCAGCCTTCCCTGCCTGGACCTCGCAATCCAAGGATGCCAGCTCTTATTGAAACCGATCAGCTACTCCTGTCAGAAGACCCTGGCCATGGAAGTCGTGAGCGCTGCTCCGGGATAGGCGCGGCCGTCCGAAGAGCTCTGATCTTTTTGGTCCCCGGCAAACCAGGGTGTGATAGAGAGGGAAATTTTACACCAGCTCACCAGCCGTCCAAAGTAGCAGCCAGAGCCAAGCTCGCGTACCAAGTTACTCCTCGGGAATCTCAAAATTTTGGCGAGTTATTTTCGTCGAGCTACATGTTGCCCAGAGATTTCCGACGCACGTTCCCAGAAGTGCCTCATCTGCCATATTGACGGCGAATCTCTCACCCACACCCGACCAATGTAGAGGGTCGAGGGCCGAGGGCCGTGAATCGATGAACCTTGCTTGGATCTCCTGTGTTGTAGTCGCTCCGAAGATCAGCGTCAGGTCCGGAACCAAGCTAGGTTTGAGGCTATGGAAATTCTCCCTAGGTAGATAAGAAGAAAACTTCATGTCCTTAGCATATAAGAGATTCTTCCACCCGCCGTCCCATCTCCATGTCCGCTCCTGAGCTCACTCTCATTCCTTCGCCTCCTCCTATCTCTCCTCTCCTCTCCCCTCCTCTCCCTCCCCCCTTCCATCTTCTGTGTTGTTCTTTTTCTTCTCTACAGCTGGCCTGTAACTTTCGGGCATATGGCTCCGAACTTCAAGAAGGTGATGGCTTTCGGCAAGAAAAGCACCCCTCATGCTGCCCAGCCTCTGAGACAGGAGGATCATGATGATCTGGAGGCGGGTAACTTCATCTCGGAAACCCAGAATATGTACTCCAATCTGGATGTCGGCGCCCCCAAGGCCGGCGGTGGCCAGTACATGGACGAATACAGAGCGTAAGTCACCCAATCTGCTGGCCGGGAGTGTAGAAAGCCCTAACCAATGGAACAGTCTGGTCCGCTATATCGACACCTATCGGGACCCCAACTCCGAGGTGGAGATCGAGGAGGAAACAGTCGAGAAGAAAAAGCCATGGTGGAAGGGAGGCGGTGCTGCTGGAGGCAAGAAGTTCAGCGACTTCGTCACCCCCACAGACTGGCTCAACACCGAGATGAGAGACGGTCTCAACGACATGGAGGTTGAGAGGAGGCGCAAGACCGCGGGTTGGAACGAATTGTCCACGGAGAAAGAGAACATGATCATCAAGTTCATCGGTTTCTTCCGTGGACCTATTCTCTATGTAAGGCTCCAAGCTACCTTGACAATCCTGAACAACCTGCTGACTCCACCAAAAGGTCATGGAAGCGGCAGCGATTCTGGCTCTGGGTCTTCAGGACTGGATTGACGCCGGTGTCATTATTGGTATCTTGATGCTCAACGCCATCGTCGGTTGGTACCAGGAGAAGCAGGCTGCCGACGTCGTTGCCAGCTTGAAGGGTGATATCGCCATGAAAGCTCGTGTTGTCCGCAATGGCCAGGAACAAGAGATCAGGGCCCGAGAACTTGTACCAGGCGACATTGTGAGTCCTCGAATCTTCTTCAGCACTTTGATCATTGCTAACAAAACAACAGGTTGTTATCGAAGAAGGCACCGTCGTTCCCGCTGACACCCGACTCATTTGCGACTATGAGCAGGGTGCGGAGGGCTTCAACCAGTACAAGGTATGGCGCCTTTTTGAGACTCGAGGGGAATAACGAGACCACTAACATCTAGCAGACCGAGCTGCAAGCACAGGATGTCTCATCTCCCCACGGAGAGAAGTTCGAGGAGGGAGACGATGAGGACGGAACACCCCACATCGGACACCCCATCGTTGCCATCGACCAGTCTGCCATCACGGGCGAGTCTCTCGCAGTCGACAAATACATGACCGATGTCGTCTTTTACACTACTGGCTGCAAGCGAGGCAAAGCCTACGGAGTTGTCACCTGCGGAGCTCAAGCATCCTTCGTTGGCAAGACCGCTTCTCTCGTTCAAGGTGCCAAAGACCAGGGTCACTTCAAGGCCATCATGAACTCCATCGGAACAGCGCTTCTGGTCCTCGTCGTCCTCTTCATGCTCGCTGCCTGGATTGGAGGTTTCTACCGTAACCTGAACATTGTTGGCAGCCCGGAGGACTCGACGAACCTGCTCCACTACGTGCTCATTCTCCTCATCATCGGTGTCCCAGTCGGTTTGCCCGTTGTTACGACCACAACCCTGGCCGTCGGTGCCGCCTATCTCGCACAGGAGAAAGCGATTGTCCAGAAGCTCACCGCTATCGAGTCTCTCGCTGGTGTCGACATCTTGTGCTCTGACAAGACCGGAACTCTGACTGCCAACCAGCTTTCGGTCCGTGAGCCCTTCCTGATGGAGGGAGTCGACGTCAACTGGATGATGGCCGTTGCTGCTCTCGCTTCCAGCCACAACATCAAGGCTCTCGACCCCATCGACAAGATCACTATCCTCACGCTGAAAAGATACCCCAAGGCCAAGGAAATGATTTCCGAGGGCTGGACGACGGAGAAGTTCATGCCCTTCGACCCCGTGTCCAAGCGTATTACCGCCATCTGCACCTACCAGGGCGTCCGCTATGAGTGCTGCAAGGGAGCCCCCAACGCCGTGCTCGCCATCAGCAACTGCTCGCCTGAGCAAAAGGCCCTGTTCAAGGAGAAGGCCACCGAGTTCGCCCGCCGCGGTTTCCGTTCCCTGGCTGTCGCCGTTCGTGAGGCCGACGGCCCGTGGCAAATGCTCGGCATGCTGTCGCTCTTCGACCCTCCCCGCTCCGACACTGCTCAGACCATCGCCGACGCCCAGACCCTGGGTCTCTCAGTTAAGATGCTTACGGGTGACGCTATCGCCATCGCAAAGGAGACTTGCCGTATGCTTGCCCTGGGAACCAAGGTGTACAACTCGGACAAGCTGCTCCACTCTGACCTGGCTGGCAACTCTATCTACGATCTCTGCGAGCGGGCCGACGGCTTCGCCGAGGTCTTCCCCGAACACAAGTACAAGGTCGTCGAGATGCTGCAACAGCGTGGTCATTTGACTGCCATGACTGGCGATGGTGTCAACGACGCCCCGTCACTGAAGAAGTCCGACTGCGGTATCGCTGTCGAAGGGGCCACAGAGGCTGCTCAGGCTGCCGCCGATATTGTCTTCCTCGCCCCTGGTCTGTCTACCATCGTCTCGGCTATCAAGATCTCCCGCCAGATCTTCCAGCGCATGAAGGCATACATCCAGTACCGTATCGCCCTCTGCCTGCACTTGGAGCTGTACCTCGTCACTTCCATGATCGCCATCAACGAGACCATTCGCGTCGACTTGATCGTGTTCCTTGCTCTCTTTGCCGATCTTGCCACCATCGCCGTCGCCTACGACAATGCCCACTTTGAGCGTCGCCCCGTCGAGTGGCAGCTTCCCAAGATTTGGATCATCTCCGTCGTCCTCGGTGCCCTGCTCGCCTCCGGCACATGGATCCTCCGCGGCACGCTCTGGCTCCCCCAGGGTGGTGTCATTCAGAACTACGGCTCCGTGCAGGGTATCCTCTTCCTGGAGGTCTCGCTCACAGAGAACTGGCTCATCTTCGTCACCCGCGGCTTCGAGACCTACCCATCCTTCCAGCTGATTTTAGCCATCTTCGGCGTCGACATCCTGGCCACCCTGTTCTGCGTGTTCGGTTGGTTCACCGGCGGCGCGAGCACGACCATCCCCCCCGTCCCGGCGATCGCGTCGGACCCCAACGGCAGGACGGACATCGTCACCGTCGTGGTGGTGTGGTGCTTCTCCATCGCCGTGACCATCGTCATCGCCATCGTGTACTACGTCATGACCGGCATGTCGGCGCTCGACAACCTTGGCCGCAAGAAGAGGAGCGCGTCCGACACCATGATGGAGAACATCCTCACGCACCTGTCTAAGGTGACGATCGAGCACGAGAAGGAGGACGACGGTGCCAACAGGTTCTACCTGGCGCAGAAGCAGATCAAGGAGGAGGACGAATAAGTATAGACTTTGCATTGTACGATCAATATGGCTGGCGTCTTGGGGTTGTTCATTACCGGGTCCGGGAAAAAAGGGAGATACCAGACGAGACTGTCACTACCAAGGGTGGTCATACACATAAGGTGCCCTGGGGGGAAAAGAAGGCACCGTAATTATTCCCTTATACAGTCAGTCTCTTTTATGGTGTTTTGACGCGCGAGACTTGCTGCGTTTCATAGAAAGCGAAATCATAAATTTCTTACGTGCAACAACTTCTCTGATTATCGATTATTCTATCTGTCGTGTATGACTCCTGCCCTCTTGTGATGTCCTAATCTCTGCGCATGCTCTTTGTTGTTGTTGCTGGGGCCAAGTGTGCACTGATGAGTGCCAGATGCCCATCCAGGGGTACGTACAAAACATCGAGCCCATCATTGCGGACTGTTGTGTATTTGGGAGATGTTCTATTTGCTTGTTCTGTTTGGTACATTTCCAGACGGCCCTGTCCAGTAGCGCATTTCCACGTGGTGTGTCCGACGAGCAGGAAATGACCAAACCAATGTGGTGGCTACCTAGGTATAGAGAGCTCCCACTGGCTTCGATGCTCAAACCCACAGAGCAATCGGCACTCGCGTTCCGGATGCAAAGTTTACCGTGGACCGACATACTTTAAACTCGGCACTGGCTAGCGGGCATGTGCTGCATGCTGGACGCCGAAGGCAATGAAGGGAAAGGTGCCTCACCGCTCATGCACGACATCCTGCCTAGGTATGTGCCTGTCTACATCTCCAGGCTGGGGCGCGCATCCCTGGTAGCATTCGTGTGCACGCGAGTTGGGAAGCGTCCATCAACACCATCAGCCAGCTTGGGCCGGCCGACGCCCTATCTGTCTTTCGGTCTTCGGCACAAAGCTGGGATCAACTAGGTGTTGTAAGGCATTGACGCGAGCAGAAAACCTTTTTCTCGCCTCTGCCGTGTTTCCACATGCCGCCGCGGTGGTGGTCGACAGCACGGGTCCGACGGCACGGGCATGTCGCACCAGCACAGGTCCTGCGGCATTAAGCCATGCATATATGTGCCTATGTGGCCCAGGTTCCAGACAGCAAAGAACACGCAGGTCATCTAGAAAGACAATAGACCCATGCGTGGCTCTGGCCTGTCTCTGAATTAGGTGGGTGTGAGATAGATACGTGCTAGTATAGATAGAAGCATGGTGTCGTGGCCAGGAGGCTTCTTTCAATGGCATTGACCGAATGGGCTTTGTGGAGTTTCGCGTCGGCATTTTGATTACGGCCCAATTGCTTTGGGGCCCAGGCCCTTGGGGGTGCCCTCAACATTGGGAGACCTGATGTCTCAAAATCACGGGTCTTGGCTTGACTCGACTGATTTGCTGCAGAGCCCAGCAAGCCCAGCCTCTGGTATTTGCACAAATCAGAAGGGCTCGCCTGGTATGCCATGTACCGTGTCGTGCACGTAAGGTATTGCTGGTCCGTGTCCCGTTGATGTTTGTTGGTTGCACCAGTCGAGAGATATAAATTGTAATAGGTAAGTGCACTTCGCCCAGCCCGCCACTGTTTGTATATTCGCATCCACAGTCGGCACCCAGTTCGAGTAGACGTCGACAAAAGTGGACTGGTAGTATGGCTGTTGCCTCGACGTCGATCCCTCCCTCGGGTTGATCTGTGGACTTTCTTTCTACAGCGTGGAGACCTGCAATGTGCGGCTGACTGCCGGAGTGGCTGTTCGGGGCTAGCCGCAGCCGCGGCGCCGTCCTACACTACACCGTACTGTGTACACGGTAGCAGGGTTAGAAGGCACGTAGGGTCGAACCAGGAACGAGGGCATGCTAGTTCCCGTCGGCGGGCGGAGAATGGGTGTTGAGATCCGCGGTCAAGTGCCTGGTGGAGGAGGGACGTGGTAGGAGAGGAAGGAGAAAAACACTTGTCAGTGGATGGATGTGACTACGCGGCTCATGACCGAGTAGGACACGAGAGGACGTTGTGCAACTTCAAAACTACAGTATGTGGTGTGTGGTGTGTGGTGTCTGGTGTAGTACCATTGCACCTGCAGCCAGCAAGCGAGTGGGTGTTGCCATGGTGAGACGACCGACAGTGCCGAGTAAACAAGAACAAGAGCATTGGCTCTTGGATATCGAAGACCATGACAGATTGCAGCCTGCAGGTTGCCCACTCACCTGCAGGAGCAGGAACATTGAAGCGGGACTTGGGAGCGGGCACAGTGGGTCCTGGCGACTTGCTGTGCTCTTGTTTCGGATATGCCTAGTCTATGTGGTACGTACCTCCTTCTTCCTCCAGCCAGGAAGGAGTGGGATCAGGATTGCCCGAGTCGAGTCGAGGCGAGGCGAGTGGAAATGGAAGCGGGCAAACGGCAGCATCACCTCACTTCACCAATGACTGCAATGAGCACCAGCGGCCCAACCAGCCACCCTCAAGGCCAACAAAACCTGAATGATAGGGTTTGCAAGCTCTATACAGTAATAAGTTTCAGATTATAAGGTTGTTGATGACCTTGTCCGTCCTTCCACAGGCCCAAAGTCAATTGGAGGAAGGTAACAATCAGTCACAATTGGAAGGCTGGGCAGCTCGTCACATACATCTTGCCGACCTGTGAACCCAGACGGCGCTCTTCTAGACTGCCAGGCTACGTAGTGCTGAACTGCTGAGGTGCAGGGGCGGCAGGGGCGGCCACTGACCAATCCCACGCTGAACCTTGGAAGTTCCAGATTTAGCAACTGCCACCGGCGAGCAATGATTGCTCCGTGAGCCGTGAGCCGTGACCCTAGCCCCTTTCCACCTTTTTCCCGACTTTCTGGGGCAGTTGCCCCGCAACGACCATCCTGTTGATCGACGCCCGAGCTTACACCACGCGGTCGCCCAATCAGGAGCCAGGCTTGCCGGCATCGCGCCTACGGAGCACCTGCACTCACACAAAGTGCGACTTGGGCCTCAAAACCACATATCTACGTTTCCTGGCAAGGCAGGGGAAAACAGAGAGATAGACTTCTTTCCACCTCATCCTTTGCTCCCCTTCGCATCGCATTGCGCCCGTCGCATTCAGTTGCACCCACCCCCGCCAACTTGCCCGGTTATTTCCTCTGTTTACGTCTTGGGATCATCCTCCTTTTGCTGGCAACCAGGAACATGGCATGAGCATCGGTTTGTTATCACTCACGATATACCTGTTCGTCGTCAATAGCTGCTCGCACCTTGCCTTGCAAAGGAGATCATCTCGAAATCCATTCCCTACCAAAAGCCCTTTGCTTCAAGGGCCCCTGCCCTGTCCTGCCCTGCCCGTCACCTCTCCACCAAGCTGCCGCAGGCTTGCAGGAAAACCAGCCACCGCTTTTCACATACTCCGCCCGCCTACAGATCCGTACTTATCTCCACCCGAATCGGTTTCCCTAGTCCACAATCGCCAACACACTCGGACACGACAGAAATTCGACATCTCTTTCTTTTTGTCCTTTTCCTGTGTATGATTTGAGGGGATGGATTCCGAGAACGAACAAATGGCCTCATCGGATCCTGTGAGTCCTCACTGACGGGTCGCCCCACTAGCGTCGCGCCCATCGCTCTGTTGATCCATCAACAAAACTGACAACCACCCAGGTACAACCCCTGCGCCTGTCCAAGAGCAGTTCACCTCCAAAGATGTCGAGCGCAACTCCACGCCCTCTTTCTGAGATTTCTCCTTCGGAGAAGCGAAGGAACTCTCCCAGTTGGAAGGAGGCGACTAAGGTGAGACTCTGTCACTCCCGTCCCCATCCTATGGGTTCGCGAAGGCACGCATGCACTGACACGCCGCCTCAGAAGATGGCCTTGAACACCGACTCGTCCCCATTCCAGAGCTCCCCGCTGGACGGAAAAGCCTCACCTCGGCTGTTCTGGCAGAGTAAAAACAACGAGAACAGCACATATGGCTCGGGCTCGCCGTCACCGACCCGCCGATCCTCCATCGAGCGCCTGCAAAAGGCTTCTCGCGTCAAGAACAGCAACATCCTTGCCCTTGAGCAGAAACAAGAATATGATCCCACCAGGGTCCCTCAGGTCGAGCGACCCCTCTCAAAGGTCCAGGGCAACGCCTTTGGCGGAACGGGCATTAGTGGATATCGTGACAACAAGGCTTTCGCCCACACCAGATCAGAGAGCCAGACCAGGATCCCTCAGTATAGTCCGACCAAGTCGCCTCCTCCTCTATCTGTGTCTCCTTCTTTGACGCGCAACTCTCCACCCAACGGCCCAAGACCAGCAAGCAGAGATCAGGCGTCTCCGACCAAGTCTTCTCTCGCACCCAGCCGGTTCAAGAGCAGTTTCGATGTGGACAATGAGCTTAACTCTTCCGGGTCATCCTATGAAGAGCGTGAGCTGCCATCTGGAATGGTCCTGCATCGTCATGCCAAGAGCGTCACGTTTGACGCTGCACCCCCTCAGGTCAACGAGTATGAAATGGCTACTCCAGACATCTCATCCATCGCTTCGAGTTCTCGGGAGGGAAGTATTGACTCAGAGGACGATGGAGATGACGACGAAGAAGATAACTATTACATGGGCGCCGACGACCATGATGATAGTTTTGATGCGACTCTTGAAGATACCGTCAAGACGCCGGTCGTTCTTCCCGACGATTGGCGCCAGGACATGGCAAATCCCATGGATGAGGTTTTCGTGGGCAGCCCCATGCTTGAAGGTTTTCAGAACTCTCCTGCTGGAGAAACCCCGCAGCACGATCGTACAGATTCACGCAATTCAAATCGGCCCCTGCCCCCTCTGCCCCCTCCTCCAGGCATCTTCAGTGAGAGACGGAACTCGAATTCATCAATTTCTGCGACTGCTGAGAGAATGATTGGATCGTCCCGAACCCTTCCATCCCCCCCTCCTGCCTCTTCGTTCTCTAAATCTGACATTCAAAACATCGGCAACGGCAAGATGACGCTAGAAGAGCGACTCAAACTCATGATGCTCTCTGATGATGGCAAATCAGCCGCTGAACAACAGCGAGAGCGGAGAATGAGACGCGCTGGGACTCGTGACCGCGCGGACAGTCAGACCCCAGAAGCTGAGCTTCACGATCCCATAATCACAGCAGAGGAGGATGACACTCTCGCCGAATTGTCAGGTCTGGGCGACTATGAACTACCTGCAAAGATCTCGCGTGAATCCATCATGCGTCGGGTGGATGGTAACCAGGCGTCAGAGCGGGAATCCGACTACAATTTCTCTTCACCGCCAAGCTCACCTGAGCGTCCTCTTCCACTGGATCCTGATGTTCCTATCCCCAGCACAGAGGACCCAACGGCAGATGAGGGCGATCACAGCGCTTACTTGAAGCACGGAGACGAGCAAGAGGACGACGATATGTCGATCACAGACTATTATCAACGCTCTGAGTCTGGAGTCGAAGACATCGAGGAGGATGGGAAGCACGACGAAGATAAGAACTACGACTCCAGCAGCAACTATTCCGGCCCCGACCTGCCACCCACTCCTCAGGAGGAGAAGTCAGAAGAGCAATTGACAACTCCCAGGGCTGCGTCTCCTACCCAGCAAGAGTCATCAATTGACACCATTACGGAGAAAGATCTCCCAGACCTTCCCGCCAATGAAAAGCATAACCCTTTCACTGACGACCTGCAATCCTTCATGCTTCCCAAACCTGACGAGGCTGAAGTCCCCAAGGAGACACAGGCCTTGCAGAGGCCGTTCGCACCGAAGCTAACTCTGTCAAAGCCAGAGTATGATGGTTCCGGTTGGGGTGAGCCCGATGAGGACGACGACGAAGAGCCTAAGACGCCAGACTCTGTCATCCATCGCCCTTTGCCGTCCTACGATGAGGAGGAGGAGGAGGAGGAGCCAGAAGAGGAGCGGCACTCCCCAGCAATCCCCGAGACTGTCGCCACCATCAAGTCGGCGGCTGGATCGAGGCTGAAGACTCGCCCCTCTGCCACGCCCTCCGATATGGCGGCCATGAGAGAGCAGAGACGCCAAGTTAGCTGCGAGGTGCCCAGCATTCCCCAGATTCCTGAACGCCATCGTAATCGCACTTCCCGAGACTTCGACTCCGAGCAAAGCGTAACGGGAGATGAGTACATGCAGCGACACCCTAGCTTCAAGAGTCGCAGCCTCACTTTAGATCTTGACCTCGGTCTCAGCCTTGACCAGGACTTTGAGCGAGTGATTGAGGCACAAAAGGTTGCTTTTCAACAATTTCCCCCTCATCAGGTTTCGACTGCCCCCAGTCGAAAGGTCTCTAGACAAGCGTCTAGTGCCAGACTCACCAAACAAGCTTCAACCAATGCTAACATCACCACACGGAAACAGCGAGGCTATCTCATGCGACAGAACACGAAGGTTGTCGCAGCGAGCGACAAGGACAACGAGGACTTGCGCCCCTCCACCCGCTCTGCTGGTAACTCTCCAGTGAAGCAGACACGTCCCCAGTCATGGACAGTTGAACCGTGGAATGGCCAGGTTAGGAAGAAGAGCCTGCGGAAGAGATCTCATACAAGTAATGGGCCGGTCCCCCCTTTGCCTGGGCAAGAAAGCAACGCAGCCCCGATGAGCACGCTTGTGGAAGAGGACGCGTCTACGGACATATCGGCCGAAGAAACTGGTGAGCGAGGTAGAGTGTTCGTGAAAGTGATGGGTGTCAAGGACCTTGACTTGCCCATGCCCAAGAGTAAGCGAGCCATAATCTCCCAGCAGGCAGACGCAGCGATGCTAACAGTCTCAGATGAGCGCACCTGGTTCAGCCTTACCCTCGACAATGGTGTACATTGCGTTACCACCGCATGGCTCGAGCTCGCGAGAAATGCACCCATCGGCCAAGAGTTCGAACTGGTCGTTCCCAATGACCTGGAGTTCCAACTCACCCTGAATGTCAAACTGGAGAGACCCCCACCTCAGAGGATGGCCCAATCTCCTGCCTCCCCGCGCAAGACCAAGACCTCGACCTTCAGCAGAGTTTTTGCATCGCCAAAGAAGCGCAAGGAGATGGAACTGCGGCAGAAGGAGGAGGACGAGCGCCTTGCCCGACAACAGCGTGAGGCTCACGCCAGGAAGACTGCCGCCAATCCCACCGCCTGGGACCTTCTTTCACCCCTCGCCGCCGAGGATGGCAGCTTTGCTCGCGCTTATGTCTGTCTCAAGGAGCACGAGGCGCGATGCTTTGGTCGTCCTTACATCGTTGACGTTGCATGCTTCAACGAGTGGGCTACAGAGGAAGCTGGGTTTGCGTCGAGCGTGAAGAGCAAGCGAGGTAGCACCTCTATTGTTCGCAAAGCCCCGTATAAAATCGGAAAGCTTGAGCTCCAGCTCCTCTTTGTGCCGAGGCCAAAGGGAAGCACCGACGAGGACATGCCTAAGAGCATGAATTCTTGTATCCGGGAAATGAAGGCTGCTGAGGAACGCCGATCCCGCAACTGGGAGGGACACCTGAGCCAACAAGGTGGCGACTGCCCTGTAAGTTCGCCTTTTTTTCTTCTTCCCCACGTGCATGTGAAATGTCGCTGACCATGACCCTAGTACTGGCGTCGCCGTTACTTCAAGCTTGTTGGCACAAAGTTGACCGCATACCATGAGGCGACTCGCCAGCCGCGCGCCACCATCAACCTGGCAAATGCCAAGCGCCTCATCGACGACCGCAGGGCGCTGACTGAGAAGGAGATCACCGGCAAGAACGGGAAGCGTCGCCGGTCAGCCTTTGCCGAGGAGGAAGAGGCGTACATGTTCGTGGAAGAGGGATTCCGCGTCCGATTCAACAACGGCGAGATCATCGACTTCTACGCCGACAGCCCTGAGGACAAGGAAGGGTGGTTGAAGGTCCTCTCGGATGTCATTGGCCGTGATAACTTCGGTAATGACGATGACGGCCTCGTCGGTGCTTCCCGGGCCAAGGGCAAGTGGTGCGATCTCGTCCTTAAGCGGGAAGATACACTGCGCCGGCGAGCTGAAGGACGTCGACCCAGTCACGGTCGGACCAAGAGCAGTCTGGTTTGAGGCTCAGCTGGCGTTGCTGCAGCGCACAATCCTCAGATGAAAAGACATGACGAGGTAATGGAAGCGACTTGACGAGCCTTATGAAATGATCGCCCCGGCCGCGCCGATATGTCTCGCAGAGTCTTGCGTTCTCACACCCGAGATTTCTTGCCGTTTTGTCACGGTTCAATGGTCTGGAAAGCTGGATTTGCGTTTTGTATTTATTTCGGCACACATACCCCACCTTATTGATCTCATTGATTGTTGGGGTTTAATTATGATGGAGCAGACCGAAGGTTTTTCAAGGCCGAGCACCCTGGCCTGGGGGTGGCGCATGGTGAGAGCAGTTTGGCTATGGACGAGAGGAATCGGGCGAAGGCTAGGAATGCGAAGTGGTACTCACCAGGTGAGCAGGCACCTGGGTCTGGAGTTGGTTTTCGTCTCTTGTTCTTGACGACTGGAATTGTATTCCAGTAAGATTTCCCGCCTTGAGGGGGGAGCGTACATTAAATTTCTGCCCTGGTTGTTCTTGGGCACAGCCCGGATAGCGGTGGCCTTCAATGTACGATATTCCAGCAAAATTTACATGAGCGAGACATGATCGCTCCAGCTGAGAGAGCGACATTTCATTAAGTCACTGCACTGCGTAAGAGTGTTTACATTGTTCGGCTTCTAAATATGTTGGTAGTGCATGTCCTTTGTCCACAGACAAACCCGCGGAATCTCTTGACTTGGTCGGCCTCAGGACCGCGGTGCCGTTGCGTGTCGCCGGTTCCACTCGACACACTCGTCCAGCCTCACACCGCTACCACCAAAGCAGTCCAGCGCGCTGCCGATGGTCAAATCAACGGTGCCGCGGCTCAGCGTGGCGACGCTGTCTAGGTCCTGGAGGTTCCGACCACCGCCGGCATAGGTCACAGGGATGCTGCACCACTGGGACAGTTTGGTGATGAGCTGCTCGTCGACCCCACGCTGTAGACCCTCATTGTCGGCCGCGTGGATGAGAAACTCGGAGCAGTAGGGCTCCAGCTGCTTTATGGAATCTAAGGAGGGATGTGAGCTCATGTGTGAGGGAGCAGTATGTGTGTGTGTGTGTGTGTGTGCGCGCGCGCGTGCGCGTGTGTTTGTGTGCATAAGAATATAATATCTTACCTTGGTTCACCTCCATGTCCGTGATGGTCTGCCACTTGTCCATGGCCACGAACCACCTTGGATCGGCGTCACCCTCGGCCTGCTGGCGGCGGCAGCTCAGATCTATGACGAGCTTCTCCTTGTCGCCGCCAAGGGCGCCGAGGACGGCGTCGAGGCGTGGCTGGCTGAACTTGGCCTGCGGGAAGAGGAAGGACGTGATGATGACCTACTGGGCAGCTCACCACCGGAGCGTGGATGCATCATCAGCCCTTTTTTTTCTTTTTCCAGTTCATCCCCTGTTGATAGAGAATAGCAGATCCACGCATTCATCGCATATAAAGTGTATGTATATATATATCGCATACCTTGTCGGCGCCGGCGGCGATCCACTCGGCGGCGTTGGCATCGGTGACGCCGCCGCCGACCTGCAAGCCGCCCGGCCAGGCCGCCAGAGCCTCGCGCGCGGCCTCGGTGTTGCCCGGCCCCAGCATTATCACGTGGGCGCCGCGGAGGTCGTTGTCCCGGTAGAGCGCCGCGAAGTGGGCGGGCGGGTGCGGCGAGACGAAGTTTGTCTTGAGGGAGCCGGGCGTCTTGTCGTCCAGGGTCCCGCCCACGATCTGCTTGACCTGGCCCGAGTGCAGGTCTATGCAGGGGCGGAAGATGGTCATTGTGGGTGGGAGGGTGATGTGACGAGTGAGTGTGGGTTGTTGTGTGTGTGTGTGTGTGTGTGTGTGTGTGCGCGCGTATCGCGAGTGAGGCTCTCTCACGTTGATCCTGGGTGAGCATGAGATGAGTTCTGCTGGCTTAGGGCCGTGGCAGGCACTAGGCCTCGGTCGAACCCACTGAACGGCTGCTGCGGGGCACCGTTGCGGCTCTCTTGCGCCGCCTGACGCCCGCTAAAGATTTTACAAGGGCGGGTCAGATATTTCCGGGGCGGCAGCGGCTACAGACAACAAGGCTGACTGACCCTTCTCTGTGTGCGGCCCGTCAAAAAAATTGTCAGAAACCCATCCAAGCAAACACGGCCTCAACCACGGCCTTTCAACATTCACATTCACAAGATTCACCAGGGTTCAACGAGCGGGAGGTACTTGCCAGCAACAGGCCAGGTACATCACGCATTGATTCACTCGATTCCTCCAACGTTCACCTAGGACTCACAACGGCCGCGTTTGGTCAGGCCAAGGCCGATCAGGTCCATCAGAGCAGAGCAGATTACGGTAGACAATGGCGCCCGGGACGGTGGTATTGGGAAAGAGAAAGCGAAAGGTACCGGCCGACAAGGTCGCCGGTGCCGACGCCAAGTCGGACAAGGCTGCTGCCCTGGAGGATGCCCAGGCTATCTTCAGGAAACACTTTGAGGCCCAGTTCGCGCCGCTAGGAGGGTCCGATGACGAGGAGAGCAGGCCGGCCGCCAAGCCACGGAGGAGGAGGGTGGCTGCGGGCACGGAATTAGACGGCGACGGCGAGGCGGCAGGGGTGGAGGACATGAGATCCGAAACTTCTGACTCTGAAGGAGACGACGACAGCAGGCAGGATGAGTGGGACGGCATCTCTGCTGCGGAGGATGACGACGATCAAGACGACGACAGTGAAGGTGGGTGGCAGGTCAAGAAGGCGGTGCCGTGGGCTGAAACAAGCCTTCTTCCTTTGGTATTCTTATGCCTGTTTCGGTAGTACTGACACGTGCCGGCCACAGACAGCGAGGGCGATGACGACAGCGGCGAGGGAGACGAAACAGAGGAAACAAACCCCCAGGTCGAGGTGGTAGACTACTCCAAGCCCACGCCGTCCTTCTCTACGCTCACGCCCCAGGCCGCGCTCATGACCAAGCGCGAGATGCGCGCCTACCTGTCCTCACGGCCGCCAGACGCCGTTTCAACCACGGCTGCGGGGGGCAAGGGCAAGCCCCAGAGGGCGAAACAGCAGGGTGGTGACGGCAACGACGACCCGCAGAACGAGGACTCGAGGTCGCTGCTCGCCAGCGACCTCGAGCTGCAGCGGCTCATCTCGGAGTCCCACATCCTGTCGGCCACGAACCCCTTCAACACGGCCGCCTCGGGCGCCTCCCACGCCAGCAGCAGGGCCTTCTCCGAGGGCCGCACGCGCGCCCTCACCACCGACCTACGGCTACAGAAGCTCGGCTCCAAGGACAGCATCTTCAGGCAGCAGAAGATGCCCATGGGCATGCGCAAGGGCATCAGCGGCGCCAAGGCCTCGCGGGAGGAGAAGAGGCGCCGCGAGGCAAAGGAGAACGGCATCATCCTCGAGAGGCCCGAGGAGGCGGCGGGCGGCAGCGGCAGCAGCAAGGCGAAGAAGAGGCAGCAGAACAAGAGGCCAGGCCTCCCCGTCGACATGCCTGGCATGGGTAGGATGAAGGGGGGCGAGCTGCGGTTGAGCAAGCGAGACGTCAGGGCCGTCGAGAGGGAGGGCAAGAGGATGTCGGACTCTGGCGGGAAGAAGGGGAACAAGCACCGCAAGCGGAGGTGATCAGCTCTGGATTGGGAACCCGGGGGCGTTGGGTGAGGCTGGCCTCCTCCCAAAGAGGATCCTCGCGGTGTCTTTGGTTACTAAGGTCCTCTTCTCTCCCCCCCCCCCCCCGGGTGGTGGGAGGTCGTGGAGGTGGTCACCGCCCATGGCCCTCAAACAGCACCCCAGACAGGCTTACAGGAAACATAATCAACCCTCTGTAATACTTCAAGCACTGGGGGGTAGGGCAACGACCTGCGCTAAAACACGGCCGGGCTCTCCGGAGAGAGCGAACATGGGCCAGGGCGAATCCCCACTGATTTGAGTTAATCTCAGAGCCAAGCTCATACAGGCAGCCCGGCCAGCCTGGCCGCCCGGCCGCCGCCAGGCCCGCGTATTCGCCCTGGCGGCCCCTCTTGTGCAATGGGTAGTCTATCTATCAGATACAGTGAGCGCTGAGTGGCATGGGCCGCGGGTGGAGGCGGCTAATAAGCCACTCACATCACACACCGTTACTACTCTGACATGCACACACACACACTAAGACTGTTGCCTTTTTTGGAAACTCGTGCCTGAGTCTCACTCTGGAGGAAGTTGTGTCTTTGGGGTCCGTATTTTTAGGTTTTGGGCCCCGTCAGGATTTAGAGGCTTACGGTGGCAGGATGGGAATCGCTGGTGGCTGATTTGTAGAAAGATTGGGGGGAGGGATGGGGGGCGCAATAATGCGGCGCGGTTTGGCTGGCTGGCAGGCAGTAAGCACTTTTCGTGACCAGAGTTGCACAGCATCAATCAGCAGGAGCTAGCTGTACGTGCCAATACCATTAATAGCCCCAATCTCGCTTACAAGTTTTGAGGTTGCTCTACCCAGCAGTTGAGGAAGGCAGACACGGGGAGGGGGAGGAGGAAGGACAGGGAAAAAAGAGAGAGAGAGAGAGACCAACAGAACAGGCACGGCAATGCTGGCGCGACAAGGGCTAGGGCGCGATACGAGGCCGCGACAAAGGGCAGAGGAAGAAGTAACGAGACCGACCGAGAATCCTGTCGAATTTGTGCCAGAAGACCGGCTGCGTCTACAAGGACCCAAAACCTTGTTTCGGATCTAGATCTGCGAATCTGAGGAAACTTGTCCTGTACGTCATCTCTGGGGAAGCAAGGCCTAGGCTGTCTGTCTGTCAGTCAGTCAGTCAGTCAGTCAGTCAGTCAGTCTGTCTGTCTGTCAGGTCTCCACCGATGCTTGAAGAGTCAAAGCAGGCGGGCGAACGTGTAAGACGTGTGTGACCGTCAAATGCTGGCTGGATGAGGAGGAGGGCCCAGCCATTATTCAGTGCAAAAAAATACTTGCTGCAAAGCAGGAAATTTCATGTTGCCATGCAATGCAATGCAGTGCAATGCAATGTGATGCAGTGTGATTGAGTTATGGTATGAAATTCGTCGTATTGACTGGTATGAACAAGCAGCTGCCACGAAATGAGCACAAGTGGGTTTTGTGCATGTATTTTCCTTCTCTCGTCCCAAAACGCACACATATTGTCTCCAACCAACAACTGGTATCTTTCATCCCGATCTGCTAGCGCCCGATGAACCGAAGACAGTTATATACGCCACTTCCAGTCATTCGGTGCCGACCCATGATGCAGAAAATGTTTTTCAGGGAGCTCCGCAGAGAGCTGCACCCGAGGCCCGTCTATTGTGCTTTTTCTGCCCAAACAGAACGCAAATACGACACCCTCGCGAGGGTGAAAAAAATAGAGAAAAAGAAAAAGAGCATAAAGGTCGCCTGATGATGAGCGCAACGTAACAGCAAACCCCGCAAAGGAAACTCCCAGGTGTCCCGTGAAGGAAAGCCTGCTCCTTCATCCGGGAATGACACTGACCCCCCGTCCCAAGCCTCGCATGAAGTCGTGAAATAAACAAAATATCCCATAAATTTTACAATACCCTTCGAGCCGGAGGGAAGCGTTGCAAGGCGGTTTGATGCCTCGTCAGACTACATCATGACAGCCGTGTGAGGTTGGCTGATGGTCATCGGCAGGCTCAGCGTTTGAAGGCTGTGGAAACCGGACTGCGAGCTGGGCATCGTGGTCGAGGGCCCGTAGTTTCCGTTCGAGGTTGGCGGCGTGCCATTGGCAACCGAGTTCAAAGATGCCGTGATGTAGCCAGACTCAGAGTTTGGCGAGGCATCTCCCAGTGATCCCATGTGGTCCTCACCGGAGTACTCCTCCTCGTCCTCACCAGAGAGGTTCAGGCCATCCCCTCCATCGCCGCGGTCATGCGTTCTCTTGTGTCTGTACAGGAAGCTACGTTAGTCTCTGTCATGCCCATGGCTTTTTTTCTGTGTATCCTCATGAGCTGCTGTAGCTGTGCTGTGTCCTGTGCTGTGTGGTGACGATGGCGGTCTGTTTGTTTTTTGGGTTTCGCAAGTCTCGGTAACATGCCACACACACAACATGAGGATTGCTCGGATCTTCGTCGCAACAAAAGAAAGTACAAAGGAAATGCAGTCAAGGAAAGATGGGGCATACTGTGCTAGGTTGTCTGATCTGGAGAATGCCTTGCTACAATAAGGGCAGATGTAGGGTCTCTCTTGGGTATGTGTTCTCACGTGTCTGGAAGTTTGGTCAGATACACGGCAAGGTGATCGTGTGTTGACAAAGAAAATATTGCTCCGGTCTTACCGCTTCAGGTGCTCTAAACGCTTGAAGAGACGGCCGCAGGTGGGAATGGGGCAGGAGTGAGACTTCTGGGGGTATGGGCCAAGCTCCATGACGGTAGCAGAGCGGGCGCGACGCATGACACCGTTTTGCCCTTGCATCATCCGGCGCTGCTCCTCCATGTGGCCGTTGACCATGTCGTCGTGGGGGATCTGGTGGTAGTCTTGCTGGAGCGACATTGGGTTCATGGCGGGGCTACCCTCGACCGTGGACAGAGGGGTGCCGTGGCGGGAGAGCTCGAGCATCTCCTTGTGCTGCTGGCTCGACATTGAAACGTTGCTGTAGGTCAGGCCTGGTGGCGAGTTGCCAAGCGACTCGTCACCCTCAGCGACTGGCCCCACAGAGGCGGACACAGATCGTCGGAGATCTGATGGTCGGTGCTGTGCTTGGGCAGCAGCTGTTGCAGTGGCAGCAGCGACAGCCGACATTCCCGGGGGAATGGAAGAGCGCCGCCTCCTCTGCTTGTACGTCGGCGATCCTTCGATCACAGAGTAGACGTTGTTGGCGCCGTACCCACGGGAAAACTGGGTCCCTGCCAGGTTCGATGGAGGCAGCTGGATCATGCCGTTCAGACCGTTGACACCGTTCATGTGGTCAGGAATGGCAGTGTAGAGCCCAGTCTCCTCGTTTGCAATGTATGCGGGCTCAGCAGACATGCCCAAAGCCTGCTGTGGTGGCGTGATGGGCTCGAATGAGATTCCTCGGTTGCTGTAGTCCTCGTACTGTGACGAGACAAATGAAGGCGCAGGCGAGTACTCCAGCCCGTACGCGGGCATCGAGGCGTGGCGTTGGTGGCCCTGCGTGATTGGAACGCCGTTTTGGTTGTACTGGACTCGGTTGTAGTCGGGCTCCCTCTTGACCATGGTTGGGGGCATTTGGGGTGCCATGGTCATGGCTCCGTACGGAACCATTGCCTCCATTCCATCAGTCAAAGGAGCCATCGTCTGAGGCATCATCTGGGGTGGTGGCATGGCGTCGACGGCGCGCATGACGGGCGAGGTGGATTGCGAAGGTGGGAAGGTCTGCTGAGCGCTGAAGGATGAGGAGTTGGCTTGCTGGGCCTTGGTGAGCTGCTCGTACAGCGACTGAGATGAGTCGTACTGGAAGGACAGAGCGGGCTCGCTAACGGCGACGGTCGTGGCCTCTTGACCCATCTTCTCCCTCTTGAGGTCCCTCTCGAGAGCATCGAGGAAAAGTCGGTCGTGAGGAACGCTATACCAGTAGAAAACCTTCTGCTTCTTCTGCGTTCGAATGCAGTTGTTCTTGTACAAGAAGTCGAGGAAGGGGCTCTTGGGCTCCTCCAGGGACGCGTCGGTGCCGGACTTCAGGTTTCGGAGGTCGGAGAAGATACCCTCCTCGAACTTCTTGGAGTTCTTGACGGGACGGCCAAAAGCTTGGAATCTGAACGACAGGCATCGCACAATGTCGGTGCCGGAGATGTGGAAAAGGTTGTTCCATAGCACACAGGAGACGTACTCGCCAGTGGGCAGCAGGAATCGTCGAATGTACTGATCTGGTTGCCAGTCGACGGGAGCAGAGATGAGAAAGTATTTCACTGAGAAGCTTGGTTAGTCACGCCATTGGGTGCAGGTTGTCGAATCGTCAGGAATCGAGGGCCAGGAGGGAGCATACAATTATCAACCTGTTGCAGAGCAACCTGTGCATCGTGTGGCAGTGCTTGTTGAGCTTCTGTGCTCAGCATGAAGGTCTCTGGTTTTTGCGGTGCAGCCATTGCGCCTGCTTGCGAATACATGATGGGCACGCGCCGCAGACGGGAGCGTCTTGTTCAATTAGGCCGGCCTCTGGAATGCGGAGGAGTGCAGTTGGCGAGGAGAGGATCCAACAAAGTAGGTCGTGGGTTGAGATGGCGAAAGGTGGGAAGATCCGCAAAGATCAAGACGGCACCAGAGCGTGTTCGGATCGTCGCCAATTGAAACACAGGAAACAAGCAAAGGGAACAAGCGACGCAGTGATCGTCGTATGCAGGTTCGTGTCGCAGCCAGGCGTTGGGGGAGTCAACCGTCGTGCACAGCAGGATATGCTTGCGCGTCGAGGAGGATGATGGATGTAGTGATTGATGAGATGAGATTGATTGATGTGATCGAGTCCAGCCCGGGGGGGGATAGAGGAGATAAATTGCACACAGGAGGTACAGAGAGTCAGCCACCAATTGCGTCTAGCGAATTTAGTGGGTGGGCGTGCGCTGGCTGAACCGTCAAGGCACAGGCAATAGCGCCAAAGGGAAAAGATAGGGGTTGGGATTGGGGAACTGTGGGTCGGGGAGTGTCCTCGAAGCGCGCCGGGGGAGAACCGTGCTGCCAATATCGGAAGCGACCCGCAACCCAGATGCGATTTGATGCAGTGCAGTGCAATGCAATGCAAGCTCGGCTCGTCAGGCTTGTCGTCGGTCGGGTGTCGGCTGTCGATGACAAACAATTGAATGGTTGTCGACAGACAGGACACACGCTCACAGGCAGGGCCGGGGAGCTGGCTGAATATTAAGTTGTTTGTTGGGACGACGATGGCATAACCCGGCGAAGAGGCGGAGTTGAGTGTGCGTAAAGATGGACGGATCAGATCATTCAGTCAAGCAGCTCTTGGTTGTCGAAGCTCGTCTAAAACGGACCCAGGCAAGGTATCAGCTTGGAGGGTGGCCGATGATGGACAGAATTTGCGACGACCTGTGTCTGATGTGAGGAGATGATGTGCCTCTAGGATGCGCGGGCAACACAGAACGATGGGATGGGATGCGCGCGACCTGTGTTTTGCCTTTTGGGGGGGCGTGCTACGCTGTGCTGCGGAAGCGAAGGAGAAAATTGGGAGAGAAGAATAAAAAAGACGGAGCGGGTGTGTGGGAGGCTTCTTCCAAAAGGTTTATGTTGGTGCCGCTCCAAGAAATAAGATCAGAATACCGTTGGTCCGGCAGTAGCGAGCCTCCTGAGACACGAGGAGAAGGATAGAAGAGGGAAGAAGAGGAAGTCTTGCACAGGAAGATTTCAAGAGCTTCGCGAGCCGTCGGGGGTGCAGGAGAAAGAGGGATGACCTGGGGGTTTAAGGGATTCGGGCGGGCTGGTGCTCCCATTTTCATCTGGCCGCACAACAAGCCCAGGTACATGGACATGCGCGTGCAGGTACCTCGTTCGTGCAGGTCTCTTGAGAGGAGGTGGACGGGGTGGACTAGTGCAAGGATGCGGAGGGGCGGACAGGCCAGGGTCCCGACGCTGATGACTGGTCAGAGTGCGCGCAGCGGGACGGTGGGACCTCAACCTTGGAAGCAGGGGGGTAGGGGGGCCTGGGGGGGAGGGGGAGGAGGAGGAGGGGGGGTGTGTGCTCTGGGCCACTGGCCGTCTGGGGTGGGGAGGGAGTACGGACAGCAAAAAGAGAGCCACGGTCGACTGCGGTCAGGCCCGGTGGGTGCAGATTCCGGCCTGGCTGTGCGTTCAGGTTTTGTTTCTTACATGAAGTGTGCTTGCTTTACTAATAGCACACTTCGACGTGGCCCTTCTTGCAGAGAGACTAACTGGCTTGCCAGTCTGACTGGGCCTGCTGCTCTGGTATGCTTTGGTCTGGCTGGCCTTGCATCGAGGTGTCCATTCCTGGTTTATCTTTCTCTGCTGACAGACTCAGGTTCTCACTGTCCTCGCTGTTCTCGGCGTCCTCGCGCACCCACGTATCATTTGCTCGCGTACTCAGTGTACCCCCGTCCGATTAAGTTGTGGCCTGGGGTTGGTGGGAGGGGGGCAACCCTACCCAGACAGGCCGGCACGCTATAAGTGGAATGCAAGCAAGCGCGGGTACAGCTAGCCGGTACTCATCACGTATACAGTAGTCAGTCAGTCCAATTTGAACAATCCGTGGTTATGTCAATCCAAGGGCCCCATCACGGCACATGGGGCCAGTATCCGGTGTCCGGTCCGAATGACTAGCAGTTGATCATTTTGTCAATCCCTGGGGCTACCAGAACTGCTACCCAGCGCTTCCCAGGAACTGCCCGTCGTGCTGTCAGCCGCGAGCTTATTACCACGGAGGGACAGCCTCAAAAGAGGCACAATCTTGATGGGGCTCGTTGGTGGGGGGGGGGTGGAAGAGCGAAGACAGAGAGGAGCAAAGGGCGCGGCGGCACGGGCAAATCTCCCATGTCTCCTATGCAAGGGTCGTGCTGGTGTCCCAGAAGAGACAATGAGCGACCCAGGCAATCCGAACACAAATTTAATAACCCGTCCAGCATGGTCGTGCCATGGGTGCCCTGCGAGACCCGGGGGCCGCTGGGTGGTAGTGGCTCGTCCTGAACTGGTTTTTGCCGTCCGTGAGCGCAGTAGTGTCGTGGAGAATCTGGCGTGCCCAAAACCCTGCCCACCAGAACACTGGGCCCGTCATTCGGACTTCAATCCAGGGGTGGATCCGGGCGTCTTGACTCCCGCTCGCACGCTTCGCTGCTTGCTGGCTCGCTACGTGCCTACCGTAGCACGTCGTGTAGAGGTCCCAGACCACTCCGTACGATACCCACTCCCAACTCCCGTGTCTGGCCCCCTGTGCCTTGCAAGACGGAGATATCTCTGACTGCAAAAGTGGAAGAAGGGGCCGCACATCGCCAGGGGACCAAAGCCGATCGCTGATGAGCCTGCCTTTCCAGCCTCTCTCTGGCCGTACTCGCTACCACCGGCTGTTGCCGGTGCCGATGGAGACGGGCCTGACAGCAATCCGACGACGGGGAGCTAGCTGCTCATGCAAATCACGACAGAGTGGCTACAAGCTCGGGCGCCTCTGGGCGGGGGCCCCATCTCGGAGACGCCAAAAGATTAATTCAGTCGTGAGGAAGTCTAATAGTCTGCCATCTCCAGCAGTGTCGGCATTGTTGGCAACGGGGGTGCATGGCCAGTGCTCTGCTCCTGGACTGGGCCTGTCTGCACACCATGTGGGAGGGTACGTATGTCCAGGGTTGTGGAAGAAGCTTATTACCTCCAGGCGGGAGAGGGAGAGCACCAGCTAAGCAAGAGGCGATTCTCGTAGCGCCGCGGTGGGGGAGCAGCCCGGGAGTCTCATCAACAGCAGGGACATCACCTCCAGCCTCCTTTGGCCTCCAAGCCGCTCTGAGTTAAGGCTCCTCCTGCGCATCCATGCATGATGACAAGGGTGACGGGATAAAAATCTCGCGCATGAAGATGGATGCCCTGGCGCCACAGTCCAGAACAGTGATGCAGAGGGCTTGGGCCAGACAACGTCCAGCAGCCGGTCAGCCGGTACACTGGAGATCGTCTTTCTCACCAGCCTGTTGAGTAGCTGTCATCAGTGATTATGAACCGTAGTTGCAAGGGACGTCCCAAGTGCCCGCACACTAGCACAGGCTTTTGACGGTCTGGACTTCTCTCCATGTCGATGATACTACGCTGTCTCTTATCGCAATCGCATCCCGTGTGTCTTGTGCCGCACGAGAACGCTTGCCAGGCTGCCGCCTGTAAAGGAGACAGGAAAGGCGAGCACCGGCGCCTGTGACAGAGCAGTCGTAAGCCTCTGGGTAGCACGGTCCAGGAAAGACGTTGACTAGGCGCAGAAACAATGTCTGGCGGGAAAAAGAAGCATATCTGCGGTGGTGCCGTCCTATCCAATGCCGTCCCGCCCTAGCCCCCGGGGTGCACGGCTCCCATTGGACTGGTCTCTGGCTTCCCTGGTCTGCAGTTGCTGGAAATGGTTGGATAATGAGGTTATTCGCTGGCTTGACTAGGGCCATCTTGAGGAATGTCGCACATCTGAGGAGCACTGGCCAGGAAGATCTCGCAGCTGACGGGCCGCCGCTTCTGGCCGGCCTCATAAGCGTAAAATCATCAACGTTGCTTAAAAAAGAACCGCCCATGAGAGGGGCCTGTCCCCTCCCTGTCCCTTTCGTGGAGGTAGCGGCGGCAGGCCTGCATCCAACACACACACACACCACACGAAGTCCTGCTCGCGCTTTGCCTCCGTCTATCGCTATCGCTGCGTGGACTTGGGAGTTGATAGCGGCGAATAAATGTACCGGTACCTTTTTGATCGATTCACTTTGGATTATGTGGGTCTCTGAATCAAGACTCCAGAAGCCATCTTTGAAGATTATTGCCCGAGAAACTTGTCAGTATTGTGTCGTTGAGCGACGACCACATTAGAATTGTCCCAGCAAGCCAGCGCCATAGGCAACAGGATCCCATCTTCGTTCATCGTGTCTGAGGCGTTGAAAGTTAAAGAGGGTCACTTTCGCAAGCACTTTCTTTGAACTGTCAGGTCATCGTGGTTCATGCAAGTCGCCGTCTGTACCTGTTGTCTGTGGTCCAAAGAGCGTGGGTGGGGAGGACTGGATTATCTAGTGTGCCCAGTTCCGAGCCTGTGTTTGGGACGAATTTAGTCCAACCGTTCTCGTGGGACAAAGCGGCTTTCTTCATGGCAAGAAGCTCTACCCGAGCCGAGAAATCTGTCCAATCTCCATAGACCGCATGTTGTCGGGTGTCTTAGACGTTAGTCAAGCTAGACTGAGGTCCGAAAGGGCAGGCTGGCAGGCATGGCAGGTCGCCTTTCCCCGGATTTGCTGGCGGCCAGAATCGTTCGATCCGGCCGATGGGCAAATTACGGTCATCTGTGCCCTGGAAGAGAAGAGAGCGCCACACAATGACGATGGGGAGGGGGGGGGGGGAGTGGACTGTGCTCGCCAGCATCGGCAGAGTCCGGAGCCTTTCAGTGGGCAGCAGCGGTGACCGCAAAGTGGCGAGATGCCTGAACTCTGTCAAGGTTGGCCAGCTTATTAGCCGTGCGGACGGGTGAGGTCTTGTTTTTTTTTTGCGCACGACTGATCGACGGAGTGTTTGCCTTGCGGTTGGCGAAGATCATGAACAGAGCCGCATCGAGAACGGGCCTGTGCTCTGAACCTTGCCGATTGTCAGACTACCATGTTCCGCGAGTTGAAACTGAGCATCACCGATGAGGAAAGTCATCTCAAGATGCGGTTAGATGCCCTGCCCTCAGACATGACGACGGCTGAGTGACGGGCCATCCTTGCAACTGTGACCGCCACTCTTCGCTGCTCTCCGGAGCAGGAGATGCATTCACTCGTGGGCTTTTTAGGACACTCTTCCGATGGGTTATTTGCGGTGTCACCGCATTTTTGCTGTGGAATGCTTCAATCTTCGTGGAGGATTGTGCGTAATGGATGCGTGTGTGTGTGTGTGTGTGTGCCTGCCTGTACGTCCTGGCATGTCCGAACGAAAAGGCCTGTCCTTTGCCTGTCTTTCTTGCTCTGTCCATCCACTACACAGTATGCCCTTGCCAATCCTTCCCACGTCCCCGTCGCATCGCATTCGGGGGACGGACGAGCCAGCGAGCCAGCAAGCAGGGAGTCAAAAGAGACGCTGGCCGTTGCCCTCGCTTGCCTGAACAAAGGCCGAATCGGGGAGTGCTGCCAGCTGCCGCGAGTCGACGGCCTGGACCCCACCCACCTCACATTCTGAAGGGGCGCGGAGATGGCTTCCTCTTTAGGGGGCCTGGCGAATCTGAAACACGGTGGAGAGGCGGGCAGGGGGGAGGGCGCTTTGCTTCAGAAAATAGGGTGCGAGGGCGCTACCGCTTACAGTAGTAGTGCGGAGTACGACGGTACGGTACCTAATGTGGTACTATGCAGTACGACATTAGGTCAAATCACTGCAAGGGTTGGCCCAGTCAACGTCGTGCGCTCGTCCCGCCTGTCTCAAAGTCCACTCTTTTCTTCCATCAATGGAGTCCAGAACGTTTTGTTGATACGAGAGATGGCCTTGCTCGCTCTCTCCATGAGCATGTACAGAGTAATTTGTGTGGGTGTGATTGGTACCGTGCCATGTTCGTACGGAAAGGGAAGTTTTCGGGGCACATCATCTCGGTACCTGTGCGCTTACCACACAACGTGACAACCAGCCAACGGCCTCGGGAAAGAAGGAGAAAGGGAGGAGCTTGAATGTGACGATGGGTGCCCAGGATGGTGACGGTGGTGATGATGCTGAACGATCAAGAAAATTATCCATCCCCAGGTCTGCATGCCTTCTCTTCATGACTGCCGCCATCACGCCCGTTGCCAACCATTCCGGCTTCATGCTGTCAAGTTGCGCCTCCCACGGTCATCTGAAGAACCTGGCCTGTAGAAGCCTCCCGCATGGAAGTGGCTGGGCGGGAGTAAACCATATCACGCAGGGTCCGACTGGGAAGAGTGCCCTTCCCCTTCCCAGGGGCCAACTGTGTCTGGGTCTTGTTGATGACAAAATTTTCCATAATGATTTCAACAGACTTGCTATTCGGGGTTTGCATGCGTAGCAGCCCGAAGCAAGCCTTGGCCGGGCCGATCTGGTTAGATTGGGCAGCTGGTCGCCCATCGATGTTGTTTATGCCGTGAGGGTTGATGCTGGCCGACTGGCATTCCTAGGAGAGATTCCACGGCCTGCGCACTGCGTAGGGCATATGCATTCCGCAGCAAGTCACAACAGTGCAGTATCCGTAATGTGGACTTTCATGTGGGACGGGCGTCAGAACAAAAGAGCCCCTGGCTCTGCAGCGTGCAGCGTGCAGCGGATGAATTCCTTCGTCCCTGAGAAAGGCCCTCGTGGTATCCATAAACCATCATCACCATCGTCATCGTCATTGCCATTGTCACCACGGTCAAGGCCCGGGGTGGCCGCTCCACTGCAACAACGTCACTGCACGAACGTGGTAGGACATATCATCACGCATGCAGGGCAGTAGACTGTGGTCTAGTTCCCAAGGTGCGGGTACAGCACGGCGTAGCGCAGCGGCGAGAGGTGTGTGCTTGGTGTGGGTGTGGAGAGGGACCAGCCCAAAAGGAGAAGGTCGAGTGTTTGATCATCCACCTGCCGAGCATAATGCCGATTGACGGACTGACCAACGACGACATGAAACTTGACACGCGATGCAAGGAGACCGCAGTTTAATCTAATAAAGACAGGCGAGCAGTACCACACTACTGCATGTTCGTAGGGCTTCACTCGAGCATCGGCACAGCACCAAGCACAACACAGCACCGCATGGTGGCTGACTCTTGACGCTCAACCCATGCCCTGGGAACATGCCCTGAGTCGGATGAATGGGCCGATTTTGTTCAATGTGCGCAAGAACCAGTCAGTCAGTCAGTCAGTCAGTCAGTCAAGTCATCTCGTCGCTATCGTCTGAACGTGGTTGCCTCGTGCTTGTGTGCCTTACCCACAGAATAGGTACTGTAGGTACGGAGTTTAATCTACTAGTCTAGACTGGATAGTGACTGTACTGCCGGCGGGCATCACCATGGGATGCTCATTTCCTGCAGCAGCCAACATACGGCACATGTCGATCGCGGCGACGGCGGCGGCGGCGACGGCGACGACGCGTGCAAGCCGCTCCCACAAGTCAACTTGGTCATGCCCGTGCCTCGTGCTTGTCCTCGCGCTCTCCGTACCCCACAGCCGCTTGATGCTGGCTGCTGTGTACTATGCGGTCCTGTAACCGTACTGTCTTGTGTGACTTGCTGTACAACCGGTACACCGTGTTTTCCTATATCCAGCGTGGCACCGCGGGTGCCGCCCGGCACAATCCAAGAGGGCGCGCAGAAGAATGTTTCACGAGATTGATCTACTAGCCAGCCCAGCGACCAAACGTGCCGGCAGCGATGCTATTTCGGGAGGCGCTTGCTTCATCAGACTAAACACTCCGGCGAGACGGCAGAGCCAAACAAGTGCCTCCCCCACATCTTGGGTCATTCGTGCAACAACTCCTCACCAAGGTCATGCATGGTATGGAGCACCACCACCAGCGCAGACCAGACCGGTTCCCACGGCCAAGCTCCCGTGCGCGTATGCGTGCAGTGCCCGGCCGGGCTGCCGCATTTCGAAACAAGACACCAAGAGCGGGTGGGAATGGAATGGGGACCGGGGGGGGGGGCCTGGGCAATGAGGAGTGAGAGCAGAGCAGGAAAGCCAGAGGCTGGTGCATTGAGCATTGCCGGCGTCACGCTCACGCTCTCGCTCTCTGGGGTGCTCGCTCGCCAATCTCAGCGGCGGACACTGTCAGTGCAAGGTCGTCTTGGTCGCTGCCTCACCCGGCCCCATCACCCGCCAGCCAGTCGCCCGTCGGTGCATGACCTCGCTCACCCCCTCCCTGAGTATCACTTCCCGCCCCCGTGGTTCTGCTGCCGACTTTCTTGCCCCAAAGCGGTATCTGCCCGGCGCCGTTGCTGCCTCGACAACAACAACAACAATAATGTCGTCGCTCTCGTCGACGGGCCCGGCAGCCCGCTAGGGAGCAGGGGACCCACCCGTGAGCGGTTTCATCAGGGGGCAAGGAACTGGGCGTGCCTAGCCCCGGCGCAGGCAGTTTAGTGGGATGAGAAGCTTAAAGACTGGTACGCTACGGGACACTATGGAGCACCCCTGGCAAGTCTGAGGCACGCCCACTTTTGCTCGGGTAGGTAGCTCTTCAGGAACGTGATTGGGCCTGCCGTCCATGCACTTGCGGATTTCCACCTGTCCACTTTCGACTTCATCGCGCCCGAGCACCTGTCTGCACGCGCGGGTCGTCACATGAGCGACAAGAATAGCACCTCTCGAGCCCTGCAACCACCGGATGCCGCTCTGCCACTCCTGCGGATGCCATCCATCCTATTCTGCTCTCCGCCTGGCCTCGACTGCACAAGGAGGCACGACTCCTGCCGGTCCTACTGCGCTCTTGTTGGCATCACAGAGGAGCCGCTGCATTTGTGCCGTCTGGGGGTCGTGACCTCCAGCCCGCTACTACCATGGAGCCCTCCGACTTCATATCGTTCCCGCAGCTCGCACCAATTGTGCATGTGCCTTCATCCTTACCCACTATGGCAAGTGCTGCTTGGCAATCTCGCTGGTGAACGACAGCGGTGAGTGTTTCGAACCGTTGAGTACGACAATGTATGATCGAAACACCATGCCAATAGCGAGGCTGAAGCTTGCGCCGACCGCCCGCTAGCACGAAACAAGCGGGAGAATCTGACCAGAAACTTCTGCGCGTATTCTTTCCCTATGTCATGTTTGAGATGGAATGCAACCGTCAAGGAAACATGTTCTCGCCGAGTCCAACGCAGTCGGCGTTGCTGGGATGCGATATCACTGCATCTATCACTTTCCCGCGGTATTTGCCAGGAGCTCTGAAACACGAAAGCAAGAATGTCGATCTGCGTCGCACCTCTTGAAACGTTGACATCCGCCATCACCACCTCCACCACCAGAGTCGGGCAAGCACCATGAACTATGGGCCCTTGGCAACTAACACCAACTTATCCGTGCGTGCACTGAGGTCCCTGGTCACCTGTGCTCACTCTACGCCTGGCGCCGGAGGAAAACATTAATGTTTTCTCGGTGCCTTCCCTTGCCCTTGCATGAACTGGACATCGTTGGGGAAACCAAAACCCTCTGGCACTGAAGAAAAATCGCCACAGGTGGCCAAAGGCGACACCTTCACCATGCTGGGAGACAGTGCCCAGGGGAGACAAGACCAGTCCCGCATGTCAGTCATCATAAGAGTTGCTTGCATCTGCCGCCACTGTGGATACTTACTGACTAGCCACCAGAGACAAACACCCGGGGAAGTGCAATGTGCCCAAAGCTGGGTCACTTTTGAAGCAATCGTCTAGACGGTTATGCGGACTTCAAACAAGCGCCGGTGGGGATGGTCACGGCTGATAGTGATTACCCCTCATCCTGTCAGGTACATGAAACACCAGCAGCCTTGTCACCACCCGTTCAACCGCGACGCTAGTCCTCATGTTCTTCCAGAAGGCTTGGTGACAAGCCAAATCACTGCACGTAAACACCCCAACGCCCTGCACTCGCTCGAAATAGTCCCAAACATTGGCGCCTATGAGCCGACCCAAGTGGCATCACCCATGTCTTCGACGAGCTCACGGCGATCTACGCCAGGCCTGTGCTCGCCACCCACTTCTCTGTTGTTTGAGATGCTCGAAGAAAGCGTGGGTATTTCCCCTCTGATCGGTTTGCCCCGACTCTAGCGGATCCTGTTGTCTATCACGTTGGCGTTGGGGTCGAGGCCCAGAACGACATGGCGCCGCCCGTTCACTCTGACGGCAAGAGCGCCGCTGAGCGAAGGTGGCCAGCCAATCTGCTCCTTGGCGAGCATGCGACCCTTGTTCGCTTCCGGTACCAGTCTCCGGGCTCAAGTGACGAGGCAGTATCAGAAGCGGCTCTCAGGGCAGTCTCGCAAGTGCGCGGACGATCGTCGTCAGCGTCTTGGCACGGGAACATGTCATCGTATGTTGCAAGTACCCTGGGATGCTTGGGCGATCTTCCCGAGGGTCCAAGTTGGGGAATGTCGTCTTGCGATTGCACGGGATGCCCGAAGGGCTGCCCAAAGTCATGTCATATGCCATGTGATAAACTTTCGGACTAAGATCTCCAAATCCCCTAGGACTGAGGCCTCAAAGGATCACCCATCGGCGTTTACGCAAGGCATCTTGGGAATGCGCGAGAGCTCCGGAGAAGGTTCAGGCACTCGGGCGCATCCCAGGAATTCAACTTTGATGATCCCATATACCGCGGCCTGTGTGTTTCAGCCGTGAGGTGCCTCTGGAGAGCACGCGCCTGCATTGTGATAGCAGACGGAGCATGGACCTTGGCAGTTGCGAGCTGTCCATTACCAATCTGAACAAGCCGGCGAAATTCCATCTGAGGTTCTGCTTGATCAATGATTAAATGCTGCTGGGCATATCACAAGGGGAGGTCTGCGACGCTGACAGAAGGTAAGTTGAGCCTCTTGTTGTTCTTCAGTCCAAGCGCCGCCCAAGAAAGACACGGTGACTGGAGGGCTGGGAGCGCTCGTCTTCATGCAATCTGTACGGTGTGGTCCCTATGTTCACTTGTTTCCTCCACTTCATCCTTGCGACATCTAATAGCAAGGTCTTGTTGGTCCTCTCCGTCCGTCTCTTTGTCTTTTCTCGTTTGACTTACGTCCGCCTTATCCAATCAAGTAGGTATACGAAGTGCCAGCCTTTGAGCCGACTGCAAGTGTACACTTCTGGGGAACTCGTCCTCAGGGGCCTTTTTTTGTTTCGATTGCAACCAGGATCCCATCACTTCTCGCTGGCAATCACATACCCTGTATCTTTCTACCGGAAGTCTCCCGTGGCCGATGACCTTGTCGTGCCTGCCCAGTGCGTCCAGACCGGTCGTGCTGAAGATCGACTTCTGAAACCGCCTAATAAGCCGAAGCATTGGGCTGGCGGATATGCCTTGGTTCTCGGTACCGAGCTGATTGGCTAGTCTGGTTCAACATCGGCAGCCTTGAGGTCGACGCCCGCATGAAGAGCCACGTCAAAGGGCTATGCTGGTTGTGGACAATAGGACGAGGCTACGGCAATGTGTGGAGGACGAGATTCAAAATATCTTGCCCGCCAGTCAGTCATTGCTAGCATGCTTGTTACGACCAGGGCTTTAGGCTGATACGGATTGGCTTTCTTGGTGTGCCAAAGCCTGGAAAATTCGATTCGCTCGCCGCGATTTATACCAAAACTGCTCACTTCGTTCCTGGGGCTGGCAAGATCAGTTGATCCACGACTTTGCTCCAACTCGCCCGGGTGCCCAGCATGCAACCGTATTTTCATAGATGAGTTACTGTTGGCCTGGTCACTGCGAACGACATATTGATAATTTGACTTTGTAAGTCATCTGTCGCTGCTAGGCACAGGTGTACCATTTTCCATAGTCCTTCTCACGCTGCTTGACTTGGCAGTCGGCGACGGAGTGGCTGGTCGTTGGCTTGATGCAGAGCTACCTTGCTGCTGCTGGAGATCAGTGCTGGGGGAAAAGCCGTCTCGCTCAGACTGGTCTGTCTCGGTGGGAGCGTCAGCATCTCTAGATTACTGGGCAACGCCCGGTCCAGTCTGATGTTGTAGACCGACTGACAAGGGCCAACGAGAAGTACAAGGCACGACGGGGCACTGGACGATTGTCCCCTGTACAAGGCAGTTGCTTCCCTTCAGTTGACGACCTGCGAGGGATCACCACTGCGTAAGGCTGATGATGTCGTCCACTCAGGCACTTAGTCGTTGACCTGACATTGACAAATGAGATCGGCAGCGACAGAGTCAGGACTGCCACGGAGTGAGGTGTTCCTGGTTGTCAGCTCTCTCACCGAGTCAGCCACAATGCCGAGTTGAGCTGGACCACAGGGAATGCAATACTATGGCAGGGTGCAGTGACGCAATAGGCGAGGCCGTTCCAAATGCGTGGAAGTGGAAGAGGTCGATTATCGAGTCAGCAGTGTCTGTGTGGGCACCACGTGACGCATGAGATGGCAACGGATGTCGTTCAGGAGGTCTTCAGCCTCGTCATACGTAGCTCACAGGAACCATCAAGCCAGTGGAATGGGACACGAGTCCACGGCCACCTGTTAGGCATTGCCGAAATTGTTGTCATTTGCAATTCGCCTGTTCGCTGCCCTCGTGCCTCACCACAGACCGTTCGTCAACTGCGGGCAACCGCAGCTAGTGGACTGTCCGTACTCCGTGTTGCCCTGATATAGAACCAACGGTTTCTGGTGAGACACAGGTCCCCCGCTAGCCAACGTCTGTTCATGTTCAATCAAGTTTGAGCTACCACGTATTTCCAACGGATCTGCCTCTCTCATGCGATTCAAAGCCCGCAGTAATGACTGAGCAACACTACTGTATTTTGGACCAATACTGCCGTGCATTCGCATCCTGATACGTGTCAAACCTATGCAGAGCCGACCTTGAACGAACGTGGACAGGTCTCTCCCGGCAATGAAGAGACCGACTTTTGCTAATGGGGGAAGAGGATTTGTCCCTACTCCTCAAACAGCCGCCGGCGGCCCCGGGCTGAGATCAGATCGTGCGTCCAAGCGCACGCGCAAAATCCCAGGCGTTCGGGATCAAGCGCAACTCAATCTGTCATATCTCGTTCTAGAAAGCATCATGGAATTTCCTGCGCTTGTCCCAACAGCGGCGCTCTCGCGCGCCGCGTGTGCACAGGACACACACACAATCTTGCCCGCTAGACCGCCCGTTTTTCTCAGCACCGCCCGCAAAGAAAACCACATTGACGTTGAACTGTGCTAGCGAAAAGGACCCGGCTTTTTGACTAATGGTCGATGCGACCACGTACCTGCATTGACGAGCCACGCTACCGCGCGCACGTACTGGACATACAATGTACGTGATTAGAATCCCGGGGCCATTTGTGATTGTCTGGTAGCGAAGACACTGCAGAGCTTGCAGAGCAGTGCCGTCAGGCCGCTAGGCTCGGATATCAGTCGTCTATCAGGCAAGGCTCCACTGGGCCAGACAGGCTTGGAAGCCTGCTCCAGTGCCCACCATTTGGGCTCCCGTTCCTACCACTGCCGCTAGCCTTTTGGGCTCATGTGGGGAGAGGATCACTCACAGCCTTGCAACCCGGGTCCGAGCCCGTTTAATCTCCATAGACAAAGCGCACCCGCGACACGAGCAATGGTCCGATCGTGACCGGGTGGGAGCGACGGGGTACCGCTGCGATGGGAGAGGCGGCCTTGGCGACGGCAGGTGGAGAGTCAGGCTGCGAGGGAAAGCTGGCGGGATGGCCTGGAACGACTCATCGCGGGCCAGCTCGGGAAGTGGAAATGGCTCTGTGTGTGTGTACGACTAGGCTGTCGAGGGAGGCGCGCTGGGTTGTAGGAGCGGGACGGACAATCTCTTCTCCCTTGGCTCGTCGGTAGACCGAGCGCGCAATGGACGGGAGTCAGTCGGTGATTTTCGACCAGGCGGGCGCGCATGAGGTGTTCCTGAGAGGATAGGGTGTGTCACCTCGAGTCAGTTGGCTATTTTTCGCCTTCGAAACTATGCAGCATGGCGCCCTGTCGCCCTGGGATGTGCGGCTCAGGTTGCGAGAAGGCAGAGTCATTTGATACTGGTGTTTGCCTTGTTTACCGGGTAAGTAACAGGTTGATGATACGGGTCGCTATCTCACAGCGTCCGAAGACTCTTTTCCAGCAGCTTCTGTCCCTCGCGGACCTTGAGACAGTAGTGCCTCCTCAGTAGCTCCCCCTCCCAAACCGTGGCCGCAAATGGGTTGCTTCCCTCGACAGATTCACTGAGAGGGTTGTAGGTCCCATCGCCTTTCCTCTCCTCCGTGTTCCATATTGCGCCTATCTTCTTTCCGTGTGTATAAGTCACGTCGTTCAACAAGGCGAGTACGGCCTGGCATGACTTCTCCGGCATCTGCAAAGCGATGGTCATCAACTGCTTTGCGAATGCTGCGATTCGGAGCGGAGGGACGGAGCGGATGTTCCACGGCGGCAGGAGGATTGCCGTTAGACACCTGATCAGGAGCACCGTTGTTGTCTGCAGGTTGACCTTGTCAAGTTTGGGAACCTGGCGACTGTCTGGGTCCGGGAGGTGCAAAGCCTTTGCTCCCAGTTCCAGATCCGCGTCCATAGATAAGGGGAAGAGGCCTTGGAACAGGTGTGTCGAAAAGTAAGATAGATCCAAATGCAAATCCGCGCGGGCGTTGTGTGCGTCCTGGCCGGCGAGGAGAGTGAATGCCGTGACTGTGCATAGCAGTGCCTCACGGCTTGTATTTCGAACAGTCGCATCTTCCTCCCCTTCCTCTCCATCTTCGTCGTCGGCCCCAGCGTCCTCCTCGCTGTGCCGGATGAGGTCCTTGAGGGCCTCGAGTAAATCGCCAAAGAAGTCCTGGTTGATGAGATGAGAGTACTTCGCCAGCCCCTCTAGCACAGCTCCCATGAGGTGTGGCTGTCTTTGTTTCAAAATCCGGAAGTAGGCAGCAAAGACAAGCTTCAAGGTCTCGGATTGCATGTGATCCCGTTCCTCGTGGCTCACCAGAGCATCTGCCTGCGCCATCACCTTGGACAGAGCCTTCTCTTCCTTGATAGCTTTCCGCTCACGTTTCGTGCGATGCTCCCATTTCTTTTTAGGAGCCATCTCGCCATTATTTGCTTGGTCCACCCCGTCTTTTGAGGCTTTCCCGGAGAACTCAGAGAGCAGTCGCAGGTAGAGAAAGAGATTGAGCACACTTTCGTCAACCAAGTAGCGCCGCGCCTTCATCATCTTTGTCAGAAGGGAGACGGCTTCCATGGAGGGCCGTCCCTCTTCGTCGTCCTGGAATAAAGTCTCGAGGGCTCTCAGACACTTTGTAAAGGATTCATCGACCTTCCGAGCGCTCAATTTACCAACCAATATTTTCAAAAGCTCCGTCCGGAAGTTGAAGTGAGGTACTGACGTAACCAGGGTGCAGGCGCATGTGATGGCGATCTTCGCCAGACTGTTGTTGTCCGCGGAGCCCTTTAGCTTCGCATATTCGGTCAACTTCTTCAAGTATCCTTGGTAGCCAGTTACTAGGGCGTGCTCATACGTCCGCAGACTCTTGACTTCCTTCGACAACTTCGCCCCGGCGGGATCCTCAGTGCCTGGCCGTATCCGGTAGCCTGGGATGACATCCTTGTATATTGCCAGCTGCGTCACTATGCAGAGTTTGCGGATCGCAGGAATATTCGACTCCCCGATCCTCCCCAGTTGTTTGAAAGCCCCAGGATATTCCTCTGGGTTCTCGCTCAGATGTTGACCGATTTTGGCCAGCTCTTCCTTCGCCTTGATGATTTGTTCACGCTCCGACATCGTCGGCTCGGCCGGGGGAAGTTCTTGAGCAGCCTCATCCGCTGCGTCATTGCTCTCGTTCCCGTCACCATCGAGCCATTCGTCGTCACTCTCAATGGAAGCAGCTTCGTGGCTCACGGGCGCCTGTTCCAAACGACCGTCTGCAGTCTTGATAGGGAGCTTGTTGCTCTCCTTCCCCTTCTTCTTTCCCTTCCTTGGCCGTGACTCGTAGTCTTGCTCTAGGTTCCAGCTGGCAGCATTCTTGAAGAATGCATTCTGCACCTTCGCGCCTGAGACGTTGTCGTCGGACTGAGGTGGGCTCAAGCGCCGCTTCTTGGAAGGGGGTCCCATCGCGCTTTCGCTTCGCTCGCAGCTCGGGTTCCTTGCCTCGTGCAGTTGATGTGACGGTGGCGATGCCGAACGAGGGGAACCGAATAGTGGCCGCAGTCACCTGTTGCGAAAAAGATTCGACGGCTAAGATGGTGATTTCCCTGCGCCAAGTGCTTGTACATGCGCCCGCCCACTGCGAAAAAAGTCCCGTCGACACCAAAAAAAAAGATTGAGCCGCGCTCGATAAGCTGCATCTGCCCCACTTCAGACCTCTTATCGCTCCACCACAGCCAATCAGCGGATAAATCAGCGCGTCGAGTGCTGTAAAAGTTCAGGGAGCCGAGGACCCCTTGATCGAAATTGTACCCGAACCTGATCTTCACCATCGCTCATGCTGTAGGGCACGCGCACCGCCAGGGACAGATATGGCGCCTTCGTCGCTCGCCGCGCAGTTGGCGCAGATTGCCGTCAACTCCAAGAGCACTCTCAACGTGAAGGCGCAAAAGGCCGCGCACGCAAAGTCCCTGATCTTCGAACCCAAAGTTGCCGCCGGCCAGAGTTTCCAGACCGTATACGATATATGCCACGAGGGCTTCGAGGAACTATGTCGCCTCGATGCTCGGTTCCTGCCGTATGAGCAGACGCTGTTTAGCGAGCAGAGCCAAGACGAAGACCGTACCCAGATGACTGCGGCCGAAAATGCCGAACTGGACAAGGCCGCAGACGCCTTCTTGCGCCTGGTCGGGGGGAAGCTGAGGCTCATGCCGGCTATCAAGGCCGTGGAATGGCTTGTACGGAGATTCAGGTATGCTCCCTACCACTTGAGTTGCCCGAATGCGCTCTGACGGTGCCTAGGATACACGAATACAGCACGTCCTCTCTCATAACGACATTCCTACCTTACCACTCTGCGCCACTCTTCGTCACGCTCATGTCCATCCTCCCCGCAAAATTGCCAAACCATTATAGATTCCTTGACCCATACGTGCGATCTTTGACTGCACCTCCCAGAGCTATTCTGGTTCAACAAACAATCCATCATTTCGAGCTTTTGTCGGCAATATCAGAATCGACGCTGGAGTCATGCCGGGCACAACAGCACTATCCGGGACTAATCTCATTCTGGGGTGGACTGATGACCGAGGCCGTAAATGGCATGTTGGATCACATGAAATCGGGCAGAAGAGCCGTTCAGAGAGATCATGACCAAGACCTTCTCCAGAAGATCCTGCCTATCCTGAGTGAGACTTTGATGATGAAGAAGGTCCCTGGTCTTCAGATAGCGAGTTATATGGTTATATCCGTCTACGCTTCGAAGGGTGGCTTGGAGGATGCGGTACTCCTGGAGTTCATGCATCAGCTAGTCTTGGGTTGGTCGAGTGAGATCGTCAGGCCTGGCTTGGTCTGCCTATCTATCCTGGCCCAGTGCAGGTCTGCCAAGCAGCTCTCATGGAGAGTGGCCAAGTCACTGGTCAAAGTGCAAGACTTGGAAATCCTGCTGCAGGAACTACAAAAGGAGCATCGGGTAGACAAATTGGCAAACGGTCTTGCAATTGCCCTGGTCGAAAGGCTCACCAAGAAGGGCGAGATTCGAGGCTTGTCGTTAATCAAGACAATCCTGCTGGCGCAAATGCTGAGCGAGAAGCAATCATCGGTTATCATCCGATCATTGCTCGTGGCTGGACACAAGATTTCCGACGAAGTTGATGAAGATGGACAAGCCCGGAAACAACTGGGCCAGATAATTGTGGCTCTCTCTCAGGCTCCCGATGAAGCAGGGGAACTATTTCGAAAAGTCATCGAGGAGGCTGAGTTCGACATTGACGAGCTGGAGCTGAAGCTCAAGGCGTCTATTCGCCCAAAGAAGGTCGTCAAGTCAAATGGAGAAGGATCCAAAGCCTCGACTGACGGCGCGGAAGCCGCTTTGGCCGAAGAATTGGATTTGGATGCTGGCCTCAGCCGACTGTCGAAGCATAAGAAGCCTCCGGCTCGCACCTGTTTGTCAAGCGATTCAGATCCCATCTTTGAAGAGCTCTGCCAGATTTTCATATCGGCCGCTTCAGACAAATCAGCGCTATTGAAGTTGGATGAAGCCCCGATACTCGACAGCGAGTCTGCGCCGTCCGATTGTTTCTATTTCTCATTTTACATGCGCATCTGGCTTGGTCCATACCCGATTCTGGCTCGAGCGCGTGCGCTTGAGATGGCCAAAAGCCGACTGCAACAGCCAGACTGCTCGAAGACCGACTTCCAGGCACTCCAGCCGTATTGCATTGCTGCTCTGGGTGACCCAGCAAAGAAAGTCCGTCGTGCTGCAGCTGACTTGCTTGCCGTGCTGCAAACAAACAACATTGACAACGGAAATCGCAAGAAGAGTGACACGCCATGGGGCTCTCGAGCACTATACAACACTGGGCAAGATCCCAAATGGATGACACCCGAGGCCAGCTGGGCCTTGCTCGAAGAGGTTGTCATTCCCGCGCTGGAGGAGTCCATCATGCATGAAGATCACATCACCGCTGCCCTCAAAGAAGCTCTTGAAAGCTCGAGCAAGTCCTCGACAGATAAAGAGACTTCGAAAAAGGGTCACGTCTCTTCAGGTATTCGCGCCTCCATATTCAGCTTTCTGGCGTCGCATGTAGTTGAGTCTCCCTTGTTGAACTTCAACTTCAGACTCCTCAAAGTGTTGAACCAAGTGCAAAAAGTCGGAAGCACCTCCAGAACCCAACTACTTCTGCCTTCGTTACAGTGGTGGTCACGACTCGGCCACGACGAGGCTCTCAACATGCTCAGTAAGGAAGGGTTGGATGGAGCGAAGCTCACCGCAAGCTTTGTGGATGTCGTTGTGCCTAACGACTCGGCTGGACTCGACTGTCTCTTCGGCATTGTTGAAGGCACTCGAGCAGAGGAGCGTCCAGACCTTGTGCGCTGCGTCTTTTCCAGAATACGCAAAATGTGGCCATCTATGAAAGACAGAATCAAGAAGGACGTCGCACAAAAGGCCCTCGATCTCTCACAGCGGCAGGGCATGATCTCGGAGGAAGCGCTCGAATTACTCAGAAGCGTGCCTTTAACAACAGATATTCTTCTGGACTTCCTCGGGTCTCTCCAAGATGTGACTCAACTTGCGGTAGAACCGCCTACAAGCAAGCGGAGAAGAACCAGTTCATCGGAACACCATCGATCCGTCGATACGCATAGCTCCCCGGAGCTCGCCGCCGCATTGAGTAAAGTCACTGTTGTCTTGCATCTGGTGGAGTCATCAAACCCGGCTGGGCATCCCGAGCTGCTTCAGAGCTTGTTCATGGTTTTATCAGAGCTGCAGACGTTCAGAACCCTCATAGGATCCGAATTGGGATACCTTCAGAACCTGGTACTCAGTAGCTTATTAGCTATGATGCCCACATACCGCGACGACAAGAACCTCAAGATCGATACTTCAGTCGGCCACGGAGACGTGCTGGTGTCTTGCATTCAAAAGTCTTCTAGCCCCGCTGTGCAGAATTCTGCGCTTCTTTTGGTTGCAAGTCTGGCCAAGACTGCCCCTGATGTTGTCCTACACAGCGTTATGCCCATATTCACGTTCATGGGAAGCTCTGTGCTCCGGCAAAGTGACGATTACTCCGCGCACGTTATCAACCAGACTATTCGAGAGGTGATTCCACCTTTGATTGACACTTTCCGCAAGGGAAGAAGGAATATCGTTGCTAGTGCTTCAGAGCTTTTGGCAAGCTTTGTCATTGCTTATGAGCACATACCCTCTCACAGGAGGCAAGGCCTTTTCATTTCACTCGTTGAGAATCTTGGACCCCAAGACTTTCTCTTCGCGCTGGTGGCCATGTTCGTTGACAAGTATGGAACATCTGATAATATCCAAACTTTCACTGCCGACCTCATGAACCACTTCAGCGTGGAAACGCAACTACAGACATTGATCAGATTCCTTGACCTCGTGTCCGATATGTTCAAGCCAAAGCCGAATCTTTCCGCTGTTTTGTTTGGAAAGAAAGAGGAGGATGACGAGATCAATAAGACGGCATTGAAACAACTGACTTTGCTGCCTCATCTTCTGGCCAGTCGGTCGCTGAAGCGAGAAGTTGGAAAGCTGGCCGAGCGGGACGACATGGAAACTGCCAAGATCCGCGAGCTCTACGCACAGCTACTCGAGGACGTTCTTACGGTAGCTGACGTCGTCAAGACAAGAAAGGCGCTGCACATCCGCTGTGGAGACGCGCTGTCCAACCTGTTGAACCTGCTCTCGGTGGGCGAGTTCATCAAGTCGGTTGAGACCCTACTTGATAGGCCGAACGTTGGTCTCCGGCAGAAGGTGTTGCGCGCACTCGAGACGCGTGTGGACAAAGAAAAACAGGGCGACGCTCAATCGAGAACTGCGCTTTTGGCATTTTTGCCTCAGCTGACCGCTGTCATCCGCGATTCAGACGATATCCATTATAAGCATACTGCTGTCACCTGCGTCGACAAGATCTCAGAGAAATACGGCAAAAAGGATCTGGAGGCTGTTGCAGCGGCCGCCTCGACTATCGCTGGCAAGCAATGTCTTGGTCAAGACGACAGGCGTCTCCGGATCATGGCTCTCCTTTGCCTCGCCTCGCTTGTCGATGTGCTGCAGGATGGCGTTGTCCCAATTTTGCCCATCGCCATCCCTAAGACGTTGGAGTACCTGTCTCTCTCTATTGACGGTGTCGACTCTGACACTGAGCTCCACGACGCTTGCTACGCTCTCATGACGGCACTAGCTCAACATTTGCCGTATATGATATCTGGGGCTTACCTTGATCAACTTCTGGTTGTTTCGAACGAGTCTGCAGAGTCTCCCCTCGATGCTGAAGGACATGACAACAGGAAACAATGTCTACACTTCCTCGCGAAGCAGCTAGACTCCAAAGTGCTGTTCAACTCGTTGCAGAAGAACTGGGCATCTGCAGTGGATACTGGCTACTTGGTAGGTACAGACCCTCGATCTCAAAGGGCATCAACTGACGGCATACAGGCCATGAACGAATTTGTTGAGATCCTCGGTCTGGGTATTGACAAGCATTCAAAAGTGGAAGTCGCCAAGAATGTGTCATCCCTATCTGCCATCTTCCTGGCTGCCTTTGATCTTCGCCGCCTTGAACAAGTAAAGTCGCGAACGGGCTCGAGCAAATTGGCAGGCCTAGAAGACTCAATCAATGATGTGGCCTTGAAGATGATATACAAGTTGAACGACGCGGCCTTCAGACCAATCTTCACTGGGTTGATTGAGTGGTCCAGCTCTGGGCTGCCCAAATCAGACGTGCTCGGCATCACGCTTCGGCATCAAAGCGTCTACGGCTTCCTCTACAAGTTCTTTGACAGTCTCAAGTCGATCGTCACAAGCTATAGCTCCTATGTTGTGGACCAGGCAGCCAAGATCCTGCAAGACACCGACATAAAGGACGCGAACCAGCGCGAGCTTTGGAGACGCGTCCTCAGGACTCTCACCAAGTCCTTCGAGCACGACCAGGACGACTTCTGGCAGGCGCCTTCCCACTTTAGCGCCATCGCGCCCGTTCTGGTACAGCAGTTCCGTCACGCGCCACACATAGACCTTGGCGAGGATCTGTCCCCGGCCGTGGTGGAACTTGCGAGCGCGGCCGACTCCCAAGAGCATCAGAAGGAGCTCAACACAGCGCTGCTCAAGCACCTGCGTTCCGAGACGGCGGCTGTGCGGTTGGCTGTTGTACAATGCGAGCAGGATCTAGTGGACAAGGTGGGCGAGGAGTGGCTGTCCATGCTGCCTGAGATGCTGCCGTACATCAGTGAGCTGCAGGAGGACGACGACGAGCTGGTTGATAGGGAAACGCACAAGTGGATCGTCAAGATTGAAGGGGTGCTGGGTGAGAACTTGGATTCAATGCTACAGTAGAGGAACTGGGCAAGAATTAGTGTCAGAGGTTCGGCTTGTCTTGTGTGTATAGACGACTCCGGTCTAAAGGAAAGCACTTTCATAGATGGTACACAAACGGCGCATGAATTACAGTGCCGAGGATACTCATTCACCAGCGATTGATTTGTGCGGAGACGTTAGTTCCCACCTCGTTTCTTTCCGTGTCGATCTTGAGCAGAGCCTGCCCGGCTGTCCCGGCGACCGCGGGCTCCAGCGGGAGATCCGTCGGTGGAACTGTGGGCTTCCCGGAAACTCGCGAAGAGGCTGAAGCTCTCGCGTAATCTGGATCCATCACACAGAGTCACCGGCGTGACACATCGTCCCGTTATTAGGCACATGCGAAAACCGGACGCTCATTTTGTGCACCTCGTCAAGGGCTGGCGCGAAAGATGCCTTGCCATTTTTTTTTTTTTTAAAAAAAAAAAAAAAACCACCAAAAAAACCCACTTTGTTCGGGCTTTGTAGACTACCTAGGCTGTTCACTGGCATTGCATTATTTGGTAGCATAATCTCAAGACTCTGACGGTTCCCATTTTCTATGTCTATGCGATTATATACCCCCAATAGTTACCACATACTCTAGAGCAGGACTAGAACAAGACTGGCCCCAAAATGCAATGATTTCTTCCATGCATGATGCATTTCGGGCGGCCTGGTGGCCCAGCCGTGACTAGGCTCAAGACCACCTTCAGCGGCAAGTTGTATGCTCACGACGACGCCCTGGCCGGGTTGTTTTGCGGAGCAATCGCCAACGGGCTGGACACAGGAAATCAAATCGATTAGATTGGGCCGAAAATTTGTGCAAAATTGGGTTGGTAGACTGTTGACGCAGACCAGCTCATAGAGCCCCCCCCCCCCAAACTAAGCTGGACATCCTGGTCCCGGACCCTCATGCCCGGCCGACCGCATTTTTGTGTCCGTCTCCGTCCGCCTATGGTGGGTCTCGCCGTCTTCTGGTTCCGATATTCGCCGCATTACATCCATCAACTCTAACCCTACTTGACAGGCCGGGATGGAAGACACAAGCTTTGATCGAGAAACACGCCCAGACAACCTATGTATAGCGATTTTTTCTTTCTTGGGTAGGAAAAAAAAAGGAAGACCATTCATCTGGATAAGCGACTGGGACAGGAGGCGTAAGACCTAAGACCTTTGACGGCCGGGACGCTCGGGGCTTATAGGGGATCCCGCAGTCCACGCCGGGATAACGTCACACCAACGACACATCAACGACAATGGGGTACTGGTCCCTTTTAAAGACCTGTCAGGCTCGCTCTGAAGAAAAGCCGCGAGCTCACAGGAAATGGACAACCTTTCGAGTTTGCCGTAGATCCCTATCCCCGGTACCCTTTTCCCCTAAACGATAGGGTCCGAGGGACTAAAGCAAGATGGCGTCGAGTCTCGCCAAATCACCAGCGACAAGACTAGTTACACAGAGCGCCCTGTCGATCACCAGGAGTAAGTGTGCTCGGTGCTTCGCGACCAGCGTCGAGTCAAGCAAAGGTGCGTCGCACTCCTTATGTTGGTCGTTGGGAAAAACGGGTGTGGGCCCAGCGGGAGCCTCACGTCGGACAATTTCCATGGGGCCGCTCGCGCAAATAAGCCCGTAGAGGTAGACTCAGCCCCTCGGTGACCGAATTTGGGAACCTCGCCCTTCCTTGATAAATACAGGCTTCCAAGACCTCGGTCTGGCGAGGATTGGCATCATGAGGGCACTGACTACCTGACGATGGCTGGTGGCGAAAGGCTGCGCATGCTCATCGTGAGCGGCATACGTCGACTGACAGGTCGTGCAGGCAAGAAGAGAGAGAGAATAGCAATCCTAGGATCCGGTAAATATCCCACTACCTCGGCCTTTTATCTCACAGCTCTTGTTAATGTTGTGAGTAGGCTGGGCGGGCTACGCTTTCGCAAGGACACTTGATCCAAGCAAGTATGAGAGGATTATTATCTCGCCGCGCTCCTACTTCGTCTTCACCCCACTCCTGGCATCAACATCCGTTGGCACGCTAGAATTCAGGACGACGCTAGAGTCAGTCCGCAGGCTAGGAGATGTCGAGTTTCACCAGGGATGGGCGGATGACATAGACTTGTCGCGCAAGGTCATACGGGTGGAAGAGAACCAAGCAGACGACCTTTCCAGCCAGACTATTCTCCCTCCTCCCAAGAAGGACCCCAACAGCAGCGAGGTCCAGGTTGAGCCACCGCAAATCCCCAAGGGCCCAGCAATGGATATCGGGTATGACAAGCTGGTCATTGCTGTTGGCGCGTACAGCCAGACATTTGGTATCGAGGGTGTCAGACAGCACGCCAATTTCCTAAGAGATATTGGAGACGCGAGAAGGATTCGATTGAGGGTCTTGTCGTTATTTGAGCAGTGCTCAAGTCCAACTATCTGTAAGTGAAGACATGGCTATACTTGTCCACTACTGAAAGACAGCACTTCTAACTTTGCAATACAGCTGAAGGGGATCGCCACAAGTTACTTCACTTCGCTGTTGTAGGCGGTGGGCCCACCGGCATAGAATTTGCAGGTAAGCACCTTCAACAGAAAATGTCGCTTCAATTAAAGAGCTGTCCTACGTACACGACCTCGCACCTGAGTTTTCATCATAGACCGGAGCTTTTGAGGCAGGCTGAAGCCAGACAAGGTTTCTTACTTCTTTGCACGAACCCGCCCGCCCCCCTCTTTTTTTCTCCCCCTCTTGCCCGTCGATACTGATACCCGACGCTGTAGCTGAGCTCCACGATCTCATCCACGATGACCTGTCCAAGATCTACCCCGAGCTGATGAAGTACGCAAAAATCACTGTGTACGACATCTCGCCCAAGATCCTTCCCATGTTCGACCAGGCGCTCGCCTCGTACGCCATGAGGGCCATCCAAAAGCAGAACATTGAGATCAAGACGGCCCACAGCATCCAGCGGGTGCGGCCCGACAAGGACAGCGCCACCGGCGGGCTCAAGATCAAGATCAAGGAGTACGGCGATGACGAGGTCGGCGCGGGCATCGTGGTGTGGAGCACGGGGCTGATGCAGAACCCGCTCATCGAGAAGCTCATGGGCAAGAGCCTGTCGGGCGCGCTGCCCGTCGGGGGCCGCGAGGCGCCGCGCGAGTTCCGGCTCGAGCGCGACACCAAGACCGGCGGCGTCATCACAGACAGCCGCTTCCGCGCCAGGCTTGCCGACGCCACCGCCCTGGACAAGGACAACACCGCCGCCGCCCCCGGTCTCCCCAAGGACAAGGCACCGGGCGGCGGCAGCAGCGACGGGCCGGCCGCGGGCCTGCAGACGCAGGTCCTCAACGACGTCTTCGTCATCGGCGACTGCGCCGTCATCGCCGACCAGCCGACGCTCCCCAAGACGGCCCAGGTCGCCTCGCAGGAGGCGGCGTACCTGGCCAAGGCGCTCAACAGGGGCACGCTCGAGGAGGGGAAGCCGTTCACCTTCCGCAACCTGGGCACGATGACATATCTGGGAAACGTAGGTTGCCGTTGTTTCCACGCGTACAGGATTCCATGAAAGGCTCTAGACATGCTGACGAGAGGCTGTATAGTGGAAAGCACTCTTCCAGGGGAGCTCAGGAGACCTGACTGGGTTCATGGCATGGGTGTTGTGGCGAGGAGCCTACCTGACAAAATCTATGAGCTGGAAGAACAAGCTACTCATTCCTGTCTATGTAAGTCGTGACCCTTTGCTTGAAAATGATGAGCTTGGATTGGTTGCTGTGAGGCGTGATTCAGGTACTGACAAGCTGGTGTTACAGTGGATGGTGTCTTGGGTATTCGGCCGGGATATTTCTCGGTTTTGAGGGTTGAAAGTCAGGTCTATGAAATGGCCACTTGAGACTTGGTCTTTCTGGAGTTTACGGTTGTGCGTTTGGCAGGATTGTTTGCATCATATTAGACCTTTTCAGAACAGCAACTGTTGTTTCTTATTCATCACATCAAATTAGTTAAGGTGTACCACCATCAACAGCCCAAGGACCTGTGAAGAGTAGCGCAAAAACTAAGACACCTGGCAAGTATGCCCTCTTATTTCAGCTGTCAAGCGTTTGGCAGCAGAGTGACAGCACACAACCCAATTCAACTCCGTCCGTGCCATCCCAAAATGAGCCGAAAAGGTCCACACCCGAACTGGATAGAAAGATGACACGACCATCTGCCCGCAAACATGGACAACTAAAGCCATCACAGAAGAGAATCTCGCTTTGGCCAGCTTTGGTCCCTCTCGAGATACCTCCGATCCACTCCTTTGCCCGTTATCAGGAACATCATAGACACGCACCGACCTGTCCTTGCTCCTTACTGTTCATTCATCCATTATCCAGTGACAAATTGTCGAGATGCGCTTTCTTCTTCGATCTGTCCTTCCAGGTTTTCGCGTTTTGCGCACAGTGCGGCTTGACCCTCATGGTGTGCCTTGGCCCACTACTTCTTGCGCTTCATGAATTGGTTCTCGTACCAACGCTTGAAAGCAGCGTCATCGAAGGCGCCCGCCGCAGAGGTGTTTCTCGATGATGCATGCAGCTGCTCGTCAACAGGCTGCGCAGAGGCCGGGGAACGGCTGAGCTCGACAGGAGAGCTGACGGCGGTGCGTTGGAACATGGGGGAACCTCCGGTCAGGCCGGTTGGCGAAGGAACAGAACGCTTACCGAATGCCTGGCCTTGCGGGGGTGCATCTGGGGCGACAGGACGGCGGCCAGCCTGCATACTAGGGTCTGACTGAGCAGGAGCAGACGTGACAGCAGTCTCGCCAGAGTACTGGCCCATTCTATTGCCGGTTCGACGCTGCACAGCCGCATCACTAGCAGAAGGCGCCGCTGTCTGAGCCGTGGTCTGCACGGTGGACTGGACAACCGGACTGGTCTGAGCAAGCTTAGTCTCGTCAGCTTTCTTCTTCTTGAGCAACTCGGCCTTGTTCTCCTCGGAAAGGTCCGACAGCCAGTCTTCGCTGACATAGACCGGCTTCAGAGTACCCGGAGGGGGAAAGTCCTTGGTTGACGGAAAGGTGGATGAGGGAGATGAAGACGAAGACCATCTGGAACCGAGCAGGCCCTTGCTGACAGTAGGCTTCTCGGCAGCGGCATCACCGCTGAAAGTCTTGCCACTGTCCATCTTATCTCCATGATTGTCGGTGTTTTTGGCAATGATTCCACGGGTAGCAGCACCAAGGGATGTGCTGGTCTGAGCACCTGAGTCGGTAACATGGGAGGGTTTGTTCCATGCAGAAGCCTTCAGACCGCGCTCGGTGACTGGAGCCTCGGCTTGCTTGGACGTAAGCGAGTCTTTGTCAACTTCCATAGGATCGGGACCACCAACGTTCTCGGTATTGGGGGGGAAATCGCCAAAAGCGCCCCATCGAGATTTGGGTTGATCGCCGCGAGTTTCTTGCGTGGCGGCGTCACTGGACCGAGTGTTTTCGCGCACACCAAGATGGGTACCGACCTGCATAGGCTCAATGCTATCCGCAGCATTCGGAGCAGAGTGCTGAGTAACAGGCATGGATGCTTGACGAAAGCCTGAGGCGGGGAGGGCACGGCTTGACGAGCCGAAAAACTGCTCAGGAGTCGCCAGTTGCTGTGGGGTGCACTGGCGAGGAGAAGCACGAGGAGCACCAGAAGCGGTGCGACCGATGGCAGGCGCGCGACCGCCACGGCGGTCGATTTTACCGTTGACGTCCTTCTGGAAACGTATTGCTTCTGCCATCTGCGCCTCCCACGAGAGCGACTTCTTATTGCCGTCACCTCTTCCAGCCATGTTGCGCTTTTGATCAGTTTGATCAAGATCAGACTTGGACGGCCAGAAGATAGTGGCGTCGGTTGGACTATCGAAACTTGATAGGTCAGCATGAAGCATGCAAATAAATAGAAAGGCGGGTCATACCTGGGTGATGTCCAGCTTCTGAATGGATTGGCGGTCTTGACTTCCAAGGATCAGAGCATGGGTGTCGTGCTTTCCTTGAAGGGAGGAGAGGCAGCAGCTTCTCAGACCACGACAAAGATGTTCCGTCAACAGAGGGGGCAAAAGGGAGAACCAGGCAGTGAACGGTGCCAAGGCAACAAGGACAGGGTGGAGTACAAAGAAGACTGATCTCCTACGGTAATGGTAGGAGGGGAGAAATGCCTCGATTGTTGTTGTCAAGGCGGGTTGAGTTTTGCAAGCTTCGTGGACTTGAAAGGTTGCAGGAAGGGGAACGCTGCCACAAGGCCGCTTCAGAAAGGAATGCGCAGCTTCTGGGGGCACTGCCTGGGAGCTATTTTATGCTGTCCAAGGCAACGACGCCAAGTTGTGCAAGGAGCCACTGCCCTGCTCCCTTGCTGTCTAGCAGGGAGTGGGAGGGACGGGCAGAAGGGGCTGAAGCTGCCTCAGGGGCGCATCAAAGTTGTCGACGCCGGCGAGAGAACTACCTCAGAGACGCCAAAGGAGGGCAATAACCAAGGTAGACAAATCAGTCAGGCGAAGAAAAGCATCCAATATCCAATATCTTGGACCAAGTGCAAATGAAAGAAAGCCTTGCTTGATTAAGGGACAGTCCCCAGGGGTTCTCATTCTGGGGAAAGAGCAATGCCGACCCCTTTTACATCCCGAACGGAGCTACCAGAACAGACGAGGCATTTTCACTGCCAGAGCACGCACTGCTGATTCCACCCATTGAAATCGTCCTAGACTCGCCATGTCAAAACTGTTCCCAGCAGAAATTTATTCGAGAATAACCACTGACCTGAATGCCTCTGAAGACCACATAGTCCAACGAACTTGATGACGTTGACCTCAGTCGTCGTCTCGGAATCCCCTCCGTCATTCTGATCGAATCTAATTCAATCTCATCCCTTCTTCTGACGTTTCGCCCCTATAGGTGCCTGAATCGATTTGATTTTGGTCTCACGAAATTCACCTTTGCCACCATCCTCCATCCACGGAGCCTCAACTGGAGGCACCTGTCTGCGCACAAAGTCGACCAGCGCTTTCAACTGGCCCATTCCTCCGGTACGCAAAGCAATACTCGATACTCTGGGGATGCCAAGACATGCGCTCAGTTTCTCTTCGCAGGACTTAGAGAACCCAACTAGGCGAATGGGCTCTTCTAGCTGGAGGGACGCCACTGCGACCATCTGTGGGAGATGGCTGAAAAATGCCGAAGGCGCGCCTGACCTGACCACAAAGACGACGGAGTATGGAGAGTCCTGGTTGTGACCATTATTCTCGCCTGCACCAGTATGTGTCGTAGGAGGAGACGCTCCAAGATATCTGGTAATGTTGGTCAGACCCACGTCCACTGAGGCTGCCACGGCTGGCGGTGGCGGTACAGGCAGCGGGGCTTGGACCTCATCTGCCTGACCACGCTTCCTCTTCCGAGCTTTGGCATTTTTGCCTTTGGACGCGTGCAGGTACGCATTGCGATGCTGGCCTATAGGAGACAGAAGCCTTCAGCGTGCCTGTCAACATCTGTCCGCCAGAGTATCTATCATGGTCGCAAGGCTACGGCGCAGTGGGCTCACATACCTGCAAAGAAGGTCCATCAATTCATCCTGATACTCTTGGGGGATTTCCGGCCTGTTTTGTGTTGTTAATTCAAGGCGGCTGCCACGACCGAGAGGAGAGTGATGAATAGTGAAGGAATTTGCCCACCATTGCACACTCGAGAACGGAGTGTCAAGCTGGTGCACCAGCCTAGTTTTCTCCATTTCGAAGAGCGAGCCGCAGCGGATCCAGTAAATTTCACGGATACCTCAGGTCCATTTCAGGTTGTTGTTTGGCAATTTCGAGAATATCTGCCGGGCACCCATGGGGCCGAGATATAGAGCCAACGACTTCAAGCCCTAGATTTCCAGGCTCACTGACAGGGAGGACGTCGTCAGGGTTAGGGCTCTCCGGTCGCAGCACGGTTCTCTGCCCGCCCAACGTAGAGCATTCTTAGTCCAGTCGTGTGTTTACTAGCTTCCTACCTACCTAGGTAGGCTTAAGCACTAATTGAGTCTGGCAGATAACATGACCAAGGGCACATCTTGCAGGGCTGCGAGCTGGGAGTCGATACCAGTAGGCTGCTGAGATACAAGAGAATACATCATGAGGAATAATGATACACAGGGTATGTTTGGATATGCTTCATCGTTCGCAGAGCAGTCGAGCTGCCCATCGACATCCGCGCCTCGTGTCTGCTGATCGGCATGGCTGCCAAAGACATGCCCAGCCTCGGACTATCTGTCCTAGTAGGCGTGTGCAGATGGCAGCACGGCCGCGGAAAACGCTCCGCTCTGGCGGCGGGCCATGGGTGGGCCTTCCCGCAGGCTAGGTTACCCCAGCAAGGCCTTAAAAGCTCCGTCATTGTAAGTGGCAGGGCGACAACTATTTACTCAAGGTGGACTGGACATTTTCAGACCCTAAGACGGAGCGAAAGAGGACTCTCGCATAACTCCGGTGGACCCGAGGGCGACAGAAGTGCGCAGCGCTCCCGTGGTGCTCCAGCTGAGCGATATCTTGCGTCACAAGTAAGACCTCTCAAGCAGCTCGCACCGCAGTGAGTCTATGCACACACCGCTGTGCGTCTATCAGACGCGAGAACGCGTCTCGCGATGATTTACATTCAGGCCCCTGCACAGTGGATCATCTTCATAGCCATATGGAAGATGGTGTCTAAGCTCAAAGCCTCTTCGATATCGATGGGACAAATCTGGACCGCACCAAGTCTCTGAATCCCCCGGGACGTATCCAGGCAAGCAGGTACTTAAGTAGATACACTTAGATATGGCATCTTGGCCAAGCTCAAATCGCACAGCCGCGCGGACCGACCGGCCAAGGGAAAGCCTCTGGATCAGCTACATTGGGGATGCAATTGCATCTTGACGATTTCCCGGTAGACCCAATGTCAGAAGTCCTGGACTGTCCTCAGGTCCTGGCATCTGCACTGCTTCAATTCCAACAGTCTTGGGGGGATGCCTAGTAAGCCTCCGGGCCAGATGATGCTCTAGTGTCTTGCGTCAAGGGGCCTTATCTCGTGTGTTGCTCCTGCCCCATGACGGTTTGTGCGATGTCAAGCTGCACAGGCCAAACAAGACCTGGTTCAGGCAAACTCGCCAGACTGCGTGCCACCTGAGTTCACTGCAACTAAGCTGCCGTCCGTACCTCTGCTGTGGGCAGTCAGGCAGTCCTGCACTACGAACGAGCTAGTCCTTGCGCCAACAGCTCCTGCCAGGATCCCTGTTCTTCGACCCGTAATTCTCGGCCTACCTAGGTACCAAGCCTTCAAGGTTTCCACCAGAGCTCCCCTCCCCGAGACAATTTACACAGCAACCAAAACTACCCAAATCAAGACGGATGCATCTTCAAATTGCCATACCTGAAAGCCGTTTCGACGACCTTTTACTCATGGCATTTACATCCTTCCTCATTTCATAAGTGAGTATACTTCACCAAGAACTAGTGAATCATCAGCGGCTCTGGCGTTGTGTCTTGAGGCTGTCCAAGGCCTGTTGGCATTTGGTATTTGACGGGGTGCCCTGCCCTGACCCCCAGGAGAGCTGCCTGTCCGAGCTCCCCTCCGGCGAACCTGGAACAGCCACCAGCGGCACCACAGCAAGGTGAGCCTGTCCTAGACACGCACCCCTACCCCGCCATCTCCATACCCCACCACCAACAGGCGCTCAAAAGGGAATCAATGTCAACGCCGAACAAAACTGCACAAAGCACAGGCTGCTCTTCCAAAGCATCATCATTCATTGCTACTGCGCTTGATCATATCTGCCCAGACCCTCTCCTTGTTCCTCCCTGAAAAGCCCTGTCGCCACCGTTGCTGCTTCCACCGCCGCCACCAACAACACCCACTCCTCATGTACCGTCATCCCTCCCGCGCCCCCACAAGCAGGCAAATCTAGCCCACTTCAGCCTTGTGAGCTCGGCCAGGGCTGCTCTGCAGCTGTCTCATTGCCTCATTGTTGATACTGGCATCCTTCTCCACGTCACACTGCCTCTGTCTGATGCCGCACTGCCAGCCCACATGCTAAAACTGAAGTCATCCGAGCAGAGCTGCCCACAGCCCTGGGCTCGCACAAGAACCGTGACTCTGTGAAGCTCCAGGCTTACTGGGCTCCCATGCCAGCAAGCCAAATCCAGATGGACCGAGCTTCGAATTCCCCAGTTGAGTCGAGAGAACGAGCTGTCTCCTCCGAGCCCAGTTCAACTCGACCGAACCCCTTTGACGACGACGACGGGTCTTCGGCCCGCAAGCGACGCCGGACCTCCCTCAACGGCGACTCCCGCAGCCGGTCCCTCGAGTCCGACAAGTCCTCCCACGATACTCCAGCCCGCCCTGCGGAGGATTACATACAAGGTCAACTGGCGGATCAGGACATCAACATGACGACGGACTCATCGCCTTCGAAGCCTCAAACGCCCGAGCACCAGCAACACCATGTTCAGTCTCCGTCAGAGTCAAAGCCAACCAGGATCACTCTGAACTTGAAGAGTAGGAAGCATGCGCCGCAATCAATACCCTCGTCACTTGCATCTTTGAGGGACGCCGACGGAGAGCTTGATGCCAGCGACGACCATGACATTCGAGCTAGCGTGGAGGACGCTGAGCTGCGTGTCTCCAGTGCCCTGCCAGACTTCGTGGACACGGCGTCTTCGCCCTTAGATGTCGACGATCACGACGAACCTTTCATAGAAACCGTGGACGACAATGAGCTCTCTCAGCTTGCAGAACTTCAGGGCATTGAAATTCAACTTCCTGACCCTTTACATGACTTCCCAGCTCGTCCAGACGAATCTCTGTCAGATGCTCTGCAGAATACATGCGGCGCAATCTCGACCTACCGAGAGGCCGCCCCAAAACTCTCCAAGTGGATCGAAGGATACTTGATTTGGGCACAGGAATGCGCTGTCTACACAGTCTTAGAAAATTACGAGCACCATCGCGATTTCTGGAGAGAACTTCCGCGACTGATATGGGAGAACACTAGCCTAGGGAGGGGTGCCCCTACACGCAGCCCTCAGTTCTCACGTTCGATATTTGATTTACACAGGTCTTTCACGAGATTGACAGCCTTCTTTGTCGATCTCGACCACTTGATGCTTCGATCCGTCGAAGCCGGGGACAACACCTACCAAGAACTGACCTCGCCGATCTACGTCTTGTTTCTCAACCAGTACTTAATGGAGTACGGGGGTCAGTTGGGCGGCATGAACTGCATTGGCGCTGATCCGCTTGGGCCTGAATACATGAGTGGATTGATCGATACATTTCGGTCATGTCCTATCTACAGCTCTCACACAACCAACCACTCGCCTTGCCATTTGGGCCGACTCATGGCTTCGCTTGTGCCCCGGATTCCGAGACTGATTGAGCACTTGCACCCGGTTGGCCAGTTGGCCGCGTTTTTTATTCGTGACACCAGCGATCGACTGCAGTTGTCCCAGCTCGCTCAAGAAACTGAAGAAGCAGTGGCTTTCCTGGAACAAGGCTACCAGCTCTCGGAGGCCATGTCACAGGCTCTTGAAGCTTGTATTGAGAAGAACGTCAATCAAATACAGGTGGACGTTGCTGAAAACGCGATGTTTGTCCTCACGAGTCTTCTGCGCCTGTGTTTGCGCTCGGAATGCGGGCATGCAGCGATTTCGATAAGGGAGCATCAGCGCAAATACCCTGATATCCCTCGAGCTTTCTCCAACGATGTTATGGTTGATGAGTGGCGCCTCAAGACTCTGACAAAGTTCATCATGTCGAGCCAGATGCAACTGAGGCTCATGGCTGCACAGATGATGTGCCAAGATCTGGTTCGCATCTTTAAGGAACATTCAGGGCACAGCATCGAACCATCCCAGCAGCCGCTTTTGCGTCATGTCTCGGATACCTTGTTGCAATCCGGCGTCGTCACATACATCCTTGGTCCCACATGCCACCCAGAGGTGACGACTGCGAGCGGGAACATAATTGGCTTCTTGTTTGCGTCGCATACTTTCACTGAAGACCATTTGGACTTCATGTGGCAGACGATGACTACGTGCCAGATATCCGGCGTCTCAGAGAGTCTGTCTGCGATGTTCATCCACATCGTCCATGTTTTTACCGCGGCCGACCTGCTCGCTTTTTGTCGCAAGATGCAGACAGTTCCTATCGAGGCTTTCAGCCCAACGATCAAAGATCTCTGTGTGGCCATTATCAACCAGATCTGCTCAAAACACGATGCTGTGCAGGAACTTCTGCCCTACTCCTTGATGTTCCGGCTGCTGAGGGAGTCGTCTGCACTGGGCCCGCCGTTCTACCAGGTTGTCCACAGATGGGCTGCACAGACCATTGCTCAGCTCCTCAAGTTTGGGCCGTCTCACGAAGATAAAGCTTTGCTCTACGAGGAGTGCTTGAGAGACATCGCCCAGAAAACGCCTTATACCTTAGGCAGTATACACTGTCTTGCCTTCTTGTGTAGACCGCTCGCCAGGGAATTACAGCTGCTCACGTCACAACACGACCTGCCAAAACTACTCATTGACGAATTCGAGCACGCAATATCCACCAGGCAGAATGCTGGAAAAATGCACGTGATCAGTGGTGCAGAAAACAAGCCTCGCCTGGACATGCTCACCAACATCATCAACCACCAGCCGGAAGCAATTAGGGGAGAGCTTGGGTCGAAGTTGTGGGAACTTCTGGTCGGAAATTATGCAGCATCCCCAGAAGATCGGACCTGTGGCTGGCAAAGCCTTAATAATGCCTTGGGCAGTCGTCCGGACAACCCGTTCCTGGAGATTTGTTTCGATGTGTACCTTCCCACACTGGCGCCAGACTTGTTTTGCGAAGGTAGCCTGCAGTTTGCCCTCCAGAACATCGGTCGCCTAGTAGATGAGAAGGACAGTATTGTTCTCGATGATGATGACTCACGCGAGCGCCTGGCTATCGAACAGCTGTGGAAGATCTCCCTCACTGCCCCCACCGACGCGATCGCGCAGCCGGCGATAAGGGCGCTTGCCAAAGGGGTCTATATCGACAGTCGGTGTATCCAAAACTTTTCGAGCCACCGAGCACGGAAAGTTCACCTGGCATTGGTCAACCGGTGCTTGGAGCAATTGTCCTTGTCGGCAAAGCACTTGAAAGCGGGCGGAGATGAGACTGATGCGATGGATGTCACGCCCGGTGGACGTGAGATTCAAGATCAGAGGCTTCTGTTCAGCCGTTCTCTTCAAATCCTCAAAGCTTTCAACGAACACTACCATGCAGCCTCCCAGTTCTCTACTCCAGACATGAGATCGCTGGTGTTACCCAAGAACATTGATGTTCAAGGCGCTTCGGCTGAACTCAAGTTCCAATCGTTCGACGGGGACAGGCAGACCGAGGTGAAGCCCTTGCCGATTGGAAAGGCAAATACAGCCGGGTCTTTACTGGCCAGTATTCGCGACGCAACTGGTTTTGACAATTACCGCTTGTACTATAAGGGACAAGCCCTCACACCGTCGGAGCAGGATATTTGCAGGTCTCTGGACGAGCTTCAAATCTGCGAAGGGCTCATTCTCGTCAAACGTGAGTCAGAGACCATTGAACAACCCGTCCAGGTGAGGCCCGGAGCTTCTGCTGTGGAAATAGAGATCCTGAGGCACTTCGAAGAGCTATGGCAGTTTCTAGGATTGGAGGAGACACTGGCGACTGAGGTAAGGAAGAATACCCTTCTCGAACTGGCCTCGTCTAACAGGTGTTTCAGATGCATGCTTTTCTCGAAACGCTACCCGTGGACGACCGCATACTCGCAACAATTGAACATGAGACGCCCAATTACCACCAAGTTTTCCCAGTCGGCCAACCCCTGAAATCTCTGTACGCAGTCCATGCAATCCAAGAGTACCTCAATATACAATTTTCTCTGGCGAAATCCAACAATGAGAATGCGTCTTACAACAACGCGATGGCACGAGCCTTGAGGTTGGTTGTTTGGGCGATCTCCGACCGCGATGTAGGCGACCGAAACTCCAGTGAAGAACTGAGAATCAGGCTTGCGTCGAAATTGGTTGAGCTACTCTTGTCTATTCTGAAAGGTATGTCCGTCAGGATACTATCCACTGTTGCTTGGCTGACTGGCATAGATCCTTCACGGACTTCGTCTGTGCCCGAGTGCCTGGACATTACGCTGTTGGAGAGACTGGTCGAGATCATGTCTTTTTGCACGACGGCAAGTCCAACAGCATCTTGCACGAATCTTCTCACGGTCACCTTCCAGGCCATATTGGACACGTGCTCCCTGAGAGTAGAGCTCTGGGAAGAGTTGTGTTCTCGGGCCGATGTCAAGTCTGTCATAAGGCAAATTCTTCTTGATGACCCTCGAGGTACCTTGAGGAAGTCGACAGCGCTAGCAATTGGCGAGAAGACAGTCCACCTTCTGAGGTACGACTGTTTCGTCCATCAATTATGATTTTCGAAGCTGACTCATTTGTATCTAGCCCCTCAGCTACCGCTGAACCAGTGTTTCGTGACTTTTTCTGGGCCTTTTTGATTGAATTGATACCATATGGCCTCACACAGCCCGCCACATGTTCAGAACTTTTTCAGCTCGCAGTTGCTCTGTTCAAGTCTATGAAGGAGTCAAAGTCAAATGTGCTTGACCTGCCCAGAACTATCCAATTCCTGAGCCGGCTGCTTTTGGACTACCAGCCCCAAGAGGTTGGCATTCTCTCACCCTTGCATTCAGGCGGCTTTTTTTTTGACACTGCATGCAGGATATCATCCAGCCTGGCACTGTGGACCTGGCAGCTCAGGGCCTTGTGGGTCTGTTGCATTTCATCTTGTGCGACATTCATGAAAAGGCTGGTGTAGAGATGCTACCTCCCAGGCAAGTGCATCCTGAAATGGTGCGTCGTCTTAGATAAACTGGGCACTAACAAGACTTGCTTTAGTTTCGCGACACAACTTTTCTGGCATCATCTTTTCCCACGCCGCTGGTCCAGTGCCAATTCTCTTTGGCAAGGTGATGTGATCTATAATGAGGCCAGCCGGTGTCAGCTCATCGATATAATTTTGAAGGTTGCAGGAAGGACCCCCGAACAGGGCCGACAGCTCATAGAGGACCTCAAGTCACTGGTCTCATGCACTAACATTGGTGAAGACGGTCTGATCCGCCCTAAACCCTACACTGGTTTTCACACTGTTGAAGCTGACTATTGCCTCCAGGGCTCTCTTATCAATATGATCTTCCGATCAACAACTTCGAGAGATCGAAGGCCATTAGATCTCACTGTGGCTATGCAGGTCTCAGGAACTTATCCAATACTTGCTACTTGAATTCTCTTTGTACACAGTTGTTCATGAACATTGATTTCCGAAAGTTCATGCTCAGCGCTGAGGTTGGTGGCGGGGAGAAGACTCAGTCTCTACTGTACCACACGCAACGCATGTTTGGTCAACTCCAAAGCAGCCACCGCCGTTTCATAGACCCCGAGGCTTTTGTGGCCAGCATCAAGACCTACGACGACGATCTTATCAACATTCACAATCAGATGGATGTTGAGGAGTTCTTCAATCTGCTCAATGACAGGTGGGAAGGCCAACTGCATTCCGAGGGGGCAATACAGCAATTTCGATCTTTCTACGGCGGACAGCTAGTGACGCAGACCAAGTCGAAGGAGTGTGAACACATCTCCGAGGTGATGGAGCCATTCTCTGCTATCCAGTGCGACATCAAAGGCAAGAAAGACTTGTTGGAGAGCCTCGATGCTTATGTTGATGGAGAGCACATGGAAGGGGGTAAGATCACAAAGTCACGAGCCTAGGGCTTCTCTTTCGAACTCGATGAGCTGATACCTTCTGGTAGACAACAAGTATAACTGCACCACGTGTGGTCGACACGTCGATGCAGTCAGGCGGTATGCTTTGCCTCTTCCCTTGGTCTTGTTCTCCGTTGCACTTTGGCTGACAGTAGGATAGCTCATGCCTGAAAGAAGTTCCCGACTCTCTGATTTTCCACCTGAAGCGATTCGATTTCAATCTCAGAACGCTGGCGCGCAACAAGATCAATGACTACTTCGCCTTCCCAGACCGCATTGACATGCGGCCGTACACGATCGAGCACCTCAGCAACTCGGCAGGAGGCTCCTCTGAGGACTGGTTTGAGCTGGTTGGAGTTCTCGTCCACGCAGGCACGGCAGAGTCCGGACATTATTACAGCTTCATCCGAGAGCGGCCGACATCGCGTGCAAACCAGGACTGGTTCGAATTCAACGATGACATTGTGACGCCATGGAACCCGTTGAAGATGGAGGCTTCCTGCTATGGTGGCACGGAGCCCTCCTGGGATGCTGGCGGTGTTACGTACGAGAAGAACTACTGTGCCTACATGCTTTTCTATGAGCGCTCTTCGGCTTTGCACAAGAAGAACCATGAGCTACAGCTGTCATTGTCGTCAAGCCCGGTCCAAGCTCCAATGCCTGCGATACTCACAAACGCTATCAGAGAGGACAATTTGCGGCTATTGCAAAGGCACTGTCTATTTGACCCCAACCATATCCGGCTTGTGGATGGTGCCATCGAGCACATGCTTGAATTCAGCCGCGGAGATTGCTTCGACTCACACGAGACCGAGACCTCAGCAGTCGAGATGGCACTCGGGCACTTGGATCAAGTAGCTGCCAGAGCAAAGGATATACCTGATGCTCAGAGACTATCGCAACGGTTGAAAGACATGGCCAATTCTTGTGCGCATTGCGCTTTTGTCGTATACGAATACTTCAGCGATCGGCATGAGTCTTTCAGGACCCTGGTTCAGCGGAACGCGGAACCAGAAATTCGGCAATCCGTATCAGAATTGCTCCTGATAGCCCTGCAGTCCATCAAGGCGGCGTTCCCAGGAAATTACAACGCTCTAACGATGTCTCCTGTCAGACTCGACAACTTCGAAGACAACGTGGTCAGTGGAGTGTGCGCCATGTTTGAGACACTGTGGGAGAACTTCCACACCCACCTCAGGTCGTGGTTCGAGGTATTCTATCTCATGGCCCGGTTCGTAGACCTAGGCAAGGAGGAGCTTCTGGCTTTCACAAGTTTCAACTTCCTGTACAAGACGATGCTTATTATCGTTGCCGAGAACCTGTCACACCAGGAGCTGGACCAGCAGTTCGCCAGGCTGAGCAACACCTTGGCTAGGAGACAGAACAGGCCACCTTCGTTCTCGACCATCATGGATTTGCTGAGTAGCATATTCGAATTAATCACCGTGGACGACCCGGTCAGCGATCAGGCCGTGCGCGAGGACATATATCTCAAGCACCCTGAATCACCAATCCGCCTGACCGTGTATGAAGTTAATCAGATGGAACAGAAATGGGAGGGAGGCTGCAGCATATTTCTGGACAAACTCATTTACATCAACCAGAACCCGGACGCCACAGACGCCATCTTCACTCAACTTCTGAAACGCAGCTGGTCATTCGAGGAGGACATTCTGGAAACTCTGATGGTTAATACTCAGGTGCAGCAGTCGTTCCTTGTTCATGCACCGTATCTCCGGGTGGCGGCGCTGTACTGCCATCTCAGCCGCGAGCCGGTCAACATCGACAGGCTTATTGAGCACATAGCCAGGAACAGCAACGTTTTGGCGAACAGTGAGCCCAAGGCCGTGTTGGGGTTTTTCACCAACAAAGCAGTGATCGATGGCAATCGAGAGAATTCTGGAGAGACGAAGCAAGCGATTCACATCCAGTGCCTCGAACATCTGCCACTCTGGATGCCCGGCCTACTGGCGCATTACGACCACAACATCAGCAACGAGGTTAAGCAAGTACTCCATGAGAAAGTTTTCCGACATGGGCCGAACCCCATGTTTGAAGAAAAGCATGGAGGCCAAGAACGAGCTGAGGCGGTCGTCCGGAGCGCGAGGCGCGTCGGGACAGAGTGTCTGCGTTACGTCCATGAGAATTACATCAAGCGTGGTAACTCAGTTCCAGCACAGACTGTTGCGGTGCTTCAGGGCGTCCTTGAGCAGTGCGGCAGCTATTTCGATGCCGCAAACGAGACGGCTGGCGAAGATAGCCTGAAGTTCTTCAATGACCGACAAGGTATGTTTATTCTAGCTAGTTCTTGGGATCATCCCGGTATGGAGCGGGTCGAGCTGTAGAGTGCTGTTGATACTGACTGTTTCCTGCTTCAGCCATCCTGGAAAACCTTCGAAGACTGAGTGTCGATGACCTTGAGGATGATGGGTCTGGTATGTCTGACAACGACTCTTTCCGCTGTTCACCCGTGCCCACTACCCGTCCACAGTACCGACAGCTGACGCCTCTACCTTCTGAAGACTGGGAGAACTCTGTGGCTTCATCCGACCAGATGGACAGCCTCGGAGACGATGACATCAGGGATGTCGACTCTTAGGGACCGTGTAGATGCTCTTGAGATATACTGTGGCTAGGTTGCTGAGGACACAGAGCCATGGGGAAAGGAGAGGGGTCTGGCAAAGGAAGCGAACGTTGCGTGCATCTGCTTGTGAAGGGTGTGCTCATCATGCGCGATTGGAAGGCTGGGACAGGACTTGGCCAGGTTGGCATGGGATGTCCTCTCGACCACAGGCGCCGAGCAATGATAGACGAAGCGGCGAACCCTCACAATAGGAGTCCAGGTCAAATATTAGGGGATTGGCATAGCTTGATGGCGTCAAGGATACATGGCCAAACAGGTGGCCGGGCATTATGATAACCCAACGGTCCAGATGGACTTGAATTATCGGTATTGATGAAATGTTGAAAATCGAGTACCAGGGCTGTGTGCAGGGTGAATCAGCTCATTGTATCGATGGTAATGGACGGGCTGGGATAATCGGAGCCTTGAGGGTGCGTAGAGCCTGCGGCACAGGCTCAGAGCTGGAAGAAGTGCTCGCGGTGTTTCCTGTCATCGAGGCGTGTATTGAGGCAAGCCATCGATTGGTCAGGACACAGGAAAGTGCGCGCAGTGAGTCTGAGTCGGTTGAGACACAAGTCAGCATCGTTGACAGATTTGCGAGCTGCAGCGCGCGGGCTTTGATTCATCTTCTCCACATTTGCTACGAATGGCAAGTCAAAAAACAAAACAAAAGACCGCCCAGGCGCTCAGGAGTAGATTAAAACCTCATGAGAGGCATTCGCTGTGACTGCCCATTCAAAGGAGGAAGTGCTATATTTGGGAATGGAGACGAGTGGGTCCTTGCCAGGAACGCCGGGGGGGGGGTCGAGGGAGATGGGCGCTTAATTATTTCATGTGAGGGCCTCACGGTGGTGACGTTTGCAGTGACAAAGGAGGGGAGATGGTAGACTACGCGAGGGAGGAGAGCCGGGGATATCACGGGACTTAGTCACATTGAGCCAGGAGTGAGAAAATCGGACGTAAGCAGGGCTCGAGACAGCTATTTCCATGTTGCTAGTGGTCGTGGGACGAGAACATAATATTAGGCCAATCAACCAATGTTTGAAACATCGTTCGGATCTGGCTCCGGAAGGGATGCAGGGTTCAAGGCGTTTATGATTTCTCACGACAACACAAGTACCCCCGGGGGGGGGGGGGGTTGACGGCCAGTCCTGACCCGATAGTCCTGGCCGTGCCGTCCCGAGGCCAATATCGAGACCGGATGGGCACATGCTCGCGATGTTGTATGTCAATTCAGGCTCTGATCAGCCTATTTCTTTCACCCTTTGACTTCAGTCCCTTGCATACGAGGGGTGGGTGCGCGGGATTTGAGACCGTATTCGACCAAAGATCAGCACGTGTGCCAACAGAGATGTGCCAATCTCACGGACGGACTCCCTGGCATCGCATATACTCCAAGGAGCGCTTTGAGGTTGATTCGTCTGTCCTTGTCATGATTCTAAAGATGGAAATGAAAGTTGCCACCGGGTGGATATATGCGTTGTTCACCTTTTTCTAGCTTGGGCGGTTAGCTCTCAGGAGATTGCAGATTTCTCCTCGACTGATACGGCACTTGGGGTGGGGGGTGGGGGGTTGGGGGGTTGGAAGGTTGAAAGAGCATGTAGAAGCGGTTGTCGTTGACGAGAGGGGAGAGGTCGGAAAACGCTGGAGACGGCCTCTAAAAATAAAGGTAGTACGTAGTCGGTCTATTCTATGCGTGCACATACGCGACAGGGTGTCCACTGGGAGAGGCGTGCCTGTCTGTGGTCACTTGAGTTGCCCCGCTTCTGACCCCATGATTGGCTGCCCCACCACTCGGCTGCCCCCAAAAATAGCCTGTAAGCGCCGTGCTAGAGCTGCAAGTCATCCAAAGTGCCGGCTTGACTCTGCTGACAGCGGTTTTTCTCCCACTTGCTTCACCTCACACCCGTTGGCCATGGCGACGACATTTCTCGAATATGCAGGTCAGGGACCGGCCGAGTCACACTGCTACGTACCCGGATAGGCACCGTGCCGAGTTCGACTACCCCGCGTTATATGGGCCTCGCGCACTGGCACCACCCTCTCCTTCCCCCCTCGCCCCCTTCACGATGCCCTCCTACTGCATCGAGGTCCATGTCCACTGTACGTAGCGTGCGGCTTGTCTAGGACGCCAACAACGATCCGTACAAGATCCACATCCGTCCCTGTTGCCACTCACCACCTAGTCACATCGTCACGCTGCACCAGGCACTTAGACACCGCACGTGGGCCCTAAAAAAAAAAACAAGAAACATGCTCAGGACTCGACTCCGGTAGGTTGGACCAAGGGCTGCCGTTACTTGGTTTTTTCTTTCTTTCTCCGGGCTACCAATGTAACCAATGTTTGTTTCGAGATCTGCTGTTTCAGATTTGTGTGTCTGCCGACAGCTACCCGTCTGCATGTCAGCTTGTTTCGAAACTAGACGTGCATATATCTAGGTAGAGATGCCCTGCCTCTGCCGTGGTGGATAGTGCACACGATCAACAGCTTCACGCTTACGCCACATCTGCTTTAGTTATAGCAGATACTCTACTCCTTTCCGTCTCTCACCCTCCCTTCTTTGTTTGTTTGTCTCTTCCTTGCATGTCAAGGCGTGCACAGGTCTTGCTGGCCAAGCCTCGGTCTAGTATTCATCAGCGGCGTCTCTTCTCTCAGACCATCGATATCTCCCGTCTGTGCCTGTAAAACAGAAGAACCCTGCCGCACAGCCTACTGTGTATTCCACCTCGTCGTCTACATCTACATATCATGGCTCTCAAGAGCATCATTTCCTCACCCCTCGAGGCTGGCACCTCCATTCTCGACGCACATCATCTGCCGTCCGCCTACCAACCTGTATTCGACTACACGTCCAAACGACTGGCCAGGAAGGGACTACACATAACCCTAGTCGTCGCCCGCAGGGAATATCAGGTTTCTCCCCAGACCGCGGGTGACAAAACCGCGGCCATCGCATCGGATGATCCGGTGGTCACCACGACGCCGCCCCAGACTCCCGATGCCGTCCCCTGGACTCCGGGGTTCTCTACCTTCAAGTCGCTGGTGCGATCAAAGACACAGCACCACTCGTCAAGTGCCGAGGAGCCCGACTTCAAGACTCCAAAACGAAGCAAGACGATAGCTGCGATGCCAAAGAAACCCTCACTCGCATCACTACTCGATAATGGCCCAGGCAGCCCAAGACGACTGCGGTGGCCACTGTCGCCGAGCACTCCGGCTACTCCCAGGACTCCGGCTACTCCCAGGACCCCAGCAACCCCGGCATCAGCCACAACGGCTTCTTCGACCACCACATACTCGGTCGGAGGCTCACAAGACACCCCGAGCCCCGACTTCCGGCTGATCCATACCACAGCTCTGACCACGCGGGCAGGGAGAGTCGTCAAGGCCACTCTGGAACGCGCTACTCGCAAATTCCATCTCGGCACTCCGCTCGTCGCCCATGACCCGTCTGCCCACAGTATCCCTTCAGATGTCATCCATCGCTCCATTCTCCAGAACGAGCTTCTTTTCTCTTCCGAGGGTTTGACCGTCCTGTCACTCGATCACCTGTACACGTTCAAGAGCGCACTGGCGCACCACGCCGCCTCCATGTCCGAGCCTGGAAACGACTTCCGACTCGAAGACGCCGTCGATGAGTTGCGGCGCTATGTCTTGTCATCCTCTGGCGGACGTCGGCGCTTGTTGAAGAGCGCTCTGGTCGGGTCTTACGAGTGGCTGGGTCCCGTCAATGACGTAGCCCTGGACCGCGTCATGAAGATGTATTGCCGGGCATATGGCGGGGTCTCCAAAGATACGGGAATCGAGAATGACCTGGTCATACGCCGCGGAGTCCCGGCAAGATCAGTCCCGCCCACGCCGCCTCCCAAACCCGACACAATGCTTGAAAGGGCCATTACTTCTGTTGCTTCAGGCCTCCCAGCCTCCAGCGGAGAGTCACCCCTGGAGGACTGGCCGCTTTCGTCCCGGACTTGGTTTCCTGAGAACAGCTCACCCGTTGAGAACGAAGGCATGACAAGCATGCCTGAAAACCCAGTAAAAGACAACACACAAACGCCAAACCACACGTTGACGGCCGGGGACAGCTTGGCACAACCCGACAGCGATAAAACTCCCACGAAATCCAAGGACACAGAGCAGTCGCAGGACAGTGCGACGGCAACAGAAAGCCCACCGGAGATCGTGCTACAGCGTCCCAAGCCGCTACACTCACCGAGAGCCTCACCAAAAGCAGCGCTCCCTGCGCTGAAGCTGCAGACATCGTTCCCGTCGCTCCCGCCGAAACGGAAGATGACACCAATGCCCGGCGCAGTCCACAAGAAGGCACCCAAAGAAGCGAGACCATCGACGGGTGGCATGGCGGGCGACATCAAGATCGAGCTCGCCGCCGACGAAGACGACGGGGACATTACGGACTTCGAGGACGGTGACCTCACGGCGCGGCCGCCGCCCACGGCCACCAGGACATCAGCAAGCTTTTGGGTCGGCGGGTCCATCGACGAGATGCTCAGCAGCCGGCAGCAGCAGCGTAGGAGCACCGACACCGGCTCTCTGAGCCCCTGGGCTCACCACCGGAGGAGCTCGTCCTGGGGCCAGTCGCCCCAGCGCCTGGGGCCGGTGACGCCGAACGGGGCCGACGATCTCTCGCCCATCACGAGGGGCGAGTGGGGGTTTCTCATGGTCAGCGACCCGTTCAAGCTTAAGACTGCGGCCGTCGAGACCTGTTGAGTTTTGGAGAGAAGGCCTCACTGGACAGGATCCAGAGAGGGTGTAAATAAATGTAAAAATCAGAATTGTTGTACTAGAGGGTCTGCGGTGCGTTTCAGGGACGCTGGACGCTTGCATGGCGATACGAATTTCCCTGGATAAAGATACCACCATCACTGGATTAGATACTTGCATGGCATATGGACGGAGTTTTCGAATGATATACTTGTTCCCAAAAGGCTTTTATTTTTTACAGCTTTTTTCTACCGAATCCGTGTGTTCTCACTGAAAGTCAGCCCTCCATTAGTACATAGGCGCCTCTGACTAAAATGTGGCTTTGATGTACATCATCCAGCAAAGCAATAGTTCCAAACACACATGGTTTTCCGTTTCGGCGAAGAGGACCATTTAGAGTCAGATTGGTGGTTGTGTTTGTTTAAAATTAGATGCAGCCTTGACCTAGCCGCAACCTTATTCCTACTTGTTGTATAACAGGACCACTCTTTGCTGATTGCCCTCTAATAATAAACTATGCAGGCAAACCGGCCATTTTAGTTTTACAGTCCTTACTTTCGTTACTCGATTTGATTCCAAACACCCAATAAATATAAACGTAGAAGGGTATCCCGTCCAGCATGGCAAGGTCGCTTGCTGGACCAACTTTCCCACCACACACATTATTATATCCCGACAACACGCTCTGCTCGCTTAGAAGTTCGCGAAGATGGCAGCACCTCCGAGCAGGGCGCCCATGCCAACGGCGGCCGTCTTCATGGGCGCGGGGTTGCTCGAGCTGGACCCGGTCGAGTCGGCGCCGCTCGAAGCGATGGCGGACGAGCCGGAGGTGCTCGTCAGCGTCTTGATGGTGCTGCTGGCCTTGCCGGTGGGCCCCGCGCCCGTGGCAGAGCCCGCGCGTGAGCCGCCGGCGCCCGTGGCCGTCGCCGCTGCGCCCGACACCTTGGAGCCGGCGCCCGTGGCCGAGGGCCCGAGCTCGGACGTCACGTCGCCCACGATGCTGCCGGCCAGCGAGGTCGCGTCGCCCAGCACGCTCGAGGCCTGGCCGCCGACGGAGCCGACGGCTGAGGTTGCGCCGCCCAGGGCGCTGGTGACCTGGCTTGCGATGGAGTCCAGGTCGCCTGAGGCTGTCTCGAGAGGGCCGCTTGGGTCGATGGCTGACTCGACACCTGAGAGGGCGGCACCGAGGTCTTGGGCCTACGGTGTTCAAGTTAGTGCCTGGTGGTGGTGGTGGATGCGGTGGCGGTGGCGTGTTTGGTGCTTTAGGGGTATTCAGGGGCTTACCGAGACAGCAGCAGCGAGGCCGAAAAGGATCATGGAGGAACGCATCTTGAAGGTTGAGTCGTGCGGGATGGGTAGATACGAGGTTCGAGTTGAGGATGATCTCAAAGGCAAACTGGAAATCAACTGGATTGAAGAGTGACACAGTAGATAATTGTAGTTCAGTAAATTTGGCTCTATGTTGGGGATGCTTGAGGACGCCCCCGTGCCATCTTCTTTTTATAAACAGCAACACTGTCCCTCCCTCTCCACATTTAATCATGTATCAAGGGTTGCACGGTGACAGCCAGGACAACACACTGACAGGGCAGAATCAAGGCAACGATCCTTGCCCCCGTGCGCCTTCAATGAGTTGGCCGGCTCGTATCATCCTTTGAGGCTCTGGCATGTTGGCAGTGACTAACGGTTGAACAAGTCGAACACCTTTGATGTCCAGGCCTGCCAGGCTGAGCATGTCCGTATTTTAGAGAAGTGACATGTCGGCTCCGATTCTGCAGGTCTGCTGCTGAATCGGGTCGGGGATTTGCAGCCAACGAACAACGTTGATTTCCACCGAAAATCCTCAAGGCTTCGAAGATTCTCGACATCTCGTTCCCTTCTCACAAGGCGGCATCGCCACTGGGGGTTTGCCTGAAGACGTGGCGTCATAATGGAGAAGCTGGGTTCTCATGACTCCGTTCAGCCCATTCCAGCCCGTGATGGTGCTTTCGTGTTGAGTGGCTGAGTAGGGCCCTGACTGCCGGAATGGGGCCTTCCGCCCTACGCCCCTTTACCCGAGATGTGGAGCCCGGGACGATCCAAATCTTCAGAGTGTCCGGGGCTACTGGTCTGCAAAGCCTACGGCTTGGTCGTCGCGGTGTGAACAGGCACTTTGGATGCAACATTGGGAGACCCGCCGTCGAGATAAGCCTTAAGGGGATGTCTTGAAAGACAAAAGGTTTGTTAAATAAACATGCCGGTCCGGGCTTTGCCTTGGCATTTCGGTTCCCCCTTGGGGTCCGCGGCAGGGGCCCACAACCCTTGATGGAGCACTGCGATCTTGAAACCGGGGCACCGCTGCAAAGCCAAGCCTGCGATTTTGTTGGTACCGACTGCCCCTAATAAATGTTGTCCTCGGGCTTCACCCCAGAGGCAGAACAGTAACAAGAGCTTTCACACAGCTGTCCCTCACTGATTCAGAGACATTCCCTGTTTTATGGCCGTGACAATTTCGTTGGCTTCGTCCGCGCTTTTGGTCTCAAAGTCGTATCGCTTGGACTCGCCGTCACGGAGGATAACGAACTAATATGCTCTCAGTGATTGATCCTGGTTCACATGGCGGCACTCACTCACCTTGAATTGCGAAGGATGTCTCCGGGACAGGTTGCAGCCCACAACATTGCTGAAGTGGACTGTCGTCGTCTTGCTGCTGCTGTCTGCTAGCGGCTTGCCGCCCGAGGATGGCGTGACGTGTACGTATTCGCCTTCAATGGCGAAAAGCCTCTCATTCAGCCCTGCGAAGCGCATCGTTTGCTTGCGGTAGACGACATATCGGCGGAAGTTGTTATTCCTGCTGAGCTCCTCTTGGGCGAGCGCCTCTTTTGCGAGTGGGTGTGGGACTCCTTTTGTCTTGGAGCTCTTCTTGCCCCCAACGCCCAGCTCGGAGAACAACAAGCGGCCTCCCGGCGAGTGGCTGACAGGAGATTGACTCAGTGTCGGATCGCCGAAGCGACGTCTGTGTAGCTCCAAGTCTTGCATCGTGCCTATTGCCGACACGGGCCGATCCAAGAGGGCGATGGCGCCGGAATTGGGGATCTTGAGAATGTGAAAGTTTTTATCAAGATTGCGCTTTCGGCAAACAAGCTCAAGCACCTCTTCAATGTACATATCCGTCGTAACATCGAGGGTGACCATCTGACCAGGGGGTGCATCAGGGGTCATGATGTGGATGCGGAGGAATTTGTGCTGTCCTCTTTGTGTATTGCTCGTCGAGACCTGCGGTCGGGGGGCGTCGAGCATATTGGCGTCGGGGCGATACGTCGTGGTCAGGACTGGATTCAGTCGACCAGTAGTCGGTCTGGCCGATGCCGCCGCCAGCACCGATGTGCTTGGCTGAGGAGTATTGCGGAATGAATCCTCCTGACTTGTATCGTCGGCAACAGCCTCCTCCGTGAATTGTGGAGTCAAGGCCTTGTTCGACTCGAATTCCTCTGCCGTGGCCTGCACGAGGGCAAAATCGTCGTGGATCTTGGTGTTTGACCTGCCTCTGCCAAATCTAGGCATGACAGCGGTGGGCCGCATTCCTTCATTCTTGTTGTTCGCTGCTGTGGCAAACGAGATGACTGGTTTGGTGCGATCAAAAGGAGGAAAGTCGTCGTCCACCTCGCCCCCCTCTTCCACCATCTTGAGTGTCCACCAGTTCACGTTTAGCTTATCGGCCGGGAGTGATGGCTCGAACGATTCGTCATTGTACCGCCAAAGAGCGAGGCCAATGAGGTCTGCTACGTTGACAGGGCGCTCACCGGCATTGTCCTCGCGCACATTCCTTCGTATCAAGACTTCGTACGGTTTGGACGGGTTCTTCGAGAACGGAGCGTAGATGCGTATCATGAGCGGACTTGCCTCGCCCTTGCCAGAAAGCGTGGCGAAGCTCTCGAAGGGAGCGGCCGGTTTCGTCTTCTTGACATTCAGAGCCTCAGATATCAGGCTTTTGGGCTGGATCATGCTGATAGGCCTGAGGGTGCTCGTGGGTCTCCTTGGAGGCAAGACACCACCAACAACCTGTGGCGGAGGCGGCATGGATTTTCTGATTGTTGATTGTCTCTTGAAGTCGCGTGGCGGAGTTCCGACAAGTTGGCGTGATGGTGACATGTTCGCAAGTTGTTTCTCAATATCTCCAGCGAGGATTGATGCTGATTCAAGACTCTCGTTGAAGGCTGACGACATATCTGAAGCATCCGAGTCTTCCTCTTCCTCTTCGAGAAGGTCGCTCCCCTGCCTCTTGACGCCTAGACCCAGCGCAGGCTCCGACCTGTTCAGATTCGTCTGTATCCGTACCGTTTTGGCAGCAGCCCTGGCCGCATCCCTCTGCTTCTGGGAACCGGCGACATCTAGCTCGTTATCCGAGGAAACTTCGCTGCTCGTGACTGTATCCCGCCGCGCCCTTTCTTTGACCGTCTCCAGCGCGGACTGCGATCCTCTGCGAGGGGGTGGTCTAGGAGAGCTCGCCGAGGTCGCCTGACGCAAACTAGACGATTGTATTGGAGAGGAACCAGAGCGGTGTCGTACGGGCATCTTGGCAAATTTTATCTGCTGGGCTGCTCGTTGTTCCGACTCATCGTCGCTTTCGTCGCTCAAGTCGCTGCTATCCTCCTCTTCCATCTGCTCTCGGCGTCGCCTTCGCTTAGTAGCGATTCCAAGGCCCAGTGTGTCATTGCCACCTACGGTGAGCATCCCACCTTCTTCGGGCTCATCCTCAAGGTTGACGCCAACATGACGAGGTGCCTGGAAGTATTCGGATGCGACAGCAGTAGGAATCGGGGGCGAGTGCGTCCGCTTGATCAAGGAGGGGTTGGTTCGCCATCCTGCAGCTTTAAAGGCGGCTGAGTTTAGGAAGTTCTCGTTCAGAGTGATCAGTCGTTCTCCAACCCCATCGGCGACTTCAGTGAGGTAGCTAGCACGCAGTTGGTACGAGACCAGGCTGTAGAAGACTTGTGGATTAGTTCTCTTTCTTGCGCCATTTCAACTTCTGGGGCCCAGGGGTACTTACTCCTCCACTTGAATGACAGACATCGTGAAGTTGGTCAAGCACCGATGTGAATTCCTTGGGTCTGGGTCCAATAATTAATCGGTCAGCCTTCAGAAATTCCGCCAGTCAATCACAGATGCCCTTGTGATTCCCATGGGCCAGCCATAAAAAGTCGGCCTTGTGCAGCTGCAACTTTCAATTGATGGACGTCGGAGGTGCGACAGCGATGATGATGAAGCTCCGATAAGGAAGATAGGCGCTGCAGCGCTGGGGTGCATGTGCTGTGACACTACGGAGTATCTAGGTATCTACCAGGGGTACCTACTTAAGTAGGCAGTGGATCCTGGCCCCTGCCCTGGCGGGATCGGCTGCAGTAGCCTGACTGCCAGTCCACCTTTAGGCGCATTCTTCTTAAAGATAGTCCACATGCATGTCGGATTGGCAGCAGCTTGAATCTGTTGCCAATCGTAGCAGGCCCTTGGAAATAATCACAAGTGGGAGAGTGCCCGGTTCCGAAATGACAAAGTAGAAGAGACTTTTTAATATCATCATTACCTGAACATCCTCTCTGTGTACACTGGTGACAACTACAGGCTCGGACTCTGGTTTGACATATACAGACACGGCAGTTGGAAAGTAGTCTTAAACATACAGCAAAATAGTTTGAATACCTATGCGACCAGGATATCATACCAAAATGATCCTACCCTCCTTTCATGAAATACTGTAATACTGTTTACAAAGTGAGCAAGAAACACCACACTCGCCCGAATCCTTGGGACAATTTCCATCCCCTGTGTCATGCCACAATAGCAACTTGGTCATTAAAGGAAGCCATCACATCCCAACATGTACAAGCAGCCTCCTGGCCCAATTCCAAGTGACATGGCCAACAAACTACCTGGGTGCCTGGCCCTCGACAAACTCAAGCGCATCCTCCGTGTCGTAGCAGCCAATAGCGCTCGACTTGTTGCGGAAGGTTACACCATAGCACTTGTCGGCAACGTTGACAATCTCAGGTCGGAAGGTTGTGCAGATGAACTGTGTGCCGGCATCCTTGGACAGCGTCTGCAGCAGCTCGGCCACTGCTGTTCGGTACTGGGCATCAAGGTTGGCGTCGACCTCGTCAAAAATAACAAAGGGGCTGCTCTCAGTGCGCTGGAGTGCGAAAATCAGGCAGAGAGCACACAGACCTGACGTTGGGTGGACCCATGAGTTAGCAGGAATGTTCGAACACGCATGAGAGGGTCTGCACCATTGTGGCATTGCGGGGTGATACTCACTCTTTTGTCCTCCACTGAGCTGTTGGATCTTCTGCTGCTCATCCATCTTCGAGTTGAAGGACACTTTGATGCCAACTCCGGTGTAGTTTTCGACACTTCCACCATGTTCGTCCGAGTCTTCAGGGTCACCCCGGCGCTTGTCGGCTTTCCGCTCAATGACCAAGCCGCCGCGTCCAGCAGGAACCAGCCGCTCAAATATTTCGGCAAATTCCTTAGAGACTTGCTTGAAGGTCCGTTGGACTGCCTCGTCTTTGCGTTCGTCAAGATGCGCAATGAGCTCCTCGATGGATGCTTGGGAGGCGTCGAGTTCTTCACGCCTCTTTAGCAGCTGCTCTTGTTGCGTAGTAAAGCTGTTGTATTGCTCAAAGGCTTTCTTGTTGACATGCTTGTACTTCTTGAGCTTCTCATTGGCATTCTTCAGCCGCTTCGTGATCTGATCCGGAAATGTTAGCTCCTGAGTGACTTCAGTCAAATACCACCATCAAACTGACCTCGTTTGACTTGAGCTTGATGTACTTTGTGAAAGCCTCGTCCGGTAGGACACCTAAGTCTCGTATGCTCTTGGCCATCTCTTCGATCTGGCCAGTGAGAATGTGTTTCTTCTGTGCACTCTTCTCTATCCTCTTCTGATGCCTCTCGATCTGCCTGGCAAGCTCCTGCAGCTCTTGCTGCTTCGCCTCGATTGCTGACTCCACACCCGAGATTTGGGAGCCGAGTTCCTCAGCCTGCGCTTCATTTTGCTGGATTTTCTTTTCGATTGAGACGGTGGACTTCTGGATTTTCTTGAGATCTTTCTGTGAATCCGAGTAGCTGCTGCCACCGTCGGCGGCAGTGGAGTTCTCGAAAGCCAAACCGCTCAGCTGGTCTTCCTTGAGACGCAAATTTTGACGCAGATCCGTCTCCAGTATCTGCTTCCGTGTGCCCAGTTCTCTGCGAGCTCTAGCGGCCACATTCCATTCCTTCTGCAGCTGTTGAACCTGCTGAGTGAGCTCTTCCACCGCTTGCTCCTCATCACTAGACAGAGCCTTCTTGAAGTCAGAAGCCAGCTCCGCCTCCATCGCTTCGAGGTGCGCACCGAAATCGTGCATGTTCTTGTCGACCTGATCTCTCCTACTTGTGGCTGCGTCAAGGTGCTCCCTTTCGCGTTCGAGTTGACTGAGCTTGCTCCTCAGCTCAATCTTGAGCGGATCAAGGCCGCCATCAGCTTTCCGCAATTGCGACTCTGTCTTCTGCAGCTCGCCCAGTGCACGGGTGATCTCCTGATCTTTTTGTTCGATCTGTCTCCGGGTTTCTGATGATTGCGACATAATCTCCTCGTACTTGTCACGCCACTGATTCACTGCCGCGACAGCTTCCAACCGTGACTTGCGCGTGTCGATATATCCACCCGAGATGACACCCCTCTTGTTGATGATGTCTCCATCGGATGTAATGGCGTCCACGTTGTGACTTCTGGCATACTGGCCACCGACCTGCAAGTTATTGGTAACAACAGTCTTGCCAAAGACCTGCTGGAAAGCGTCTTCATACTCCTGATCGTATTTGATTTTGTTGATGAGCGGGACGATATCGCTTGCGCGGGGCATGTTGATGCGTCTCGGCTTCAATTGGCCAAGGGGCATAAAAGTAATGCGACCCCCATGTCTCTTGAACAGCTCCGTTGCAAGCATGCTTGCGGTCCTCTCATTGTCAACGACGTAATGAAAGAGGCTAGTTCCAGCTGTCTGCTCAACAGCAATGCGATATGCCTCTGGGACTTCCATCAGCTCTGCCAATGTTCCATAAGCACCTGGGATGTCCTTTTCCCGTCTCAGCTGGCGCAAAGTAGCCAAGCCTTTGGCGGTGGCATGGTCCATAGCATAGGAGAGCTCACGTTCCGCTCGGTCTTTCTCTTCCCGGACCTTGGTCAGGACAGTGTCAAACTTGTCATCTTCGCGGCGCAGCCTCTTCCTCTCTTCGTTGAGACTGTCAAGACTTTCTTGCGCTTGCGCGACCTGATCAATCATGGACTGCCTGCCGCCACCCCAATTCTCGAGTTGACCACGTAAGTCCGCGACAGATCTCTCGAGGCCATCGATAGACCCGGTAACGTTCTTGACCTCTTCCTCAGCATCGATTAGGTTGGCTTTTTGCTTCGAAATGGTTAGGTTGAGATCGTTGATCTCTTTTTGCAAGTAGTCATCTCTCTCAGCACGGTTCTTGAATTGTGAGCTCCGGGTCTGCTTGTTCAGGAGGCGCATTCTCCGATTCTCAGCGTGGTCCAGTGTTTGCTTCACTTCGGCCTCAGTCTTCTTGCGCTTCTCAAATTCAGGGATTAGCTTTTTAAGCTCTGTCTCCTTGGTCTTAATTTCTTTCCTGACGGCATCCAGCTCAGCGTCGTGTTGATGCTTGGCCATGTCTCGGGATGATTGACTGTCAGCCAAGTTTTTCACCTTAAGCTCAGCCTTGGCGCGCGATTTGGCCACTTCACGGCGATCCTCTTCAAGCTGGCGCCTGTCAATTTTCAGTAAATTGAGCTGCTGCTGCAGGGAGCTGAGATCGGACTCCATCCCCGCAATGGTCTTTTCGCCTTTCGAAAAAGCCATGCGCTGCTCTGTGTCATTCTCGCCGCCATCCTTGATGGCTGATCCCAACTCCTCGAGGGCCTCTTCGAAGTGAGTCTGCTGTTGATAGTAGTACGCATACTCGAGACACCGCCGCTCTCTGTCGCTGTTCTGGAAGCCTCGAAGCTCCTCTTTCTCCTCTTCCAACTCGCTCAGGCGCTCTTTGATGTATGCAAGGAGCTCGTCGATCTTCTCTCTCTTATTGTTCGTTTCATTCATGATCTTCAGAGATTCGGCGCGCTTGTCCTCGTATAAGTGGGTACCAGCGACTTCCTTGAGCAGGTTCAGGCGCTCCTTTTCCTTCATATTCGTCAAAGACGTTACACGCCCTTGAGGTACAACGTAGAAGGGGTTTGATCTGGAAAACCCGGCTGTGTCCAGTAGCTGTAGGACCTCCTTCTTGGCCCAGACTTTCTTGTCTACAGAATATTCATCCTTCTTGTGACCAATCGTTCGCCGTATTGCGACGTCGTCCTTGTCAATAGTCTGGAATCGGCGATCCTCGTTGTCGAATATGATCTCGACGTAGGCGGTGGCGACAGCGGAACCGGACCCTTCGTGCAGCAGAGCCGCGCGCTCCTCTCGGCTGAGGTTGGAGTATGCATCGCTCAAGACGAATCGGATGGCAGCGAAGAAGTTGCTTTTGCCGGAGCCATTTCGCCCGACGACGACGTTTGTGCCCGGCGAGAACGGCTCAATGATGGTCTGATCCTTGTAGCTGTTTGCATAAGGGTCAGCGTGCGATCGCAAATACACGGTTGCATGGAGTGGCGCGCAACCTCTTGAAGCCCTGGATGATGATCTGCTTGATGTACATCTTGCCGGCCAACGCCACAGAGCGGAGCAGCTGTTAGGTCCCGAGTTTAACGTGATCGCCTAGTCCGGCAACATGAGTGCAGTGTCGCGTGTGGGTGAGAAGAGTACAGCCGTCGTGGCGGGAGACGGCGAAAAGTCGTTGAGTGTCAGTTGCTTGCTTTGAGTGCTAGGACCAGGCGACGCGACGCGGTTCGGGGCGGGGGGTCCCTCGGTCGCGCTTGTCAGGACGATTACATAAGCACCCGGGTCGGCGAATTTGCAGTCTATACATATGCTTTGGCGCTTAGTCTATGTGATGGCCCACGGATTGCATAGTCTATGTCTGTGTGCTTGGCCTTGTAGACACGCAAGACAAGCCGACAACACTATACAGTACGCACGCAAATCTAGCTTGGCTGCAGTGATCATGTCCAGCGCCTCGAATGGTTCATGTGGTAGTAACGAGCGCTCCAACCATTGGTATCGACCACTCGACCTCTGGTCACGCGTGAGTCCAGGGCTACGGGAGTACTGAGCGTGCCCAAGCTCAAACCGAAAAGGCGACTGCTCTTGCGAGAAGCGCAACTCATGCGATGGTCTGGAAGGACAAGACCCGATCAGCACTTGCAAGACTGGAAACAATAGCAAACAGCCGGTTGATAGGTTCCAGAGCCTCAAGCACCACCTCAGGATTTTGTGGCCTGTCATCGCTCAGAATGAGTAACACACAATATGCCTCGTTACCAAAGTAAGCTTTGCAGACGTTCGCAAAGGAAGTGTGATAAGGGGGGATGGGGGTTGGAGAGGGACGACAACGTGAAGTCGTGCGGCGAGGTGCTGATGAGGCAGGCGATGGTGATTTTCGGCGACAGGGGTTCTAGTATCCTGTGATGCGGTAGCAACGTCCATGACCCACCAGCCATCTGAAGATCGCAAGTCCCGATGAACATGGGAATGGCGTTTCATGTCCTGAGTTCCGACCCGTCTGTCCGAGGTTGCCGACGCGAACACTACACGAAGCAGGCCGGGTGGTTTTCTCGTGGCAAGGAGTCGCCTCATGTGAGCCCTAATTGAACTGCCACTGCAGTCTTGCGTTCCGGGGCTCATGACCAACATTGTGTAGATGCATATGGGTTGAGATGCCTTGCATGAGGCTCCAGAGACGGTGTGGGTTGGGGGAGCAAGGACCCTGCTTCACGAAAAAGTTTCCGACGAGGACCCGGTCTGACTCGGAGCTCCCTGAGGCACACCTGAGGACGAGACGCCTCGGAGAGCTATGAAGTGCCCGCATAGTGCGCAAAAGAGAGCTCTATACCATTTTAGGTGATGGCGCACCTCGATAAGGCAGAAACAGCCCTCTGTCTTGATGTTGGCCACACGCTGGATCAGAGAAGGCAATGAAGCCATGGCACGAATTTGTGGTTCGCGGCTGCAGATGAATGATCTTCTGATTTTAGACAATTTGGCAGACGGCAAACAAAGGTACCTACACTTGATAAACGAGATACCCCGTCTTCTGGATGCCATCATGCGCACACCCTCAGCCGCCAGCTCACGCTACGTGTGTATGTATGAATGTGTGCATGTATGCATATCTATATGCGCTGTGTATACGTACGTGTGTGTGCGTGCGTGCATTTCAACCAAGCTGAAGCTGAAGCTGCAGGAGCGCGGAGCGCGGAGCGCAAGGGCGCGTTGCGGCAGTCATAGGGCAGACAGGCAACGCATGGGTAGCAGTGAAATGGAATTTGCCGAGTCGAGAACACAGAGGCTTGCAAATAAGGTTGGATGGGCTGCTGGTCGACCATGAGCTGAGCGGCGGCGCATCTAGTAGCGGGCTGCAGCGTTTGGTTGATGGATGATGAGATCAAAAGGCCAAAGACGGAGAAGGACGTAGATAGACTACCCAGGATCCCAGGCAAAAGGCCAAGAAAAATCTGGTAGCCCAGCAGTGATGGCAGGTGCGGCTTCTGCAGGGGTGGTCGATGCGCTAAAAATCAAAGTGCAGGAGCGACAGTGGCTCAGGTCTATTTAAACAACAGTGCCTCGGATTAGAAGAAGACCACCTTCCCCGTCGTCGTTTTTCCCACAGCCCACAGCCCACTCAGGTTTTAGAAGGCCCGGCCCAGCCCAGCCCAGCCAGCCCTCGCAGCCAGCACAGCGTGCTTTCCCCCGGCCAATCTGCAACCAGCACCAGCACCAGCACCAGCACCAGCACCAGCACCAGCAACCTCCACCAACGGAAACCTCCATCCACTGCGGCACAGCTTCTTGCCTGCGAAACACCAGACGATTTCCACAAGCAAAGCACAGGGCATTTGATTAATAGTTCTCGACGGCTTGCATATCTTTTCTTCTTCGATCCTGGAGGAGTCGCTCCCCCAAAAAAATATCAGCATAACCCAAACACGCCTGCATCGCATCGCATCGCATCGCATCGCATCGCATCGCCTCACATCGCATCTTCATTTCAAGCTCCTTCAACTTGCAGGCGGAAAGTCCCACCCCATCACGTCCATCATCCAACAAAAACAATCAGTGCCAAATTCCACCACCCACCCCCGACCCGCCTGCATTGTTAGCGCAGGGATCCGCATATTCCATTCCCGGCCAAGTCTGTTTTTGACGCAGTGTCCAAGTGTCCACTTTAGCAGCTTCTGATTGGGCAGGCTTCACCTTGCACCGTCCATTCCAAGGTGAGCCAAACCCCAAACCTACCCCACCCCCTGTAGCTATCACAAGCTTCACCTTGAGAAGCGTGCCTATCTACCTAGGTAGTCCAGTATTGGGTGCCAAGCCATCCACCGGGCATGAGCATGCCATAGCTGCACTTCATCTTGTTCAGGTTACCTTTGTCGCATGGGTACCCGTCCGACCAAATGAATGACTGGCTGGCTGGCTGACTAAACCTTTTGGACAGTGCTCTCTTTGTAGCATAAGCAACACTCACTGCCAATTCAATAGTCTCATGCTTCAATAACTTGATGGCTTTGTTGGCGCCGAGTCTTTGCTGCCAGTAGCATTTCTTTCACCATAAATTTCAAGCCAAATATCATGATATGAGATAAAGATGGCATCCAGGCTTGATAGACTTGTCACGTAAGTACCCCTTGCTCGGTTTCCTATTAGTTGTTCATGCTATTGCTTTGTTGCCTTTTCTCTTCGCCATAACAAGCTATGGTCGTCCAGCCTTCAGCTTCAATGGGATTGCTTCTGTTGCTTTTGCTGTGTAGACTGCTTTGATATACTTTGACGTGCACATTACTAACACCCCCTAGGATACTTGAGACCGGGAGTACTCGGCTCATCCGGGACACTGCAGTGAATCAACTGGCCGATTGGCAAAAACAACAGCCAGAGGAATTATTCAATCTTCTCTCGAGGGTGGTCCCGTACCTGCGGCATAAGGACTGGGAGACACGAACTACTGCGGCAAAGGCGATTGGTAAGATCATTGAAAATGCAGAAACCTACGATCCGAACCCCGGCGAGGGACCTGTCCAACCTAAGAAAGACGAGGGCGTCGGCAACGGCTTGGTCAAGAAGGAGGAACCAGAACCATCCATCCCGGACTACAACAGCTTAAGCTTAGCAACGTTGAATGTGCCCGACATCATCAAGTATGGCAGGCAATTACTCCGGGGAGGCACAATTGACTATGCTCTTGGTGCTTTGGATCCTCAAGAGCGCCTCACACACCAAAAGAAAACCCTTGTTGGCCGCCTAGGCCTACTAGGTCGACCTTATGAGGATGAGGAAATACCTATACCAAACGAGTCTGCCGTGAGTCCCGGCACTCCAGCAGACACGAACGGCTCCCACGGCTTCGGCCGACCTGACAGCAATGGAGCCGCCACCACACCCTACTCCACCGAAGAGAGCGGCATGAGCGCAAGGCAGCTGAACGTGCTTAAGCGGAAACGGAAACGGGAGGCTCAGAAGGCCGCTCAAGGCAAGGGTGGCTTCGGCGACCTTTCGCTCCGACGGAATACAACAGCTGGCTCGGAAGGCTTTGCCGACGACACTCCCATGGTCGATGCCGATTCGAAAGAGAATGGGAAGATGGCTGACTACTTCAGTCTCGATAGGCCCGCTGATCTTGAGGAAGACAGCAAGGTTGTGTCTGAGTACAAGGGCGCAGTCCTGCCCATCAAGTCCGAGCTGGAGGTCGACGCCAATATGGAAGGTTCCGAGTGGCCTTACGAAAGACTTTGTGAATTTCTCAAGGTCGATATGTTCGATCCATCCTGGGATACCAGGCACGGCGCGGCTATGGGCCTGAGAGAAATAATCAGAGTCCATGGTGCAGGAGCTGGTCGAGTTCGTGGTGTGTCACGGGGTGAAAATGACGGGCTAAATAAGAAATGGCTCGATGATCTCGCCTGTCGGCTCTGCTGCGTTCTGATGCTGGACAGGTTTACAGACTACAGTTCGGACACATCGGTGGCACCCATCAGAGAAACGGTCGGCCAGACACTTGGATCCGTCCTGTTTCATGTGTCTCCCGACTCCGTACATGCCATTTACCGCATCCTCTATCGAATGGTCATGCAAGAAGACCTGCCGCTAGATCAGCATGTCTGGCCCATCTGCCATGGCGGAATGGTTGGCCTTCGCTACGTTGTCGCGGTCCGCAAAGGTCTCCTGCTGGAAGACGGCGATATGATCGATGGGATCATTCGGGCGGTCATGAAAGGCCTTGGCGACAAGGATGACGACGTTCGTTCTGTCAGTGCTGCCACGCTGACACCGATGGCAAAAGAATTCGTCACGCAGCGTCCTGGCGAGCTGAACGGCCTGATCAACATCGTGTGGGAAGGTTTAGCTGACCTGAGCGACGATCTAAGCGCTTCAACTGGCAAAATTATGGATCTCCTTGCTATTCTCTGCAGCTTCCCAGAAGTCTTGGCGGCTATGAAGGCTTCAGCACAAGAGGACGAGGAGAGAACATTCACTGTTCTTGTTCCCAGGCTTTACCCATTCTTACGCCACACCATCACATCAGTCCGTCTCGCAGTCCTCAAGGCTCTGATGACCTTCGCCAAACTTGACGCAGAATCAGCGCAAGGCTGGCTGAATGGGAGGATTCTCAGGTTGATCTTTCAGAACATTCTGGTAGAGCGCGACGCAGAGACTCTGAATATGTCTATTGAGCTATGGATCGCACTGGTAAAGTCTCTTGCTCAGAATCCAGCAGTGCTGGCGATGGAGTTCTCGTCTCATGTCGATCCATTGATGCAGCTGACTCTGCATCCCATTGGTGTCCTGCGCAACCCCATCCCCATGGACGCAACACTCTTCATGAAACCATCAGGCGGCACATACGCCCCTATTAGCGGAGCGCCGGCTCCACCTCGAAGATCTAGTCCGTCAGAGGGCACGGAGCGTGCTACGAAGAGACGCAGGAAATCGACCAAGGTCGAAGAACCTCAAGCTGCGTCCCAATCACACGATCTCGATGGACGCATGATGCAAGGGGATGTGGATCTGGTCGGGATGGAAACACTGGTGCGGTCCCGGATCTGCGCTGCGAAAGCCATGGGCTTCATCATGTCCCTTCTGCCTGCAGCAGACCTGCAAGAATACGATGCAAGCGTCATCAAAGGTCTCTCGTCATCATACTCCTCCACACAGCTTAGCGCTTGCATGGTCGTGGATGAGTACGCGCAGCGTTCTTCAAGCGTTGAGCAGTGCTCTAGGTTCGCAACGTTGTTGCAGCAGATGGTGGAAGGTGAACGGCCATCCTGTTATCGAGACTTGGTCAGCTACGTCCGAGGCGTCCGCGCCCAGTGCTCGCAACTGATACATCTCTTCCGTGATTTCGGAAAGGTGTCATCTAGCAAGCTTCCAACGCTTGCTGTGATAGTTCAGGGCGAAGCAGAAGCGGGGCCGGGCGCATTCTCGATCGCAAATGCTGAAAAGGTAGTGGGCGAGGATTACGAGAAGCTCAAGAAGGCAATGGCCCCGGGGCAACGGCTCATTGCCAGTCAACAGTTGGCGGAGTCTCGTGATATCACCTCTCATGCCATTGAAGAAGCCAAGGCCCAGAAAGAGACGCGTGATGTGCGGATTAAAGCGGCCGCGGCATGTGCTCTGGTGGCAATCAAACATTTGCCCAAGAAGCCAAGCCCGCTTATCAAGGCCATCATGGACAGCATCAAATACGAGGAGAATCAGGATCTCCAGGGGCGTTCGGCATCGACAATTGCAAACCTCGTCCAGTTCTTTACAGAGTCTGGTCGCCGGGGTCCTGCTGACAAAGTTGTGGGCAATCTCGTCAAATTTTCGTGCATGGAGGTGGCAGAGACACCGGAATTCCCGGTGCACGCTGGGAAAACAGACGTGGTGCTATCGATGCAGAAGGAAGAAGATCGTGTCGACCACCCTGATGCCGCCAAATGGGCCCGTGAGGCAAAGGCAGCTCGCATAACACGCCGTGGCGCCAAGGAGGCGTTGCAGATCTTATCAAAAACGTTCGGCGCCGAGCTTCTAAACGTTGTTCCCAGCGTTCGCAGCTTCATGGAGCGGCCTCTTTTGCAAGCATTTTCTGGCGACCTGCCGGCTGAAGCGAGGGATCCCGAAAACACCTTCGGGCAAGAGATCGTCGACGCCATGTCCGTGATTCGTACAATGACTCCGACAATCGACTCTGCTCTCCATCCCTTCATTATGCAGATGGTTCCGCTCGTCATTAAGGCTTTGCATTCAGAGCTGTCAGTATTCCGATACATGGCTGCCAAATGCTTAGCGACGATCTGCAGCGTCATCACAGTCCAGGGCATGACAGCCCTGGTCGAAAAGGTCCTACCGTCGATCAACAACCCCCTGGATCTCCACTTCCGACAAGGCGCCATTGAGGTCATATACCATTTGATCGCCGTCATGGGAGACGCAATCCTGCCTTATGTGGTCTTCCTCATTGTTCCTGTCCTAGGCCGGATGAGCGATTCCGACAATGAGATTCGGCTGATTGCAACAACATCATTTGCGACATTGGTAAAGCTTGTGCCGCTGGAGGCAGGCATACCAGATCCTCCAGGTCTTTCCCAAGAACTGCTCAAGGGCAGGGACCGCGAGCGAACTTTCATTGCGCAGCTTCTGGATCCCAAGAAGGTCGAGGCCTTCTCGCTCCCGGTTGCCATCAAGGCGGAACTACGCTCTTACCAGCAGGATGGCGTGAACTGGCTGAACTTCCTCCGCAGGTACCACCTCCATGGTATCTTATGTGACGATATGGGCCTGGGCAAGACTTTGCAGACCCTCTGCATAGTTGCTAGCGATCATCACGAACGAGCTGAAGAATTCGCCAAGACGGCATCACCAGATGTTAGGCGGCTCCCATCGCTGATCGTTTGCCCCCCTACTCTATCCGGTCACTGGCAGCAAGAGATCAAGACATACGCGCCGTTCCTCACCGTCACCGCATACGTGGGACCCCCTGCCGAGCGAAAGGCGATGAAGGACAAGCTTGACAAGCCGGACATTGTCATCACTTCCTACGACGTGTGCCGAAATGACGTTGACGTCCTTGAGAAATACAATTGGAACTATGTGGTCCTCGACGAGGGCCATCTCATCAAGAACGCCAAGGCAAAGATAAGCATGGCTGTGAAGAAGATAGTCAGCAACCACCGGCTTATTCTGACCGGCACGCCTATTCAAAACAACGTGCTAGAATTGTGGTCCCTCTTCGATTTCCTGATGCCCGGCTTCCTTGGAGCAGAGAAGGTCTTCGCTGACCGCTTTGTAAAGCCCATCTCCGCGTCCCGTTACAGCAAGGCTTCCTCGAAAGAACAAGAGGCTGGAGCCCTGGCTATCGAAGCCCTGCACAAACAGGTCTTGCCTTTCCTCTTGCGACGGCTGAAAGAAGAAGTGCTGAACGATCTTCCGCCCAAGATTCTGCAAAATTACTACTGCGACCTCAGCGATCTACAGAGGAAACTGTTTGATGAATTTTCGAAGCGCGAATCGAAGAAACTTGCCGACGAGGCAGGTCGCGATGACAAAGACGCCAAGCAGCACATCTTCCAGGCTTTGCAATACATGCGGAAGCTCTGCAATTCTCCCGCCATGGTTCTGAAGCCGGGCCACCCCAACTATGACGAGACCCAACGTATCCTCGCCAAGGGCAACACCAGTCTCGAAGATGCCGCTCACGCCCCAAAACTTACTGCGCTCAGAGACCTTTTGGTAGATTGCGGCATTGGAACAGAGGGCCACGATTCAAACGACCCGCTGTATCAGCCAATCAAACCTCATCGGGCACTGATATTCTGTCAGATGAAGGAGATGCTGGACATGGTGCAGAACTCGGTGCTGAAGGCGATGCTTCCCTCCGTCACCTACCTCCGTCTTGATGGTGGCGTTGAAGCCAACAAACGCCAGGACATTGTCAACAAGTTCAACAGCGACCCTTCGTATGATTGCCTCCTTCTGACCACCAGCGTGGGCGGTCTGGGTCTCAATCTTACCGGAGCCGACACCGTCATATTCGTCGAGCACGACTGGAACCCGCAGAAGGACCTACAGGCCATGGATCGCGCACACCGAATCGGCCAGAAGAAGGTTGTCAACGTGTATCGCCTCATTACGCGCGGCACGTTGGAGGAGAAGATTCTCAGCCTGCAGCGGTTCAAGATTGATGTAGCTTCGACGGTTGTCAACCAGCAGAACGCCGGTTTGGCGACAATGGACACTGATCAGATTCTGGATCTGTTCAACATAGGCGACTCGGGACCAGGCTTGATTACCGAGAAACCATCTGGGGGCGGGTTCGAGGGGCGTGAAGAGGACATGGTGGACATTGAGACTGGAGACGTCCGCCAACCGGGCAAGAAGGCTGCATGGTTGGAGGACTTGGATGACCTATGGGATAATAAGCAGTATGAGGAGAGTTTTGATTTGGACGGCTTCTTGAAGACGATGGAGTAGAACGACATGGGGCATGTGCGAAAAAGATCCTGCTCTCCCGTCTTGCAACTAGGATGATGCGATGCGTGGGGGCGGGAACTTAAAATTATTTTCGGAAAGGGCTAGGTGCCTTGTGTTTTGGGTACTTGGACTATTGCTTCGGGTCTGGAGCGCAGGAGCTGGGGTTGGCCTTTGGCATCATCTGCTCGCCTGTTAAGAGGCGGCAGGAAGGAGTTTCACGGTTGTATGCAATATCTACCATCCCATGGTTCTAGAGGGCGGTTGAGAGCCTTTGAGGCAGAAATGGGAAAGCAGTGCCTTCTTAAGAGACCAGGCCATCACGTGCAATTCGCAATCCATGTCCGAAGTGAGCTGTACTGCCATCATTCTTGGCTGTGCTGGTTGCTTGTCATGGCTGATGACTTTCGTTCTACTGTGCCACCTCCTAACAGCCCAAATGTTGGCGGCTGTACGACAAGAACATCTCATGGCGCCGACATTTGAGGTCCCAGAAGCTGTGCCATACAGCTTGAGACCGATTTTGAAGGTTGTCAAGACACATATGTAGGAATCACATGCACGTATACTGATAGATCGAGCTCGTAAGACTTCTCAACATCATTGCAGAGTGTGAAAATCCCACAAAGTTCACCATTGTCTACAGAAGCAGCGTTAAAGAGGCCTCACCTGCGCTACTGTAACATCCAAGACCCCTGGGGGGCTGCGCTCCACAGGGGACCAAAGCCACCCCGCCACCACCCGGATCGAATGCCCCTCCACCCATGGTTGGAAGCTTCCAGAGAGGAGACGGCAACCTGGCTCTCGAGGGGTGTCACAAGACTTGCATACGCCAACTTCGCTGCGCCCTTGCAATTTTGGGACTGCGAACACCATTGCGAATCGCAAGTACACGGCAGTCATCAAACGAAAGAAAGAAAAAATGCCTGTCGACTACAGCAAATGGGCAAGTTGCTCCCACGTTGTACCAAGAGAAGAAGAGCTCTCGAAGGAGACCGGCACGAAGCTAACTGCGATCTCCCACTGGACAGGACGCACTGGAGCTCAGCGATGACTCCGATGTCGAAGTGCACCCAAACGTGGACAAGCGGTCCTTCATCCGCGCGAAGCAGAACCAGATCCACCAAGAGCGCGAGCAGCGCAAGCAGCAGATCGTGACCCTCAAGTACGAGCGCCAGATCAACGACGCGTTGATACAGCGAATCACCGCGCTCCTCAACTCCCTCAAGGCCCATGCCGCCGACGTCGACAATGGGAAGCGCAGCCCCGCCGAGGTTGCCTTTGCCGCAGTCATGGAGTCGGCTGCAAACCTCAAGCCCGAGGACGACACGCCGCCGCCACGGCCTGCCGGCGTGCACAATGCCGAGGAGAAGCTGCCCACGTACAGCAAGATGATGGCTACGCTGCTGGACCAGGTGAACCAGGCCATGGAGGAGAAGGAGGTCAAGCAGGAGGACCGGTACGCGGCCATGACTGCGGAGATCCAGGAGCACCTGGACAAGGTTACAAATCTCCAGAAGGACCTGCACAAAAAGCTCGATGAGCTGGAGAAAGAGGAGGGCCGCAAGATCACGAGCGAGAGTATCCACACGGGTTTCGACAGCTCACATGTGGCCAAGGCAACGCCCTCGTCCTCGTCGGCGGGAAAGAAAGGCGACTCGCAGGTCGAACTCCTGAACCCCAACTTCAGCACTCCGCAGGCTGGAGAGATGAGCTCCTCGACGGAACCAGCAGGCGATGACGACGAGGTCGAGGCGTCGCCCGCGGCGAAGCAGTTTGCCAAGATCCAGACCGGCTCCTACAGCGAGTCCCTCTCCTTCCTCGGCAGGCACCCCGAGATCCTCCAGGAGAAGGAGACGGACGGCCTGCTCATCATGGCCTTTGACGCGCAGCTCAGCGGCAAGGACGAGTTTGCCCGCCAATGCGTGCACCAGGCCCTGCTCCTGCAGTACTGCCGCGCCCTGGGGCGGGACGGCGTCGGCCTGTTCTTCAAGCGCATCATGACAAAGGGCCACCAGGCCCAGGACGTCTTCTTCAAGGACGTGCAAGACACGTACCTCAAGATCAGGACGCGCGCCGCCGAGATCAACAAGGAGCGTGCGGCGTCCGGCTCGGGACTCGCCGAGGGCGAGGGCGTCGAGCAGATCCAGCTGCACGCGGTGGAGCCGGGCACCGTCATCAACATCCAGGTGCCGCCCGCCGACAGCCCGGACCCCGAGACACAGGAGGCGCGCAGGATCTTTGAGGCCTTCAGCCCCGACATGAGGAAGGCGCTCGAGAGCGGCAGCCTGGACCAGGTGAACAAGGTGCTGGGCAACATGAAGGTGGACGAGGCCGAGGACCTGGTGGGCAAGTTTGGCGAGGCGGGTGTTCTGAGCCTCGAGCAGGAGATCATAGATGCCACGACCGACCAGGGCAAGCAAGAGTGGAAGCAGCTCCAGGAACAGGGTGCCCCGACCACGTCCGAGTCCCAGTATGCGGATGACCCCGAGTAACGGTAGTATAGAGGTCACGATTGGTCGGCAATTTTACACCAAGCGTTGCATAAGTGGCACATACCATCATCGAAATGCCAATTTACTGTAGGGATATGCACTCCCCGGGTCTCAAGTAAGTGCTGCGCACGAGCCCCAACAGCGTTTGATCACACACTTCTAGTCTCAATTCCGTCTTCAATCCGTCCGCGGCCTACTCGAAAGGCGAACTGCATGCACTATTCGTCGTTCAGTTCTCCCCGCCGTCCCCGTCGCTCTCCCCGCCGTTGTCCATCACGACGTGGTTGCCAATGTCCCTGGGCCCCTCCAGCCTCGTCTCTTTTACAAACACTCTGGAGTAGATAAACGGCCACGGTCTCTCGTCAACGTGACCCTCGAAATCTGGAACTGCGAATTCGAGCGTGGCCGCTTCTAGGTCCAAGTCCTTCGTCTTCACCTCCCTGAGGCTTGGCTCGATAGAGTTCCTGTAATACAGCCATGGGTCCATTCGGGAACCTCTTGGCCGCCAGAGCTCACGAGCCACTTTGACGGCTTCTTCGTTGGCAAGTTCCAACGTGGTGAAGCCGTCCACGTGCTCATGCAAGTATTCAACGTCGTTCCAGGTCAGCGATCCCAAGTTGCCGCCGGGCTGAGAGGGGCTGAGAGTGACGTCTGTGGCGACAGAATCGGCGTCGCTGTCCTCTTCCTCGTCTTCTTCCTCTTCCTTGTCTCTCTTGTCTTGAGCAGCCCTTGGCTCGGGGGTTGAAGGGGCGGAGAAAAGGCTACTGTTGTCTCCATGATCCTCATCCTCCTCTGGCTCTGGCTCCTCTCTCGCAACCGAGGCTGGTGACTTCGCCTTTGTACTATTGTCCTTATCTTCGTCGGTGCTGGCCTTCTTTTTCTCAAGGAAGACCTTTGGAATCACAGTTGTATAGAACACATCGAAACGTGGGCGATATATCTCCTTGAGCTCCTTGTTCACGAAAATGTCGCGGAGATTGAGCTCACTAGACATATGCCTCTCGCTCTGCACCATGCACATGACCGTCTTCCCGTCAGAGAGCTCCTTGATACCGAAGAACAGGCCGTCTTCAGGGCCGACGCGGAATTGGATGGAGACGAGCTGCGAGTCGTGTAGGCTGTCCTTTCTGAGGACCTCCTCGGCATGTTTGTTGGCCTCTTCCTTTTTGAGGAACTGGTCAGCCAGACGCTTCATATCACCGTCGTCAAAGTCTTTGCCCTTGTCGACCGGATCGCTGATATACACTGCGTATAGAAGGATTGTAGCGCCAGGCTCAAGAGCCTCCGAGACGGGCATTCCATGCCGCTTTCCCTTCGGAGCAGCCGGTGGGGGTCTACTGGTTGGATCGCAGGCAAAACCCCCAGAGTCTTCGAGGAAATCGACCGTGAGTAGACCATGCGACTTCTGGGCATCTCGTTTTTGATCATTCTTCTCGAATTTCCTCCTCAACTCGGCTACACCAGCTTCGACGCGTCTTTCCCTGTCTTCTTTGGACTCGTATGCGAACTCGTGATCCATTTGCTCCCGGAGTGCCTGCCGCTTCGACTCGATGGCTTTTCGACGGTAGGAAGCCCTCTTCTCCTCATTGTTTTTGATGGCAGTCTGGCGTTTGGGACCAAAACCCATCCCAGTGTTTCTCCGTACCATTTGGCGGCGAGCCGTGTAACTGGGTTTGCCCAAGTCAGCTGGCACAGAGTCGGTCAGAATCGTCTTGCGCTTCTGCGCTGCCTGTGAATAACGATCCTGGAAAAAGGCCCTTGCTTCTTCAAGGTCATTGTCTTGCGTATTGAGGCTCCTCTTCGGCTGGAGTTGCTTAAGGCGGTCGGCTAGGTGAGTAGTGCTGAGTTTTTGCTGGATACTGTCACTCTCTTGCTGGATTCTATCACTGCTCATCTGCTGAGACTTCTCGAGGTCAATGTCTGGCGCCTCGTGGGTTTCGTGAATGCCTTCATTTGGCCTCACAGGCGCGATCTGGCCGGCATGGCTTTCCGATGGTGGGGGAGACGCTGGTGCATCGGAATCGTGACCATTGAATACCTCGTGGAATTCAAGAGGTCCCTCATTTCGATAACAAGGCAATTCTTGGCTAGCATTGCTCTTCAAGTGCTGTCTCCACTGTCTTCCCTCATTCTGAGCTGCCATCGGATATTTCTTCCTTCCGTGCTGCCTACCGGGGAGAGTGTGGACCGCATTTTGAGGTTCCTTCGGGGCTTGGGCAGTGTGTCTCTTCTGTGACTTCCCGTGAGCCGTAGCCCTTTCCCAGCGGCTTCGGTGGAGATTATGCGGTCGGTACTTTGTAGAGCTCCCGGGGATGCCCGTGGCCTTGTCGACTGAGGAGGAGCTTCTCCCGATACCTTGGATCTCGGGTCTTCTGCCTTGGTGCCTGTCGGCTGTGGCTGCTTTGCTCCTGATTTTGTTGGGACCAACGGCAAGCGAGGAGGTTCGAGCTGTAGCTTTCCGGCCGCTGGGCTTGTGCCTTCCAAGAGAGCGTTGGATTTCGGTTGGCTCTAGGAGCTGAGACGGTTTGCCTAGACCGGATGTCCTGCTTTTGTTCCCTGAGCCCTCAAAGTCCTCTCCCGATGGAACAGGCTTAGATGAAATTTGGCCTGAAAGTTGACTCTGACGACTGGCCGACTCTTTCTGTGAGCTTTTTGGATGGCTGTGGTGCTTTGGTCTCTTCTTCTCTCGGCCGAATACCTCTTCCCTGTCGATGTTGAGGATATGAGGATTACTATTCCCAGTCGCTTTCCTCCCTTGTTGAGCCCTCGTATTTTCATTCTGTTGAAGTCTGACGGATTGGGGCTCTTTCATGGGAGGCTTGTGGACGGACCAGAACTCGAGAATGCCGGGCTTCAGGGGCTGGGGGCCTATCAGAGAGCCAAGAGCCTCGCGTGTTATAGGGATGGAAGCATCGGCAGGCTTGGACTCGGAGATGCTAGCATCATGAGAGTCATGCTTGCGCTTCCTGCTGCGCGCCAATATGGAACTAAGCGGCAAGTCATCATCTGATGCGCTGTGATGTTGTTGCCCCAGATTGCTTGGGCTGAGCTCGCTGGCGTCAGTGTGGTTAGACTCAGTCAGGGTGGTATCGTCGTCATGTCGAGCCTTGGGGCTGGAGTCGCCAGAATAAGTTGAACTCGATCTAGTTAGGGCTGATTGAGACTGTTCTTCCACCTTCACTTTTGGCTCTAGTGAGTCACGCCTTGGAAACTTGGGCTCATCAATCGAGGTAAGATCAATTGTCTCCGAGGCAGGTATATCGTTGTCGTCGGAGGTCAAGTCAATGATGGTGGCCATCCGAAATGGAGGCATATTGCTGACAGCCGAGTCTCTCCACAATTGTTGTCAGGTAAGCGAGCTAGCCAGCTTTTCATGGGAGAGCAAACAAGGTGAGAGGGGCTTTGAAAGTGACATAGACTGCTCTGGACCCAATGCCAATGGGAGGGCAGAAGGGGCGATTTATCAGATGCGACTTTACCTGCAGGAAGAAGTGTTGGACAACTCGGATCAGTTAGGCCATGAGGACCCCACGACTATGGGGACCAGCAGGAACGGTCGCTCTAATGAGGTTGTTTGCCACCTGACTTGGTCGAGTCGAACAGAGCCGCATGTCGGAGGGTCTAGTAGGCTGAAGGGAAGCAGGTACGGTACTCTCGAGAGGCCAGTCGCAGGCAGCAGTGGGTGTCTATTGCTCGGAGGGATGTACGCAATGGGTCAGATGGTATGAATGCCCTCTGCAGCAAAGAATAAGAAGAATTGATAGTACGCGGTATTTGCTGGTGTATATGATGGTGCGGGTGATGCTCGAGTGCCTCCCAAGGCTAAACACGAGTGGATGGGATGGAAGGAATGGAGGTTTGGTGGTGAAGACCAAGAGAGTCGTGGAAAACAAAGTCAAAGACCAGGTGGCATGGGAGATGGCCGTCTACTGCTCCTTCTACAGTATGTGTTTCTGCCGATGGACCAGGCTGCTCTGTGGGAAGGAGAGAGGGTCTTCTGTGTGAACGCCAATTCTATGATACTCGTCGATACTGTAAATGAAGACAACTTCAACACCATGGACTTTGCTGGTCGGCAGTGGCGGTTTAGTTCAAACAGTCATCTACGAGGGGATATCTAATACAGTTGCTACACGAATCATGGTGTAGCATGTTGCCATGGTATCCAGAAGCCATGAATGAATGAATGACCTTTTGTATGGCAGCCAGCGTCCAATCCGCGTTTGCCAATGACTATGTCTTATACAGAGAATCGACCTCGAGCACCGAGTCAGGAAGAGATACCAAGACAACCCATCATGGTTCTCAGGAAGTCCTCCTAAGGACCTGCACAGAACTTGATCGGTTTGACATATTGAAATTTTCCATTTCAATTGGCCACAAATTTGGGAGGACCATCCAAAATATATGGGATAATCTAACTTATGTGCAATGCACACTGCAGGTGCCTGCGTCGAGGCTTGGTATCCCTCCTCAGGCTCTATTTGCCAGTCTCGTAGTACGCAACCATCTATGCGGTGTTCAAGCCTATGAAGGTGTCCAGATCCCACAGATGCCATCAAGTCCAGGCAGTATGTGTCGCTCACAGTGAAGGAGGCTTCGCCGACCTGCTTTGGTTGTTTGCAAAGGTGCCCATATTTAGCCAGGAGTCTTACACACAGCAAGTTGTTCTGACATTCAAAAGCAAGCCTCACCCCGTACGTCTGTTGAGAATGGGTACTACTCATATGAGTCGTGCCTGAATTGAGAATATTATAAACGCCGGGGCATATGAGCCAGCGAGAACTGCGAGCAATGGCGAGTACACGCCTGGCGGGTTGTTGCCCGAGTTTCGGATTTCGGCGATCTTTGCACTCCAACAGAAGATTCATCTCAGGGGCTTTTCGCAACAAGGAGGCAAGCGTCGACGTCTCTAGAACAGCTTGTATTCTGTCTTGTCAGAATCCTGCTATACCCGCATGAACTTTTCGCGGTTCCTCATCAGATGCGCCTAGCTAATATCCGGCAAGATCCACAAATTTACAAGAAGACTTCTAGGTTGAACTCCAGCGCCGACACAGGGTATCTGCATATTGTTAGCTGGACGGAACACTGGTCTAGGGCAACTCTACACTCACTTGATATCAAAGGCCTCCAGCACGCTCGGGTCAAGAATGCCAAACTGGCCGATCTTTTGGGTCTTCCCATCGAGGCGCAAATAGATAGCGGCGGCATGGCCATGGAAGAAGGTGGGCTCGTCAGTCTGCTCGATCCAGTATCCGTCTTGTTTCGAGGGCTCCTGAACGACTTGGAAGTCGATGCTCTTTCCCTGTAGAGCCTCCTCGTTTGTCAGGAAGGCTGTCCGCAGCATGAGCAGCTGGCGGTCCAGCAGACCGTGCACCTCCTCGAATCCAGACGTCTTGCCGCAGAAGCAAGCCGCAAAATTCCTCTGGTTGCGGGCCTTGCGTTCTTCGGCCTCGTCCTTGAAAGCAATATCTGAACACTCAAAGATCTTGATTGGCAATGCCTTGCCCTTGTTCTCCCTAATCGTCTTCAGGAGTCCAGGCAGGAGTGACGTACGGACCACTTGGTACTCTGCCGTCTTTGGGTTGGCAAGCCGTATTGCCTTGCCGTCATCCTTCTTGTTCAAATACGTGTAGTTCTCGTCATGAGAGCAAAGAATGAGTGGTAAGACCTCTGTCCATCCCGCAAAAGCCGCTTCGAACCGCACGATGTCGGCCAATTTCTGGATCTTAGTCGATGCACCAACCGTTGCCGACTTGTTAGGCGATGATCTGGGAAGGTTGTTATAGCCATAGCAGATAGCCAGATCTTCCATGACATCGCACTGATGAAGCACATCAGCTCTCGTCGGGGGCACGGAGACTTCTATCAAGTTCTTGTCCTTGCTGGACGGTTTTGCGGCATAGGCCATCTTGGTCAGCAGCTGACATATGCGCTCTGGAGTCTCGTCGAGGCCAGTGCAACTCTTGAGGTAGTCGACCTCTGTCTCGATGACCTTCGGGGCGAGGTTTGGGAAAGTGCGTGTCCGTGCGTCGTCATACTCGTAGATGACCTTGACCGGTTCAACAGTGAAAGGGTCGGCGCAATACATGGAGAACATGGTCACCATCATGTTTGTGACAATCTCCAGCTTCGTCTCGTCTGTTGCGGTGAGATCGATGAAAACATTCTTGGTCTTGGGCGAGATTTTGGAGTGTTCGCCGTTGATGATAGGAGGCATAGACAGCACGACATTGTTTGCGTCGAGCATCACCGGGTATACGGGAGCATCCTTGATGATGTGAAGGTACTTCCCGAGATGCTTGTCCTTGTCATAGAACTCCATGAGCTCGGTAGCCGTCATAGACTTCTGCTGGTTCAAGGGCGTGAACTTGATGTCGTTTGGCGGGAGGGCATCGTACACAAAAGGGCCCTGGATCGTGTCGAGGTCGTGCGTTCCGATGGCCACCAGTGTCCGTTGACGGGCCAGATTCATGTGCAATTTGTCCTGCAGCGCTATGAACGACTCGTAGCTCTGCTGGGTGAAGTTGATATTCCTCAGAATGGCACCAGCAGCGTAGGGACGGACTTTCTGGGTGTCGGACTTGATCGTCAGGGTCTGGACATTGCCGTCCTTGGGCTCGACCAGGCGGTAATTCGGAATCGGGGATTGTTGTCGGAAAATGTTGAGCATCAGCTGGATCCCTTCGAAACACAGCATATCGTAGCGATTAGCCTGCATGGTGGTCAGTCTTGAGCCGTGGCCATGCGCCGTGGATCGTGGGGGAGGAATACCGGTATCTCTGTACTCTTGGTTAGAAACCGTACTTCGCACACTGATCGTTATTTCAGGACTGACCGATTTTCAGCTCCGGGGGCACGCCTGCCGGGCGCTCGTCCTCCTCTGTGTCTTCATCGAGCTCAATTCCAAAGTCGAAACACAGGTCCTCGAATTCCTCCTTGGTGAACCTGCAGGAGTGTGCTGTGAGCTTCGTCGCTTGTGTGTGGATGGAGGGGTCTCGATGGGTGGAGGAATTGCAAGCTCACTTCTGACCGAGGGCCTCGTAAAGGGCGTACTTGTCGACGGTGATGGTAGGCATGGTGGCGGGCGTCTATGCGACCAGTACTCTGGCCAGATTTAGTGGGTGGGATGACAAGAGGGAGAGTGACAATTGAGGTCTGCTCGAAGCGTCGCGAAATTCCTATGCAACAACTCGCCCAAAGTTGAGTCAGAGGCGGCGGGCAGGACCTCGAATTTTGGAGGGGTGCTGCAGCTCCAGAGAACACCCCCGCCATCCCCACCACCAGTGTAGTAACCCTGCTAACCCTGAGTTGGATTACATGCAGCTTGGAACTCGAGAAGTTATATTGTATACAAATCCAGAGAACCTGGCCACCCCTGGTTCTAGTAGGCATTTACATAGGCACATAGATGGCCATACTGTCCAGATTGAGAGATCATGCCCCTTAATATATTCCGCAGGTACACTAATGGAGCCTTGAGAGATCAAGCTGGTGAAGACATCGCCGTCGAAATAAGCACCAAGTACTGAGTGGCACCCCCTGGGTGATCGGTACCGTACATATATTGGTCCGCATGGACATGTCGCTTTTGCCATAAATGGAGCATTGAATTGGCTTTGATGATTGACGAGAGACAACATAAGCTTCAGCCAGTTACACGTATCAGGAACCAGGCAAGGCCTTGTACGCGCAAACAATATACCAGGAAGATTGCCTCACGCAGGCGTGCTGCAGCTACAGCAACTCTGTCCGTGGTGGCGGTGGCGAACGGCATCAAACGGGCTACTTATGTATCGTGCTTGGTACGGTGCGCAGACACGTACCTGCGCGCCTGTGGTACTTAGTGCCTAAGTACCTAGGTAGGCAGTACTGTGTAGGTGCATATAATTGCTAGCCTGCCCCGGTTTCCTAACGAGACTGCGTGTCTGCTTGTGAGGGAGGGGAAGGGGGGGGGGGGCGCAACCGGCCAGCTGCCCACCTTGGGAGAGGGCCTGCCCACAGTGCACCAGTGACCTGTGCTGGCTGCACAACAATGCCATCAATCACAGAGAGCTCCCCCTTCATCAAACCTGACTTCATCCCACCACCCCCTAAAAAGCTACCGTATCACCACCACGACGTCCACAGAAGCCATCGCCGGGCCTCCGTATCACGATCCCGAACCCCACCCCGATCTTGTCTGAATTGCATCGGGGCTTGACAAAGGCAGCCAGTCCACAGCATCGATCCAAGGAAGCCTTGGGACCTGCTTCGCTCGGGGCAGATTGAGGCGACGCCGTCAGGACAGGAATCAGCTGCAAAAGTCAGTTGCATAATTGCATCACTCCTCGCACGCGATCAAGCCTTCCTTGCGCTCACACTCAGCAGTCCTTCCCAACCCATCCCACCGCTGTTTGACCGCACCTCCAGGATTGCCATCGCCTAAATCGCTCGCCATGGCTGACGCGCCGAATGCGAACGATGAGCTCTACCCCATCGCCGTGCTCATCGACGAGCTCAAGGTACGCGGCGCCCACACATCACCCGCATGCTGCCCATCCATGCTCGCCCGCCTGGCTGACCCAATACATAGCACGACGATGTCATCCTCCGTCTCAATGCAATCCGACGCCTCTCTACCATCGCCCTGGCCTTGGGCGCAGAGCGCACCCGGGAGGAATTGATTCCCTTCCTCGATGGTCTGCGCCCTCTTTCCAATATATGCACTTGCACAACCGCTCTAACACCATCGCAGAGTCTGTCGAGGACGAGGACGAGGTGCTGGTTGCGCTGAGTGAGGAGCTCGGCAACTTCATCGAGTATGTCGGTGGTCCTCAATGGGGTCACGTCCTACTGTCCCCCCTGGAGAACCTCGCCGCAATTGAGGAGCCCGTTGTCCGGGACAAGGTGGGTTGCTATCGGCACGGGGCAGGTTGCGCTCTGGCACTGACATGTATGACAGGCCGTCGAGTCCCTCAACAAGATCTGCGCCGATCTCTCCTCCCAGCAGGTCGAAGAATACTTCATCCCTCTAACGATCCGACTTTCCAAGGCCGACTGGTTCACTTCCAAGGTGTCAGGATGCGGGCTCTACACCAGCCCCTACCAGAAGGTGTCACCACCTATCCAGCAACAGCTGCGCCAGCAATTTGGACAGCTCGTTCACGACGAAACCCCTATGGTGCGCCGCCAGGCCGCCACGAACCTTTCAAAGTTTGTGAAGGAGATGCCGGCTTCGATTGTTGTGGAGGAGATGATACCCATGTTTCAGCATCTTGCGCAGGACGACCAAGACAGCGTGCGTCTGTTGACAGTTGAGGTGCTTATTGCCGTCGCCGAAGTCGTTCCCAAGGAACAACAGTCAAGTCACGGCGTTCTCCTCACCTCTCTCCGGAGCCTCATAGAAGACAAGAGCTGGCGAGTCAGGTACATGATTGCAGATCGTTTCGAGAAGGTGAGTTTGCGGTGATGCGTTTTACCCGCCCAAATTCGGTCGCTGACTCTCGGTTAGATCGCCAAGGCAGTCGATGAGGAGGTTGTGGCGAGGGACCTGGTGCCGTCATTTGTGAAGCTGCTTAAGGACAACGAGGCTGAGGTGCGGACGGCAATTGCAGGTCAAATCCCAGGATTCTGTGCCCTTGTTGAGCGGACAACATTGCTCAACGACATCATGGGCAGCGTCGAAGATTTGGTCTCCGACAGCTCCCAGCATGTTCGTGCCGCTCTAGGCACTCAGATCAGCGGGCTCGCTCCTATACTGGGCAAGCAAGAGTATGTTGACAGAGGAGGATTCATGCTTCTGCTTTTATGCGATGCTGACCTGACGTTAGGACCATTGACCACCTATTGCCCATGTTCCTACAGATGCTCAAGGACGAGTTTCCTGAGGTCCGACTTCACATCATCTCGAAGCTTGAACTCGTCAACCAAGGTGAGTAGACCACGATCAGATTTCCTGGCTCGGCGCTGACTGTCGTAGTTATCGGGATTGACCTGCTGTCACAATCCTTACTCCCTGCTATTGTTCAGCTAGCCGAAGACAAGCAATGGCGAGTTCGCCTGGCCATTATCGAGTACATACCGTTGCTGGCCAGCCAACTCGGTGTGAAGTTCTTTGACGAGAAGCTGAGTGCCCTCTGTATGGGCTGGCTGGGCGACACTGTCTTCTCTATCCGCGAGGCAGCGACACACAACCTGAAGAAACTTACCGAGGTCTTTGGCGTTGAGTGGGCGAGTGAGGCCATCATTCCCAAGGTGATGGCTATGGGCAATCACCCCAATTATCTTTACAGAATGACTACCTGTTTCGCTATCACGGTATGTGACAAATCTCCAAGTAATGGATCCCGGCTCAGGCTAACCTTGTCATAGACGCTGGCGACTGTCGTGAGCATGGATGTTATTGCCAAGTCAATCTTGCCCATGCTCGACAAGCTTGTCGTGGACGACATCCCCAACATCCGATTCAACGTCGCAAAGACATACGCGGTGCTCATCGACGTCCTTCAACGCCTGCCTGACGAGGGCACCGTTTACCAGCTCGAGAAGTCCGGAGAGACTGGGACACCGTCTCCACAGGGCCAGGAGCTGATCCAGCAACGGGTAATTCCGAGCCTGGAGAAGCTGCAGAAGGACGACGATGTGGATGTCCGTTATTTCGCGACGACCGCCGCTGCGGTTGTGACGGGGTCAGGGGGGGAGCCCATGAACACATCTCCTTAGATTGGAGACGACTCTGCTGAATCGACCAAGTGCGTGAGGACGGTACCGCTCATGTCCTGGCGCACTTCGCAGAGTGACCATCTCGCTCCATGCGAGCCTGGCCTTTGATTTCACCTACCCCTTCATCATATACCAGCGTTTCACCCACGGGAAATCCAAAATACACTATTAGAAGGCGGTACCAGGCATAAAGGAGCATCGCTGATTCCCCAAAGTATACGCCTTGCGGTCTTATCCAGGCCTTGGAACTCAAGGGCTTCAAGTGGATAGCAGTAGGGCAGGTTGTACGGGTGGACTGTGCAAAAAGTATGGCCTCGAATAATGTAGGACTACCCTGGAGCCTCGAGCCTGAAGAGATAAGAGACCCCATTTAGCACACTTAGCACGTCGATGAATTACGCACGTATTATACAAGACCAGCGCACCTCTATCGCTCGCCACTGGGTATCTATTTACCTTCTCTGCCTACGTGACTCTTCTAGGCCACGCAAGAGCTGCTATTCACGTGTGAAAACGCCGCCCATGCTGATTTCATCTCTTTTGGAAGCACAACGTGCTGATCGTCTGCCCCTTGACACCCCCGAAGCTGAAGCTCGGATAGTTGACCCTGCCGACCCTCACAAACGCCCCGCCCTCGACGGCAGCACTGCCCTCGCCGAACCAGCCCTCGAGCTCCGCCTCGGTCCAGTTGCAGCTCGTGACGAGGAACAGGCCCCCGGGCCGGACGAGGCGCACCACGCGGCCCTTGTAGCCCTCGCAGGCGCGGCGGCGGCGGCCGCTCCCGCTGCTTGCGTCCGCCTCGTCGCTCAGCGAGATGGCGTCGAACGTACCCTTGTCGTGCACCACGTCCCAGCCGCCCGCCTGCGCGCCGCCCAGGACGCCGGGCGAGTACGCGCCCCGCAGCACGTCCCACGCCGCGAATTTGACCTCTCCCTCCCCGGCGCCCCCGGACTCTGGTGAGAAGGAGGAGGAGGAGGAGCTCGCGATCTGCCGCGCCAGAGCCACGCTCTCCTCGCTGTAGTCCACGCCCAGGCAACGGCCGCGCCAGCCCTCTTGCCGCAGCGCGAACAGGAGGGAGCCGTTGCCGCAGCCCAGGTCTAGGAAGGACGTTGACTGCTTGTCTAGGTGTGGTGGTGGTAGGGGGTCGGCTGTTGTGGATGTCGTTGTTGTAGTTGTTGTTGGTGGTGCTTCTACCTCCCCCTCCGCCAGGTCCTCGAGGAACTGGAGCAGTTTTGCCTCGGCGTCCGAGTCGTCGAACCAAACCGTGCCGCGGTCGGCGGGGTCGGAGGCGTTGTTTACGAGCTCGCGCTTGTACAGGTTGTCCCAGCTGTTTGTGTGCAAGTAGGAGGGAGGCGCTTCCTGTTAGCCTGCGAACGGGGTTGCGCTGTAGGTAAGGGGCTGTGGGTGGGTGGCTGAGGGCGACGTACTACTCCTTGGTGCCCAGCTCGGATGGCTCCAGGTGATTTGGCTTGCAGGGGTGGTCTTGTGCCATCTCCGGCTTGTGGATTTGGATACCTTTCAAATCGCAATCTAAGTACTTGATTTTTGAGAATGAAAACCATGTGACTCCGAACAACACTTCCCCCTACCATTGAAGATCAGAGGCGGCGGCAGTATTTGGCAAAGCTGCAGCCCTGGGAAACTGATGATGGCGGGGCATATCCATGAACGGCAGGCGGTGATGCTGACATGCAAGGATGACTGTTCGAGACTACATGGAGCTTTCTGAGAGACGACAGCTCTAAAAGTTGACTGTCATATCTGGCAGCATATCTCCATAAACAACACCTACTTAGGTAATTCATCAACAGCTCTCTCAGCCGAGCAAACATATTAGTCCTTCAAAGGCTGTCCAATATACCAGAGCTCTGTCAACGTCAAGTCTCTCACTTGTTGCAACTAAAGAAGTGCAACGAAGGTTCAAACCAGGGCCCTTGGAGCTTGGTATCTATTTCGAGGTCATAAGTTTTGGTCACAGGCATGCGGAGTGTAGTCTCCGCTATTTCTGCATACAAGAGGCTGACCAAGAGTATAACTTGATCCCCGTCCCTGGGCAGCAGGATTGCAGCCCTACTCCTTTTTCTTACTTCCCCCTTCCGTATCGAGGAGGCAAGAAAAGCAGTTGGTCAAAGATGACTGCAGCGCATAGCCTGCAGCCCTGCAAAATCTTCTGACAACAGCTCCCAGGCCTCCTTGTCCTGTTCCATGTGCCAAGTACAAGTACACGCCAACAGACGCAAGATGCCGGGCATTTTGAGAAAATGCTGGCGTTCTTGCGCCTGAGAGCCATCTCTTGGCTGTGCCTGATCCTTTGTACCCCTGCAAAAGGTGTCTCCGTCCTCTCCCCAAGGATCTTTTCAACCCAGCGTCCACACGGGCGCCTTCACGAGCACCTGCCGCCCTCGAACCTCGACAGCAAGGAACCCGGCGAATCGCAGCTTGTTGCTGTCCTTTGGTGGCAAAGCTAACGTCGTGGTCGAGTCAGTACCTGTGATTGAGGGCGCAGTCGAATGCTTCCGGCCAGATGACGGCTGCTGAGAAACCGAGGCTACGCTGCCCTTCCGGCTACTACTGCTGCCAGGAACAAGCACCGACGGGGCGCTGCTGAGTAGACTTGAGAGGGTTGAAGTAGCTGACATACCGGCTCTGGACTTGCTGCTGCGCTCTTTACTGCTGCTCTTCTCACCGCCGCTGTCTTTTCCATTTTCGTCCCCTCTCGAGTCCGCATCCCCGTCACTTTCGGGGGGCCTCGTCTCGATCGGCGGGAGTGGCGCCTTCTCAACTTCCATGATGTTTGGTTGTAGGTTGTCCTGCGGTAGCGGATAAATAATTGCCACGTCCCGACTCTCCATTGGTAGATTTGCTGCTATGCCAACGGCAAGCTCCACGATCATGCTTGCGCTCCCATCAACACCAGCCGGAGGGGGCTCTGAGAGATGCTGGAAGAGATATGCAGTTAGATTTGAGGTGGCTTTGCGGATAAAGTCTTGGCGATAATCAGAACTCTCTGCGGACTGCAGAATGTGGTGCAGGCCGTCAAGCGTCGTCATCCTCCAGCTCACAACCTTTGATGTCAAAGCGTCATGCTCCTCCTGACTGGTCATCGTGTAGTTGCCCCGGCGAATGTTCTGCTCGATTTCTTTTAGCTGTCTGCTGAGCTCGGGGTCGAGCCCGGGGTGGAAACAGCCGTGGAATATCTCATCGACAATCCATCTCGTGATGACAGCTCGGCCGACTGCTGTCATCTCCTGTTTGCCTGTCTTGAGAGCGTCGGTGCTGACATAGCTCTCCAGCCAGGGTGGGATCGAGACCCAGTCCTTGCGAATGTTGAAGGACAAGTTGTTGATTGCTCCGTTCAACCTGTTAAACCTCGTCATGTACTCGTTGTCGTCCAGCGCAGTGCGGGACTGTGTGATCCTCTGATTGGCGACCGCATTCTGAAGCTGCTCCACCTGACCATTCAGTTGCTCGATCTGGGTCTTGCCATCGAAATACAAGCGCTTAACGTTTTTGTACTTTGTCACTGCGGGAAGAGATGTGTTAGGCGTCTGGGCTGGTCAATATGTAATGGGTGCCAAAAGACCTACGCAAATCTTTAAAAGCCTTCTCGGGATCTTCTGATGGCTGCGGGCTGTTGCGACCTTGTTCTCCAGCACTCTCAAACTGCTGCTGCTGCCTGTCTTGAATGGTACTCGTCCGAAAGCTAGGGTTCGCGCCTTGAGCGCCTTGCGCGCCTTGCTGAGCCGAAGGCAGGGTATTCATGCTGTTGGATGGCTGCTGACTGTGTCTGTAGCCAGGCGGGGGCCCTGGGGGAATATCGCCACGGAGACTCTTTTCGGTGTCTTGGGACCGTCTTGTCTGGGGCGGGCCTCCCTGCGGAGCCATACCCTGTTGGCTGTGAAGCTCTTGTTGCTGGCCGTCGGACGACGGCTGCTGCTGCTGCTGCTGCTGCTGTAACTGCTGTAACTGCTGTAACTGCTGGTTGTGTGGCTGCAGGGAAGTTGATCGAGAAGGAAAGTCTTGTACGTGGGCCGAGTACCTCACAGCAGGGGATGTTGCCGTAGACTGGACGTTGGAAGAGAGCAGGTGGTCTCCGTCGGTGGCAGGCGACTCATGCGACAACTGCGAGATGGTCTCTGGGTTGCGGAGCTGCTCGGCAGTCAAGTGGCCAGAGTACGCAGGCGGGTTGCCCTCGGGTTGTAGCTGTCTCTGGGGAGAATGGGATATGAATTGGTACTGTCGAGTGGCTGGATCGAAGACGGCTTGACCCAGTTGTTGCTGTTGATCAGGCGTAAGCTGGGTCTGGATATGGATCTGACCGTGCGGGTGAATGAAACCACCGTCGTCGGAATACGGTGAAGTGTCCTGGTTGGTAGGGACTCGACGGAGTGTGGGTTGCTGCAACTCTTGAGGGTTCTGTAATTGTTTGTGGAACGGTCAGTCACACATACGCTGCCCAAGACAGCCAGGCGGGGGAGACCGAGGTGGTGCTTACGTTCTGCAAGGGTGACGGTTGGGTCTGGGAAGCTTGGGGCTGCCAGTCGGCGGGCTGCTGGTCGAGAGAGATTTGAGACGGGCCGGTCCGTAGCGCAGGAGGGTTGCTGATGCGCTTGGATGGCCGACGGGCAAGGCCAGCGGTGTTGTCGTAGGGGTGCTGCGACTGAGACTGGGAGTAGGAGTGGGAGGGGTGATGATGGTGGGGGTTGTGCTCGGGGCGACCCTGGTCGGCCTTGTTGAGATTGGGCGCGCCGGCGAGGATGTTCTTGATCAGTCGGCGGGTGGAACGCCGGGACTCGACGGGAGCGGGAGGTGGGCCTTGCTGCTGCTGCTGCTGCTGCTGCTGCTGCTGCTGCTGCTGCTGCTGCTGCTGCTGCTGGAGGTGGTGGAGTTGCTGGAGCTGGGGCTGGGGTTGTTGTTGGTGATGCTGCTGCTGCTGGTAAGCGAGGGGTTGTTGCGGGGAGTTGAAAGGTTTGGAGAGGTCTTCGAAGGAGGAGCCGAAGGAGGGGTTAGGCTGGACGGGGGTGGCTACTTGGTGATATCTCTGAGACTGCGATCTGGCAACAGCATCTGCAAATTCATGCGCAGCCTTGCGGACCCTCGCCTCGGGGACAGGGCTGGCGGTGTCGAGAGGGTGGAGTTGGTGCAGCTGGGACGGATGGTGGGACGACGACGAGTTGTTTGGGCTTGACGAGGCGGTGGAAGCTGACGAGTAGAAGTGAGATGGCGGCGGCGGCGGTGGTTGGTTGGCAGCCCGAAGATCCTGGACAAAGGATTCAGAGTTGCTGCTGGATGACCCCAAGGCTGACGAGGAGGGGCCCTGAGGTTGGACTCCGGCCTGATGGACTTGGGACTGGTTGGACTGGGATTGGGACTGGCCGTGGCCGGGACCGGGCTGAACGCCAGCGACGCCGGAAGGGGAAATGCCCTGGCCAGCAGCAGAGGCAGAAGAGGCAGAGGCAGAGGCAGAGGCAGCACCTCCAGCGGGATCCAAGCCAGCAGCAGCAGCTTGCGAGGAGCCAGAAACGGCGGCGGGCCCAGCCGATTCAACCAGGTGTTGTTGAGATCGGTTGTTTGGTTTGGCGGAACGACCGAAAGGCATTATCATAATAAAGAAAACGGGGCAAGGCGGTCGCCAGAGACAGGCGGCCCTTTATTTAGGAACGAACGAAACACTGGCCTGGCTGCTTTTGGACTCAACTGCTGTTGCGCTGCGTCGCTTGCTGCTGCGTCGCGCTGCCGTCCGAATCCAGCCCAAGCTCGGCCAGAGGTCGAGCTTCCCCACGAGCAGGGCAGTAGGCGTACCCAAAACCAGACCAAACCAGACCAAGCCGAGGCAAGGCGAGGCAGGGCAGGGCAGGGCAGGGCAGCACGACTCAAAGCAAGGCCCAGGATTTGTGGTTGTCACTGTCTTGTCACTCAGGTTCGCTCGCTCTCACTCCCCTCAGCGAGAGATCCGAGCGCGGCGGCGGCGGGCGGGGATCTGGACAGGTCTTGTGTGAGGCTTAGATATGTGAGTGTGCGATGGGATGGAAGGAGAGAAAGCGAATGAGAGGCAGGATGGGCAACTGGCGAGCTTGACAGCCAGGGCAGGACAGGACAGGACAGGACAGGATTGGCGTAGGGCAGCAGGAGGAGGGATTGTGTGTGGTGATACCCGATCTGCGCAGCCAGATGTTCCCACCTCTCGTCCTCACGCCTGTGCCTGTGCCTGTGCCCACGCCCGTACCTAAGCAAAGAGAGAAACCGAAAGCGAGAGAGAAGGGCTTGCCTGCACTCTGCAATCTGCAATCTGCAATCTGCACGGCGCAAGGGGGCCCGCTGCTGGTGCTGATGAGGGCTTCTGCGCGGTGGAGAAATCACACTCAACACAGCAGGACTTGCAGGCTTGCAAAGAGCCGGATGGGGGAGGCTACATAGGTGGGAGGGGGGCGGGCGTGGGTGTAGTCCATTGATACGCCATCCCGAAAAGGAGCGTCTTTTATTGCTTGGGGCAGTGCAGGAACATCCAGAAATCCTCTGCAGCTCACCGGCAGGAAGCCAGGCCTCATCAGAGCTGTTCTGGGTGCCACCGGATGTCATGTCATGTCATGTCCAGCCTCAGCTTGGGCTGCAAAGTCCCCACTTGAGATACATGATACAGGATACAGGATAGACACAAGAGCTTAGGGGGTCAGCGAGTGCACATAGGCTGCATGCACATGCACAGGACGGTGCGGTACGGTGGTATGGTGCTATGGTGCTATGGTGCGGGAACATTGACATGAAACAGGAAACAGAGAGCAGAGAACAGAGAGCAGAGAACAGAGAACAGAGAACAATAGTAATATGGCTGGGTGTCGTACCTGGTTGTTGTTTGGTAGATACTGTACAGGTGGTGTTGGTATGTGCGTGCTGCTGCCGCGATGGACCCCTTCTCTTGATAAAAACTGGTGTCTTCTTTTCTCCTCCAGCCGTGGCACCTTCACGCTGAGGAAGTGCGTGCTTCTTTCACTCCATGCCACCTCTCAGGCTGCGGTCACTCAATGTGGGTTGACCCGAGTCGATGAAGACATGCAATGCACTGGCCAAGCCACAATATCTTTCCGAATTCGTACCCGGTGTGCCGGTGAGAACGATCGAATCGAGCAAGAATAATATATGGGCCGTAAGCCAGAACGATGCAGGTTACTTGAAAAGCCTCTGTGTGCTTGTGTGTGTGCGCGCGCGTGTGTGTTTGAGGGGCACGAGGGGGAGGCAACGAACGGGTCAAGGAAGGGCCCGTCGGTTACTATCATCGAAGGATGGAAATCAAACCATAGTCTACACAGGCAGGCACGGGTGGGACACAGGAGAGTCAGCAACAGTCCCTTAGAGGTAGATCGCCCCCGCCCATATTGCCAGGCCCTGCTCAATCTCTTCACCTTCCTCCTCCGAATGCCCCTCTATTCCAACAGCACTACAGCCTGTCCCAACGGCCAACGGGCAATTCAACGGTCAGCAAGCATGTGGTGAGCAACTGCTAGACTACTGTGCAGGCTGTGTAAGCCTGGTAGGCTATCTATTGGATCGTCGCCCAGCGTCAACCTTCTCTTGTCTTGGTCTCGGCCCAAGGGTACTTACTTATAGTCCTTACCTACTGTAGTGTAGGTAGTGTTCCCCTGACCCCTGCTCCTGCTTGCATCCGTCAATGGTTCCGAAAGCCCTCAGCGGAATCTCTCTCTCTCTCTCCCAGAGCTCTCTATTGTGGGGACTATTTCCGCGTGCAGCAACAGACAGCAGTCTCACTCGGGTCAGGCCTGATTGCACACTATTGTTCTTAGGCCCGCGCCTGCGTGGTGTGATGGTGACTGCTGCTACCATATCCAGGCTACATTCAAGCTCTCTGCAATACAGCACGATCACTGCGGCAATGAACCGAGCCTGGAGAGAAGAGAGACCTGCTTCCACGTGTGCGGGTGGAAGTGGGTTCCAACAGGCACGCTAGCGGCGGGACCAACACCAACGCGACCCCAACGTCCTAGCAGAGCTGACGAGCTGATAGGCTGATAGGCGACGGCGGATACAACAGTAAGGGGAGGCTTGATTTTGCTATACAGTAGACTACTCAATATGCACCCGTGCCCGAGAGAGAGAGAGAGACTCAATGGACCATGGCCCAAGCTCCCAGCCTAGGGTCGCATCGCATCACCCTCCCCCGGGTAACGTCACCAGTTCTCGGTTGACTTTTTATTTTCCCTCACTTTCCTCCTCGTTGACAAGGCACAGCAGCTTGGACCCTGAGCTGAGAGCTGCCACTTACCGCGGCATGTTGCATGGTCAGTGTGAAGATAATCACTGTGGCAGTAACAAGTCTTGGTGAAGCACCAGTCGCAGTCGGGACGCACGCACGCAACCTTGCCAGGTCACCACCACCACTGCAACCTTTTGGAAGCTCTCTTGCCTGTGCTTTTTGCTGGGTCCCCATCCCACCATCCACCCTGTCCCTCAGCCCCGCCGCCTCTATTTTTAGCAGCCTCTAGGTTCTAGGGGACTTCACACCACTCTCGGTCGTCTTGTGTTTCCTGTGCGGCCCCAGTGCGAAGCACCAAGTGTGTGCTCCGAGGCGGTGACACCCGGCCAGTCGGCGTCGTCAGCCGTCCGCCGAAGCAACGATACCACCGTACGCCTGTGTTTCCCTCACGCTGCACCGCTCGCGCAAGTGGCCAGGTACCTACGCAGTACTCTTTGCCCCCTGAATCCACACCCAGCTGTGCACAGTGGCGAGACCTGAACTGCGTCGACTGGTCATGTCTGGACGGTGTTCTTCCGGACGGGCGAATATAGCTTCCCACAATTCACAACTCCCAATCCCGCCTCGGGGCCACCCTCCCCCTTTTCCATGGGGAAACCGGTTCCACACGCGTGGCAGAGACATGGTCATAACTGGGGTCAAAAAGAGAGAGATGGCTTGGCCCCTACCCAATATAATGCACTCTGCGTTGTACTTTTTTCCCGCTCTTCCCACTTGACCACAAGTTCACGATATGACAGGCCGAGGCACGCCGCGGCTGGCTCCGCCGCCCTCCCGCATGGACTGGTTCTCGACTGGCCCGGGGCGGGTTCCTGGGCATGCCTGAGTCGTGATAGTTGCGCGTAAATCGTTTCGAAGGGGGAGAAATATGCTTTTCAAGCAAGATGAGCTGAGCGTCTGGTGGCGACGAAGCTACGGCCGGGCCAAGGATCGACCAACGCTCGGGAGGCTTCGTCCCAAGGAGGTGGCCACAGGCGAACATGTCTCGGCCGGGCACATCCCAGTGCCCCTGCTCAGGGAGGATGTACTATCGAGGCCGACAGTACGGGCGTGCCTTTGGGTCTGTGCTATGTGCAGTACAGACGGCGGCGTGCTATTTCAACACCGAGAAGTTGATATTGCTGCACGACTGCCCCAAGGAACGGCCGGACGTTGCGTAAAGACGGTCCCAAACCGAAAGAAAGAAGAAAAAAGAGGACACCTGGGGTGTTCATGAACGGCCAGGAACAGAAGGCGGCGATAGCAAGCCCCATGTGATTCAATTCACCTTCCTGGATAATTGCCAAAATAATCCACAGCTATGCATGCTTTCTTGCTTTCTCTGGGGCGTCTTTAAGAACCAGACAGAACAGAACCAACCACTTCCCGCTATTTATGTCCACCACCTGGCTCGGTCGGTCAGTCACCCCGTACATTCGTATATCATACCAGCCACCGATGCCCAACCTTCCACCTCCCAGTACTGAAGAAAGTAAAAACACACAAGGGGAATCGGAACTTGGCCTTCCTCTCCAAAAAGCTTAGGTATAGAACAGCACCACCCCACAACCACACCTCGCACATTGCTCGACGGAGCTTGACTCTATCCTCCCAACCACCCCTGCATACCAAGCGACCGAGAACAAGACGTCCGGGGCCTGGGGCTCGCAGCCGGCATGCCCATTCTCAGAATGCGGGCGAGCCTCGACTCGGTCCTCGGTCATTGTACCTTGGGGACGACATCAGAACGGACTTTGGGGCCGCTCCTGCACAAAGCACGCACCGCTGTCCCCGAGGAACAGACCGCAAAATGCTGGCTGGCGGGGTTGAGCTCTTCTGCGATGCTAAAGCCCAAGTCTCCCGAATCCGGCCGAAAGGGTGTCAGCTAGCGTATCGTCGCCCCTCGTGGGCGACCCATTCTTGATGGGTCGTTGCTAGCAATTGCAGCCGCTGAATCTTGAACGATCCCGTCGACCCTTCCTCAGTGGCCCCAATGATTATTCTGCCCAAAACCTTCCTCAAGCGTTCTCTCTTCCAGGTTCCGGATGAAGTCCCGATTGCTCCTGGCTCCACCTCTCTGGGCCTGGCTACCCCTCCGACCGCCGGCCCGTGCCGAAGCCGGATCTATAAGACCACCTCCGTCTGCTGGTGGAGGATAGTATGCGGGGCTCGGTTGCAGCCGAATGGGCGCGTTGGGATCGAGGTGGCTTGCCACCCTTTGTATCGCCGCCGGTATGCCGCTTTGTTGCTGTTCCATAGTCGAAGCCCGTTGCCGTCTCACTGCTTGTTGGTACATGCCAGGCTGCTGGGTGACTGCGCTGTAGTTCGCGTTCGGCATCTGCGCGGGGTTCAGGCCGACTTGGCTGTATGGATTCGGTTGCGAAGCATATGCAGGTGGCGGTCCGGCATGGCTGGGCGAATACATGTTGTTTCCGCCGTAGGCCGGGCCTGCGCCATGGCTGGAAGAAGCATATTGGCCGGTGGCCATTGAGTAAGCACCCTGAGCCGCTGTGTTAGCTTGTGCCTGGGCCGCTTGCGCCCTCTGTTTGCTTATAGCTTCGGCCTGCTGCTGCTGCTGCGTTCCAGGCGCCGGTGATCTGTTCAGAGAGCTTGCTTTAAGGTTCATCGGCGGCACGAAAGGACCGGTGAATTTGGTTTGAGTGATGAACGGATGGAGTTTAGCTTGCTGTGGTGACCACCGTTCCAGAGGGTTGATAGTGAGGAGACCTCTCACAAAGTCAATGAAGGCTATCCGGTTGTTCATTTCTGTCACGTGTTAGTACCTGTTGTCTTGATTCCGGTGAAGCTTGCGACATACCTCTTTCTATCTCGATCGGCTTCATGTTCTTCCGAGGCATGGGGTAAGATTTGATAATCTCAGGCAGCGTCTCAGCCTGGAAGTACTTTTTGCTGGGCTGCTCTTTAGTGCCGTGTTCCCTGGAGTACTGCTCCATGCTCTTCAGGTGGTACGTCCGGCGGCCGAATTCGTCCTGCCTCTTCTCGAAGAACTCGCCCGCCTGCTTGCCCATCTCGATCATCCAGTTTGGTGGGTTGCCGAGCATTTCGACGATTCGCGACACCTGGTTGTACTCAGACGAGCCGGGGAACAATGGGAGGCCAAGGAAGAGCTCGACAACGATACAACCGAGCGACCACATGTCTATTGCTGAGGAGTAGGGCAGACCTAGTAGCACCTCCGGCGAACGGTAAAATCTTGACTGAATGTACGTGTACACAGTCTGCCGCTCGTCACATGCCGATCCGAAGTCGATAATCTTGATGATGGGGCTTTCGAGATTCTTGAGGAGAATATTCTCAGGTTTCAGGTCGCAATGAATGAGGCGAGCCTTGTTCAGCAGCGCCAGACCGTTCAGGAGTTGTTGAGCGAAGACCCTGACCAGCGTTGTGCTAAGACCGCGGAACTGGTTCTGCTTGATTAACTCGTACAGGTTGACACTGAGGAGCTCGAAGACTAAACACAAGTGCTGTTTGTGTATGAAGGTGTCTTTCAACCTCAGCAAATGGTGATCATCGTTCTTGTCGAGTTTGGTGTTGAGCTATGTAGATGTCAGCAAGGGCCCCGTGCTCGCAATTCAAAGCAGTCTTACCAAGTCCAGAACCGAGACCTCCATCATACTCTGGTTGAAATACGCAGTGCGGTTCTTGATGACCTTCACGGCGACAACCTCCTGAGTCTTCAGATTCTGGCATTTGACGACTTGACCGAATGTACCCTGACCCAAAACGTCCAATATCAAGTACCGATTCCTGTCATGCAAGTTTAGCTGTCTATACTCTGGCCATGAGGGGTAAGGGTCGACTGACTTGTGCCCAGCCTCTTCTGAGCCGAGGATATCATTGACATATAGGATGTAATCACTATCCTCATTGTCGTAGCCATCGTTTTTGCAGCCTTTGCTTGGCTTTGTCAGGACCCGCCGCGGGTTGCGCGATGACTCGTACTTGAAGCTGGGGTTGCATATCCGGTATGTCGCCGGCAGATGAACGGTCAGGGCTTGAAGGGGCTGCAATCAACTTGTCAGTCTCTGATAATGACCGCGACTTCGCAACACACATGGATGTGACGTGACGTACACTAATAAAACCGCCTTCTGGATTCGCTCGCCGGAAGGCTGGCTGCGCGGTGACCCTAGGTTGGAGGTCCTGCGATGTCCTTATCTTCTTGAACTCGGGCACTGGCCCCTTGCTCACCACTGGGCCTGACGACATGGAGAGCATCCGTTTGGGAGATGTAGGGTCGTTCGGCCAGGTTTCTCCTCTTGGGCTCATGACACCGGCTTGGGGGAATTGTTCGAGAGCATTGGGGAAGGACGACAACGGTGGCAGCTGTTGCGATGCTTGCCGGCTATTCTGGTAGTATGGACTCTGTGGGGAGTGGTAGTCGGCCGACCGGGTCGGGGACTGTCGCGTCGTCGGGGGTGCAGAGAACTGGCTGGCTCCAGCTTTGGCGTACGGTGAGGTTGGGGACAGCACTTCCATCGGCGAATATCGTTGGGCAGCAGCAGAAGGCTCCTGCGGGGAGTGCAGGGTGGACGATCGGCTGCCACTGGAGACGTGTGTCGAGTGATGGGGCCGCATGGGCATTCTCATGCTCGCGTAGGGGTCGTTTGCGTCGGCCATGGCGACGTCGCCGTTGTTGTCGCGTAGCTGCGGGGTGGTGATGGGGGATGTCGCGGAACTAGAGGCATGTGAACTGAGACCTCCCTGGAACTGGTCATATTTGAATCCTGCGGGCGCCTGAGCCGGCGCCTGAGCCGGCTGAGAAGCGTAGCCTCTAGGACCCATCTGGTCATTGCCATTGTACCTCCTCGATGCGCCGGCTGGGTCGTGGTAGCCTGGCCCCCACTGGTCCATGGCTGCGGCTCGTTGGTGACGTGAAAGCCACTGTCGGGGTTGAGGTCGCTACTCGAGGCCGAGATTGATGGGGGGAAAGGTCGGAAGGTGAGGCAGGTCGGGGCGTGGCAGTTGGCAGATCCTGAGTTGAGAAACCTGCTCCGGGAGAGACAAGAGCGCTGTTGGGCTCGCCTCCGTCTCTCTTTGTCGAGAGATGGGTAGAGATGGCGGGCGTCCAGGATGCAGACCCTGGAAACAACCTCGATGGGCGGGCAGCAAGCACCGTTGGTATCGTTGGCTGGCGGGCGTGCTAGGCGAGCAAAAAGTGGGCTGGTTGTCGACTGCGAAGGGGAGGGGGATGGCACCAGAAACCAATGTGAGGGACAAGCCGCCCGGCGGAAATGACCTGGTTGAGCTGGGGCTGGGCCGATCAATTGGGCATAAACGCGCCCCAAGAAAGTGCCGAGGGGAAACCCGTTGTCGAGTCGCTCTAGACGTTCATTATGGTATGGATGGGACAGGACAGTAAACAATACGTCAGAGGCGGCGGCGGGTTCACTGGCTCAGCTGATGATGCTGTTGAGATGGGTAGGTTTGGAGTCGTTTGGAAAGGCGTGCCACTGCTTCTGACCGTTTCAATGCGAGCCAGTCCAGACGTCTGGGCACACAATGGGCGGGGGGTGTGGGAGAGACAGGATGGGTATGGGGAGAGATGGAGAGAGGGCGAGGGAGCAAAGCTGGCCCGGTGCGCCAAGCCCAAGGACCTGGAGAGCCTTATTGCCCAGAATTGCCAGGCACGCCAGCCTGCTAGGCGGGAAGAAAGGTTGCTCACTGATTTCCAGTGACGAAGGCTGGGAAGCTGGGCAGCCCGCCAGAGGGGCCGGGAGAGCCAAGAGCACGGCGAGGTAACCTTCTAAGGTTGGTGGAGGAAACCTTAGGGGACCTCCAGCGTGCTCCAGCTTGGCCGGGTTGGGCACTAACAGGCGCCAGCTCATTTCCAATCTCGTGCGCGACGTTGCACAGTGTAAACCTGGTCCATCCTACCCGTGAGCAATGCAACCCCGGCCAGCCTGGACTGTCCCTCACACGGTACGATCTCTGCCGGACTCATTGTCAGAGCAGACAGACCATCACAACCACCGACACCTTAAGATTCCTGCCAATCACTGCTCCTTAGAGTCATGACCATCCAAGCGACCGGCCACGATGCGCCCGAATATCAGCACTATTTTGCCCGCCCTACAGCTTCCCATAGCTTCCCATGGCCTCCTCGAGTCATTCGCATCTGCTGTTGTTGTGGACGGCCGGGAAGGGTAACCAAAGACCCGTCTCACCAATGTCAGCCAGGTTTCGGAAGCATCGATTACGACAGTCACAAGAAGATCTCCTGCACCGGGCATCAACTGCATTGGATGCCTTCTCGTAGCTAGTGCCACATTCTAACTACTCAGCACGCAACATCGCCTCGCACAGCTACGCAGCGTTGCTGGCCTATCACTCACCCACTCGCTTGCTCGGTCGCTCGTACTGAACAGCTTGATACACAGCCCTTGACTCGTCTCCCGCCAAAAGAAACCTCGGAGTGCCACCAGCAGCAGTCGGGTGAGGAGCAGAAAAGATGGATGAATTCGCAGTCGATGTGAGAAGTAGAGAAATTCGTAAAGTCATCCCAAAGTATAACGTCTCCACAGACAAGCAACCGCAGTGGTCTCGCCTGCGCATCGAGACTGGAAAGAGAGGTGGAGCTACCCGAAAACATTCCCACCAGCGTGAAGACATATGTGGTATCCAGCGTACGAAAGCACACGCACACAACCTGACAATTTTTTTGTGACAGCGGACAGTCAGGAAACCCCCTCCGCGGCTCGAAACGGGACACCCGGCAACTATGATCTGAACAGGAACGCGCAACCTTGATGTGAGGTACATGGGAACCAGATTCCTCTGCTATTCATCAACAATCTAAAGACATCGGGACTGCCCAGCGTCGATGCCATTCAAGTTCTTCAATCATTCCCACGCTCTTAAGATGCTTGCAAAAATCCCACATAAAGAGTTGTTGGAAGAGTAGAGAGGCGCCAATAGACTTTGAAATTGATGTTGTAGTTCATGTTGTAACAGGCAGAGGCCGGCAGTTGGACATTTGTTCTCGTCAAGAGACTTAGCCTTGGTAGCCGCCATAGGCAGCGTTGGGCCCCTGAGGTGGCGCCCACTGGGCATTGGGTAGCTGCTGGCCGCGACCGTAGCCACCGGCGCTCGGTGGTCCGCTGAAGCCCATCTGAGGTCCATAGCCTGCTGGAGACTGAGCGGCCGGACCACCATAGTTACCTTGCTGTCCGTACTGCGCTATAGCAGAAGTCAGCGACGTGACAGGATACCCACCAGGGTTGGTAAAGCGGGCCATCTCACCTCCAGCATACTGGGGAAAGTAAGTATTGGGGGTGCCGGGGAAGGCAGAAGCCTGAGCACTCTGGGGGCTGTAGGCCTGGTTGGGATCGAAGCCGCCCTGAGGGTTGGCTGGAGTCTTGTCCTTGCCCCACTTGTAAGAAAGAATTAGCAACTGCTCAGTATCTACTCGGAAAGGGGTTTCGAAATCTCGACTTACACTGCATTTCAGAGGCCTGCCATTGACATTGTAGCCATTGAGCTGACAGATCGCCATTGCCGCGTTCTCATGCGAATCCATTTTGATGAACGCAAAACCCCGATCAGCCTGGAAGCGTGACTCAACGACATAACCAAAGTTTGAAAAGAGGGGAACAAGGTCATTCTGAGTGGTGTAGGGGGTCAGATTGCCAACGTAGCAAGTCGTCTGCCATGCTGGTGTCTGATTCACAATCATGTCGTAGCTGTGCACCCCATGGGTCGGGAAGTGGTGGTGGCCATAAGGCGTCGTGGGAGTCATGCCCATTGACTGCATCGCCTGCTGCTGTGCGATAGATGGTTGACCCTTTTGGTTCGCCCAGTTACAGCGAATCGCACGCGAACCAAGCCACTCGCCGTCCATTGAGCTGAGAGCCTTCTCCGCTTCACCGCGGTCTCGGAACGCCACGAATCCATAGCCTCGGGATCGTCCGGTCTTCATATCCCACATGACCCGGGCCTCGGACACGGAACCGAAAGCAGAGAAAGCTTGGAGGAGAACCTCGTCGTTGACTTCGTTCGACAAATCGCCGACGAAAATATGGAAGTGGTTCGAGGTATCCTCTTTGCTAGACGTGTTGGACTGGTAGGCCCAGTTGACACGGATCTCCTGTGCGAATGGTGAGTTTCCCAAAGTCACAAACACCGTCTCTGTCTATTTTACATACCATCTGGTGTACTCGTCGACCGTTCAGGGTCTGCATGGCACGCTCGGCCGCGCCAGGGTCATCGTACTCGACAAAACCGTAGTTGAAACCCTTGTTCTGAAGCACCGCAAGTCAGCAACTTTGCTGCGGAAGCAGACAGCAGTGGGCTTTCCTCGGCTTACATTCTTGTCGGGGATGATCTTGACATTCTGCACATGACCGGTAGTCTCGAAGATCTGACGGAGAACATCCTCAGTCACGCGGGGGTCTAGACCACCAACATAGAGAGCCCTCTTATTGGGCTCGGGGGCCGCACGCCGAACGAAAGGATTGCCACTGCCTGGAGACGTGATGCTGTTCCCAGTCATGGGCGATGTGATCGCGGTCGGGATGGGGTTCGTGTTGGGCGGGATGTGCAGAGGCGGTGGTGGCATATGGCTGCCAGAGCCACCGTTTTGGCCATTCTCATAGCCCGGAGCCCCAGCATTAGGCTGAGGGGGAGGAGGCAGCTGAGCACCAGGAGGACCAGGCTCGGCCATCTTGATCAGCTTGGTGACAGTTCTTTTCGGGGAGTTTTGGTGGTGATAGCTTGAGAGGCAGGTTTTGCAGAAAGCAAAGCCTGAATTAAACCAAAGTGATCCACGACGCACGAACAAGAACGTGGGGCAGAACTGCAGAAGAAAGTACTTTCTCCTGTGTAACCTCGTAGATCTCTGGAGAGTATTATCCCTTTGAGCCTCTGGGGGCCAGTATCTAGTGTGGTCTTCTGGTCGGATGGCCTTTTTTGTCTTGAGAAAATTCCTCAACCAAGCCCTGGAGAGACACAAGAGGGGAGATGTGTCGTGCTACTGGCTGTGTTGCGGTGCCAAGCGGCGGAAAGCGCTGCCCAAGCTAGACAGCAGCGGGAAGAGCTCAGTCGACGAAAGGAAATATTCGCACACGATGATAAGCTGAAGCTGACAGGAGATGCGAGAAACGGAAGACGAAGAATCCCGACGCTCGAAGAGGATTCGGAGGTGATGTCGACCAAGAGAGACGAGCAGCGGAAGCAGCTAGAGATATGATGGAGACGAAGACGGAGATATCGACTTGAGGAGACCCGAGGAAAGCAGACGGCACTGGTGGACTGACGACTAGCAGAGCAGGAAACGACAAAAAGATAGGAGACGGAGAGAGAGAGAAGGAGAGAGAGAAGGAGAGAAAGGAGACGGCCGTGAAAGAGGAGGAATCCCCCTGAAAAGACTCTACTGCAGCAGCCGGTCCAGAGAAGTTGAAGACGTGGTGTTCTCTGCTTCTTAGAAGAGGAAAGGCAAGGCAAAAGGGAGGTGAGCAAAAGTGAGGAGAAAAGAAAGAGCACCCAATGAAATAGTGGGGGAGGATGGTCCTCCTTCCAATCATGCGATCTGCCCGGATTGGGGTGTGAGGGGCAGAGCTGTCAAGCAAAGCCAGCTGCCGGCCAGACCCTTGGTAGACAGCTCCTACTGCCTCAGGGGTAATGAGCGCACGGCAAACCACAGCTTTCTCAACCACCAGCGCCAGCCACCCAGGTATCAATACTTACTCATCACACAGGTGTCATTCGTCACCTGCCAGGCGTATCGAATTGTTTATAGACAGATACCTACCTACTCACGTTCACTCCTCATCATGCAAAGCATCCCCTGATCACAGACACATGCAATTCATCGCGTAATAAATCATAAAAAAGATCCATGGGCTACGTTAGGCTGTTCCTCAAGGTGCTGCACACCAATCAAGACTGGGTTGCAAGGCAGGCAGCCTTCCGTTAGACCAGCCATCTCCTTGGTGTGCATGAAGGAGTCCCGCCGGTCATTTTGTTGTCGGGATCAAGACATCAACGTGGAACGTGGCATGACTGTATAAGCCGTAAATGGTAGCACCCGGAGACGTGCCATTTCGCCCAGCTCCTGTTACAAGGGTCTCCCTGAGCCTCGCCTTCAGCGTGCATTCTCACCAGGGTCCGTCCTCTGTGCCAGCGCTCCGGGGGTGTCGACGACAAATATGAGCAAGGTATGTGCCAAAGCCAAGATATCGAAGATGGTCCCTGCTTCTAGGTAAGCACGTTTTACTAGACGAGAACACATGCGTGCCTTGGTGGCATCACTGGATACGAGCTGGATAGAGGTTTACTGGGCTACTGTGCCTGTGGATTGAGTTGGGCGACCCGCAACAAAGAAAAACAACGTTTGTGGACATAACAATCCGGTTAAGGTATCCACTGACGAGGAAACACAACACATCGGATGAACGGTCTTGATCACTTACCTAGGTAGTCTGCACATTGAAACGTACCACTCAACGGGTTTCAAACTTGTTTCCTGCACATCAACAACCCAAAACAACACGGCTCTTGCAGTCATAGGGCTGTACTGTACACATTGATGCGCTGTAGTCCTACTCATGATGCTTTGTGCATATATGTAATTCTACACATTCAACAACCACTGACACTTCCACTCCCTCTCCTTGCATCTACACCTAGACCAATGCCCTTTGCCCGCCCCCGCATCACAGCCTGTAAGGCATGTCCGACAGCACTCAGGTCTCCTAAGATCGAGATGTGCCCCTTGTCCGTGGAGATTCTCCCACCTTTCGCGATTTCGTATCCAGGAGGCGGCATCGCCTGCTTAGCCAGAACCACACCATCGCCGGACCCAAAGGCAAGATTATCGTATGCGTCCTGGCACGGTATTGCCTCACGGCATGCCACCCGCGCCGCAAACACAGTCGGTATCTCCTTGCCGTAGATGACAGCTATAGGAGGATACGCGTTGGCGGACTGGTGGGCCGGATTGTGCTGGAGCTCCGCACGGAAGCGTTTGGTGTCGGCGAGAGTGCGGGCGAGGTAGGCGAGGTTCTTAGAGCGGTCAGACCTGTCCTTGGGGGAGACTGCATATGATTCCTCCTGCTGCTGCTCCGTTGATGAGGATGTTGCATCCATTTGGGGCGCAAGAGCCCGATCTTTCACTAACTTGCGTTGGGGAGAGATGGTCGGCCCCGGTCTTTTGGCTGCGGGATCGCTAGAACTCCGGCCGCGGGATATGGATAGCTCTGAGAGACTGAGGAAAGAACCCAGGGGTCCGCTGCGTTTTGCCGTGAACGGCGGCAGCGCTGGGTCGCTCACACTTGGGCAGAGGCGGTACTTCACCCATTCGTTCGTATCATAGAAATCCACTGGATACTCCTCGTCTGTGACCTTGTCGATGAAGCAGTATCCGTCCTCCGGCAGGAATACCCATGTTGTACGGAGGCTGAAATTGACGTGTGCCGTCAGGACTTTTTCGTTCAGCAGCACTGCGTCGCCATTTCTTAGTGGCCCGAGGATGTTGATACATCGCTGTGGAGCCCCAGCGTATACAACACCAGAGAATAGCTCTGGTGCCTGATTTACAGCATGCCTGGTGATCACGCCGCCCAAGGAGTGAGCGACCACCATCGCTCCACTGCGATTCTCACCTTGGTTTGACGGAAGGCTTCTGAGGAATTCAATGAGCTTCCTGGAAAGTATGTGAGGGCTGAGTCGCCAGTCGTAGCCATAATCATGGACTCTCAATTTTCCACTTCGCACATTCTCGCACTCGCGGACTCGCTTGAAGAGCCTCTTGGAAATATCCACTGGGCCAATGTTCTTCAGCATTCCGGACGGGATAATCGACTTTTCCATGTTTTCCTCGTCCTCTGGGTCCAGTCCGACTTCGAGGTTGACCTTCCTCACTTTCAAGCCAACTTTCATAGGCACCCATAGCTGTCTATGTGGCGGTTCAGCAGACCGGAGGATCGAGCCTCTGTATCCACCCATGATGACGAGATCGCCCGTAAGATGCTCAAGCACGCTGTCCAGCGGATCTCTTGGACTCTTGACTGTTCTCAGGGAGGATGTTCTGCTTGAATCGTAATTGATCTCTGTGGCCGAGAATTCGGTTTTCTTGAGGGGCGACAGCAAAGTGCTTGGCATGCTAGGTAACTTGAATGATGGCGTATCAAAAGAGTCCACGATTGCCTTGAATCTCGAATTGACCTGCTCACGAACATGTGTGAACCGCTGATCATCCCCAAACGAAGACATGCGCGATAGCGAGTGGTACAGCATGGAGTCGTCAGACGTTGATCGTCTGAGAACCAATGATCTCTTAGACGCAGTGGACGGCCGACGGCTGACCCCTGTTTTTACGTTCGCGTCGGGCTGAGAAGGCGACGGCTTGCTCGGGATGGTGATCGGGAATGTGTTGGCGTGGGTCGAGTGCCCAAGTCTTGGGGATTGGGAAGGCGGGGTGTGTCTCGGCGTCGGATCCCTCGACTCTGACCTTGACGATGTTGAAGCTGAGGAGAAGAAGGAGGGAGCGGTCAGACGGTTAGGTATGAGGTTAGTAGGCAGGGATATCGAAGGGAGAGCCTTGGACAACCGCCTCAAAGCCTCCGCTCCACCAGAAGAGGACCTCCGATGCCGTGATTGAGCGAACACGCTCGCTATAGCGGGTTTGTGGTTCTCTGAAGTTGAGGAAGTAACAATGATCTCCTTAGGACCTGTCTTCCAGGGCGTTGGTAAAGGCTCCATAGGCCGCGGCTGGGGCGGTGGTATCGACGTCGTCGGCGGCAATGTGGTCTCCCCGGCCGCCCCCTCCTGTGCCTTGTCGTCTTGCTGCCGCCGAGGGCCCTCCCGTGTCGGTGTCTCGTCGCCCGAGGATTCCTCCCTGTTCATGCTCGCGCCGTCGAAGTACCCAGCGATGACCTGGTCCATAGACTCTTGCTCCTTGCTTGCTCCAGCATCGTTGAAATACCCGTCGATGATCTTGTCCATTGCCGCTGCTTTCTCGGCCGCTGGAGTCTTTGGCGACGTGAGATAGGTCACAACCGGACTCAAAGCCGGCTGAAAGAAAGATTGGGCAGCATCCTCGCCATACAAGTCCTCCTCTCCCTCTGAACCATCGGCAGGTGGACTGGAGTTTGGATCATCCGGAATTTGGGGCCTCAGGCGAGGGGTCTCCAGAGGAGCCTCACTCGTCTCAATGTCGCGTTTGACGAGTGGTTCCCCAGTCATGTGCACAGCCATGGTGAAATAGGCGCTATCATAAGATCCTCAAACTGGTGGTGGTGGTGGTGAGTTTTCTGCTTGGTCCCAAAAGTGAGGTAGCCGGCGATTCCGGGTCGACGAAAAAGTCGGCAGCGGCCAGAGGAAGCCAGCATCGGCGGCCAGCAGCCGAGGACGCAAAGGCAGAGACGGCGGTGATATCAGAAATCGCAAGCGTCGCCAACTCGTAAATTGAGCGCACTGGAACTCGAAAGAAGAAGAAAAAGTCTCAAAAGGGAGTGCCGGAGAGGATTGAGTTCGCAGAGCACGAGTGTAAATGGGGGGATGAGAAGTGAGTGTACTTCACATGCCAAGACAAACAGACGGGATAATAATGTACAGTGAGTAAGTGGCTCATTGACGTCCGGAGGCGACGGCACGGGCCAGGTTGGACTGAGAGCTAGATTGGACTGGGGACGAGAATAAATTGGGACAAGCAAGGTTGTCGAGCAAAGTTGAGGCCGAAGTCCGACAGTTCCTGAAAAGAGAGCAACTCGCCCGGAGCAGATGAAGAAGTGACGGTCAGACGGGTCAGACAACAGAGACCCAAAAACAGATAATAGACAGACACAGACAGACAGACAGACAGACAGATGGATTGCTTATGCGAGACTCAGCCGCTCCCCCACAGAATGGGACTGCTACAGGGTGGTGCTGGCTGATAGCCTGTGATAGGTGTCAAAGTCAACTGCGATTGAGACTGTGATTGGAATCGGCGCCAACGACCCGGATCCAGATGCAGCCCCGGCTTCCAGCTCCAGAATCCAGCAGGAAGGAGCGGTGCCTCGACCGTGCGTCGAGGTGCCACCTCACCAAAAAGGTGACTAGCTGGGCCCCGGCTGCCTCATCGAGGCGGCACGCTGGCTCCATCCGTCCGCGCGGGTCGGGGCCTGAATCAACAAGACGTTCATCATTCGTAGTATGCGTAATTCCGTATGGTATGGACCAACTGGACTGGGTATCCCGAGCACAACGGGCTAATAAATCAAGCAAACACCAAGCAACACCAAGGCCGGGAGAGCACAGTCTCAGGGGTCTCTGGTCTGTGCTGGCCAGCTGACGTCATGATGGGGGAATTTGCAGCCTTAATGGACCTTGACAGGTGGTACATTCAACTGGTACGGAGAAGGGCAGGCAGGCTAGCAGGCCCACAGCAAACCACGCTCCCTTATTGTGCAGTACAGTACGACCGTCAGAGGTTGGAATGTGTAGATGTAGTAACATTCAGCGTTTGACGATCGCTGCTGCGAACCATCCTCGTATGCACGCTCTTGACTGGTTGTCAGGTTGTGCACCCTCTCTGCACGTGCATGTGCATTGATAGACGCCAAGTTGCAGATGCCAAGCAGGGGCAGTAGCCGAGAGATTGTCGGCTCAGCTGATGGGATCGGCTCGACTCAGCTTACTGTACTGTACTGACTCTCTGCGACCCAGCTAGGTGGTAAAATGCAATCTTGAATTGACCACGACCTTGTAAACGAGAACTGTCAAACCTCTCGCATCCGGCTTCATTGCCATAAAGTCGACGGGGCTGTTCGAATCGTCACGGCTGTCCGTGCCAGTCCAAGGCGAAGGCCCGGGGCCGGCAGCAGAGCACACTGCAATCCACCCAGGAGGACAGTCCGGAGTAAATACTCGTCTACTACGGGTGGTATTGGTCTGGGTGAGTTTGGGCCCGATAGAGCCTGAATGGAAATTGCCATGATCAAGTCACTGCTTGCAGGTCTCTCTACAGCACAGGCTCCTCCGGGCGCAGCCCAGAAGGCTAGATCCTCGACACTTTTACCCCTCCCCTCCTTGGTGAGAGATAGTGAATTCCTGAGAGGCATCATCATTATCGCCATCTTGCATTACACACCCAACGTACATGAGCCATCATCTCCTGGACGCCGCCCACGTGCATCCCGACCTCAAGCGCCCTGAGGAACGAGGCTGAACTTACCGCCATCAATGTCCTTGGTCTTCTGGACAGCCTTCTTCCATCCCGCCTGGGCCTCTAGTCGATCCATGTCTATCAAGTGTCAGCAACCTGCGACGTGGAGTGTGAAGCGATGGCTCTCAGCCAACTGACACTCTTCAGGCGGAGTGGAGAGGACATGAACATACAGGCATACACCTTGGGGAAAGACTCCTTGGCTGTGCCCTTTGCAAACTTTCCCATTCCGTCGAAGCCAGTCTTACCCGCCAGCAGCGGGTAGCTCATCAGTATATCGGCTGCTGTCAGGTCTGGACCCGTGAGGAAGTCTCCACCTGAGCTCTCCAGCTGCTGCTCCAGGAATCCAAGATGCCTCTTGATGTTGGGGAACACCATCATCGCAATGATACGATTGGCAATTGCGGAGGAAATGGGCCGAACGAAGAATGGCACCTGGTTAGACTTGAGTGCTGTGCGGATTTGGTTAGCCGGCAGCACTCATGACGAGAACGAGGTTGTCATGACACACCAGACAAGACGAGGTACATTACAAGGTTGGGCATCAGGCTGCCTTCACTGTAGTGAAGCAGATACGAGTAACGCATCCATGCCTCCGTCTCTCCGAGGAACTTGCCCTCCTGTCCGTCCCTCCACCGCTTCGGGACAATTGACTTGCCCTGAGCAAAGTGGTCGCATAGGTACTGGAAAATAAAACCAGATTCGGCCAAGACTACCGGTTCTGATGATCCAGGCGCCGTGACAGTGACAACGGGGGACTTCCCAAGGGGGTGAACCTTCTCTAGCTCTGGAGGGGCCAGCATGTCTGACTTCCGGTGGTACACTTGAACGTCATAAGAGACCTGAAGCTCCTCCAGAAGCCAAAGCATAGAGTTGGCTCGAGAGCCATTAAGCCTAACCGTTGCACCTGTCAGTCATCGAGGCCGCCTATGAATGGCGAGCCAGAGAGGGAGCCAAATGCTCACCAGTGAAGCGTGATCTTCGGTTGTTCGGCCATTTTGATTCCTCAGAGGCAGAGTTGGTAGAGGCGAGTTCACACGACGGGTCAGGCAGGGGCAATCATACGAAACTGAGAAGCAGTCTCAAAGTCAGATAGCACAAGAACGGATGTGACCGGGCGCGTGGAGCTATGATGCTTTGAGACGGTATAGCTCGGTCGCTTTAAGCTCTGCAGCCGATAGGCCAAGACACACCAGGCAAAGGATCTACGGCACAACAGCCGAGGCTTTTCGTCGCGGCGACACACCCTATTGATGAGACCCCATACATGAGATTGTTTGCAGTCCCAGTGATGGGAGAAAAACCAAACAATACTAGACTTTGCGCTCTCAGTGGTAGAGACGATCCGGGGAGGGGCAAGACACTTCAATTGACACGAGGTGCATCAGATGGCAGCTTACGGTCACGATAAATATGACTTCCTGGCATAGCAACGAGGTGTCATATTATTTAGTGGTACTTTGTTCAAACAAGGATTTCCAGATGGAAAGTGCATATATGCAAGTAGTAGCTTCCCAGGACCCCTTCGGAAGCTTCAATGTACCCGTGGGTGGCAAGCAAGCAATCTGCGCTGATGGTTCTCATTGTGGGAGAAAACAGCGGGCTATGCAAGATATGGATATATGCAATTAAAGCATACAAGACCCACACCTGTTCCCATGCTTGATTCGTTGACGACGGCCAATCGTCCTCACCTGTGATCAAGAGCCGACTTCACCAAGGAGCATACTCCCCTGATCATCACTACTGCCACTCTTGAACGAGTCCACGGGACAGATCAGTCAATATGGCAGGCCTCAAACATTTCAGTACGCCGTACAACCCCCTCAATGGCACACAATACGCGAAATGCTGACCTCCTTCCGCAGAGATAGCCATGGACCCGGCCATCATCCGGCTGAACAGTACGACGACCCCTTCCCCGCGACGACATCCCTCAAAGATCCCCGTTTGAGTGCCCTGTGCAGGATGATGTAGGGCCGACTTTCTGACACGTGCCCGACCGACAGACATGAGCTCGAACCGATACAAGTACTTTCGGTGGACACCAAGGACGGCATTGATCTCATTCAACTACATGATTCTGGTACCAGCGGTCCTTGGCGTCGCCGCCTATGCGACAGACGTACGTCCAGTCCGGCGAGCGAATGTGTTCCCAAGCTGTGGAAACGGAAGGCTGACTTGATTGGCGACAACTATAGGGCAAGTGGAACTTTAGGGCGAAGAGGAAAGGAGACTTGGCTGTTGAGTACTAGAAAGTTGTGTCTATTTCCAAGGACGGAAGGTTTCGCATCAGGCAGGCAGACACAGGGCGAGAAATGAAAGAATATCTCGTCAAACCAACGTTACGATCTCTGCTGGGGCGCTGGTACAGCCCTCGACCGCGCACCAGAACTCCGTGCTTAACAAAAGCCAATCGGGATATCATGATACAACAACACCTTGCTTATCGAAACAATCTACAGCCGCACCGCACCGCCCTGGGACAGCCCATAGGCCCCACGCAGGAGTTCTTGTAATGTGAGCTCGTTGTCCGCGGCCCGAGGAGGCCTACTCCTGGGCGATCGCCCACTGTCCTCCCATTTAGTTCTTTGTCGAGCGTAGCCTTCCTAGTCAAAATGAGCAGCCCGCGTGCTCACCACCGCCTCCCGCCCCTGCCTCGCCCCGACGGTCCCTCTGGAAGCCTCTCCCCCCTGCGCCACTCGCCCACCGGCGGCGCGCGGAAGTTGGCGCCTCCTCCACCTCTGGTCCCATACATAGTCGCAGACCAGCCATCCCGGCCTCTGCTCATCGGCGGGGGCCCGGGGTCGACCGCGCTCCTGGCTTGTCCCGCACCATATCCTCTCCCGGCCCTAGCAGCCGATGCGGGCTGCACACTGCCGTCGGCCGATGAGGGAGGCAGTATCGCGCACGAGAGGTAGTCCCCCACTACGAACCGCGCGTCCGCCAGTGATCTCGCACTATCAGCGGCCGAGCCTAAACTGGCGCCCATCCGTAGTCTGCCGTCCTCCGTCTCCCCGCCGTCATCGTCCGCATCTGTTGATATCCCCGGCCCGCCGTCGCCCACCACTACCGAGCCCAGGTCTTTCACAACACAGCGAGCCGGCGCCTGATCCTGATCTACCGTGGCGCGTGTATCGTAGTAGAGCAGGCGGAATGCCAGCCGTGTGCCTATTGCCGGCGATGGGAGCAGGTGTGGCGCGGTGGCGGCGAGCTGCTGGGTCAGCTCAGCAAGGGTTGCTGAGGGCCAGGTATGGAAGGATATGTGGGGGAGGTGGTCAGGCGCGGAGAACTCGTCTGGCCTGTCGAGCAGTCAGTATAGAGTTGCTAGGGAGGCAGCCCAGCTGTAGATATGACAGACCTGTGAAAAGCGCCGGTTCTGTAGAAGACCTTCAGGAGAAACGGGGTGGTCGCATCGCGGTCGACTTTGTCTGCTGGATCCATGGCCGCCAAAGGCCCTCGATGCGCGAGGCTGCTTCTCTCCAGCTACGCCAGGATTGTGCTGGTCTGCCACTCAGAGATGGATTATTTAGTTCAAGGTTAATCCATTCGTCTTCGCCGACGCTGTCTGCGTTGCGCTACAAGCTTCGTGGGGCGGGATGCAGGGCCTCGTCATAGCTGGAATGTGCCATAGGCAGCCCCGAGGCTGAAGCTCAGGTGGGAACAAGCTCCCCGGACGCGTGGGGAACCCTGTCCCCTAAGTGCCCCGGCCGTGGAACGAGCTTCTAGAAGCTCGAATTAGGCGGGCTTCAGCCTCGGCAGGTATTTGACTACATTTCTGTCGTACATTCAAGATCAAGTGTCTACAAATCACACTCACAGCTCACTCCCAACCCTCTTTCCGATACCTGACAATCATTTAGTGATCGCAGAGGGAACTTCCGCAAGCCCAAGATGGACTTCGCAGCGTTGATGTCCCAAGAACTCGCCAAAAAGAAAGGCCCCTCACCGTCCGAGTCCAAAACAGCTGCCGACACCTCCTCCAAATACGTGCGAAAGGCCGACGCCGAAGCCGCCAGAGAACAGGCCTACCTAGCCGAACAGAAACGAATTGCAGAAGAGAAAGAGTCCAAGGCCGCTGCAAAGCGAAAACGCGAGGCGGACGCCGCAGAGGAGGCGAAAGCAAGAGAGGAAAAGCGCCAGAGGCTCGCCGAGGAGTCGAGACGGCGCAGGGAGGAGAGGGAGGCCGAGGAGGAACGCGCGCGGCGCAAGCGACTGGGCCTGCCAGAAATTAAGCGCGACGAAAGGACGCCAGCGTCCGGGTCCGGTGGCGAGGGGGACGAAGGCGGGGATGAGGCGTCCGGGCTGACGGACGAGGAGCTCACGGCCAAGCTGCGGGCGCTCGGCGAGCCGGCGGCGCTGTTCGGCGAGGCGCGCGGCGCGCGGGTGAAGCGCTACCGCAGGCTCACCACGGCGGTGACGCAGGGCCCGATCCCGACGACGCTGCAGCTAGTAGACGAGAAGGACATGAAGGTGCCGGACGAGATCCCTCCGGTGAGCGACAGAGAAGCGCGGCGGTGGCTCTATCGCCAGCTGGCGTCCTACTTCACGATGGTGCTGCGCGAGTGGGAGCTCGCGCTGGCGAGGGAGCGGGCGCAGGCCGGCGGCGAGCTCGAGACCACCGCGGCCAGGCAGGCGTACAGCACCATGGTGCAGTGCAAGCAGACCATGACGCCCCTGTTCCGTAGGTTCGAGAAGGCCGACCTGGACGAGTCGGTGCTCAAGCCCGTCGTGGAGATTGTCAAGGCCGCCCAGGAGCGGCGCTACGTGGATGCCAACGACGGATACCTGAGGCTGAGCATCGGCAAGGCGGCGTGGCCCATCGGCGTGACCATGGTGGGCATCCACGAGCGAAGCGCCCGAGAGAAGCTTCACAATGGTGAGAGAGGGCACGTCATGGGTGACGAGGTCACGAGGAAGTACCTGCAGAGCATCAAACGGTGCTTGACTTTTGCGCAAGTGAGATGGCCGCCCGAGGATGTGAGACAGCTGATGGGCTGAGGGAACAAGATCATCATGCTTGGTAGAGTGGCAAAAACCCCGGTGCATAGTGAGACCATACCATGGAATTATCGTCTGTTCGATCGATTACCTTTTGAGTCTTGGACTCTCCCTGCTCTAATGCACATGTAAAGCAATAATGGACGACTCCTGTATTCTCCCTACTCCAAACGCCTTCGCAGTCCGTTGTGCATTTCGTTTATGGAATCAAATCGCTGATAGCGATTGAATCTCCTCCTGCACCGTGGGTGTCAGGGTAGTCGTCCAACCCGCCCTCACCTGGACCATCTCCCCATCTCGTGCCTGTGCCCTGCAAACCCCCAATGCCAGCAGATCCTTGGCCCTTGTGCTTACCCTTGACCTCAAGATCTGCAGACACAATCCCGATGCGTCGGATGCGATCCAGGGCCTCCTTCTCGTAGTTCTTGGCTGCAGCCAAAGACGCCGCTTGCATCTTCGCACGAGGGTTCGGAGACGCGACGGTGACAACCTGGCAAATCATTAGCGCTCAGTCATGGTATCAAAATTGCTGTTTAATTCAGGCTTACCCTGTCAATGGCATCGATGCGAGCATCCAAAGTACCATTCTGTATCATCTCGACCAGTTCTCGGTCGATTGATCCTCCAGGCGGACAAAACGCAGCGTTCAAATTGTCGATCGTGACGCAAGAGAAAGGCTGGACGAAGTGGAAAATACACTTTCCACGGATCACGGTGTACAGGTGTTTGAGGTGAGGCTGCAGGTTGATGTCTAAGAGATAGTCTGAGTGGTACGATTCGAGAATGGACAAGCAGGCCGAATATCTGCCATTGACAAACTGAGAGATGGCTCTGCGAATATGGGGCTCAAGCTCGAGGTATGTGCGGAAGCTCGAGTTGTCCAGCACTCCGCTGAGTTCTGATCGGCTCATGGTAGCGAGTGCCAGCAGACCTCCGTAAATTGCGATATCGTTGGGGCTGGCGAACTCGTCGTACAGAGCGGGGCTGACCGCCGGGTCGACCTGTAGAAAGCTTCGCGCTGCCTCGGGGTACTTTGCCTGGCCAAGATGAGCGATCCCATACAATATATGGCATATCGTCTGTTGGCTCTTGTCGGCGGTGCCCTCGGTATGCAAGCCGCTCATCTTGTTTACATTGGTTGTCACGGAGGACCAGTCGCGGCGGTAGAATGACAGACGCGCAAGGTGCATTCCGACCTCGATGATGTGCTTTGCCGTGCTCACGTCCGCCCGGCACTTGGAGTAAGCATCGTAGGCCAGGCTCAACTCGCCGATCTTCTCAAGGTGCTTTCCTAGGTCCTCATTGCCCATCTGCGCTGTGTCAGTTGGGTGGATTTGGGAGGAATGGTGTGGCAAACGAGGGAGCAACCAACCCTTATGGACTCCTTGACGAGATTGTTTTTGTACTTTTTCAACTCAGCCTCGAGATGATGTGTCTCTGACCGATTTGCCTTGTCCGTCTCGTTTGCCCAGACGCTGTTGAACTTAGCCTCAGGCTCGTCGGGGCCTTGCACTCGAATGAGCTCATAAGCATCGCGGTATAGTTGGACGTCCCTTCCCGCAGAAGTGATCTCGTGAATGGCGAACTTCAGCGCATCGACGCTAAGTATAGTTGACGTTCGCGCAATTGTGAACAGTCTGTCGAGCCTGGTACGGCCTTGGGCAGTGGGTTAGCGGGGAGCCACGACACAGCAGTAGGAAGGCTCCAAGTACCTCTGTAGTTCTGTATGTAGGACTCCAAGTCAAGCTTCGGGATGTCTGCGAGCGGCGATGGTCAGATTAGCAAGCTGGACATGCTACGGGAGCGAAAGTGGTCACTGAGATCGAGAAGCGGGCGGACGGCAAGCAAGCGTCAGAGAGCTCCGCGTGGAGAGGTGGATGGCCTACCTGTGACAACGACGCCGCCTTGCTGTGCCCTCCGAGCAAACTCGGGCGGTAGGGCGTCGCTTGAGCTCGCCATGGCAGTTGCGGTGGCTGAGGCTGTGATTTTGCCGTATCGGGATGCCGTTGGGTTCTACTGCGCGTCGTGACAGAAGTCGCGGCAAGCTTCCGGGCAGTGTAGGACGTGCAGCGGCTTCAATCCAGGCAGGGTTGCAGGGGACAATGGCGGGGTACGCAAGAGCCCAGGAAACCCCCCCCCCCCCCCAGGTAGCAATTTGCGGGGCTCACCAGCTTCTCGGCCTTCACCGGCAGGGCCGAGCACGCCGAGAATTGCCCTGGAGCACGTCAACAACACAGGCTGAGGCTGGGGCTGTCGTGGTTGTCGATCACAAGTCCTGTCGATGCAAATCCACGTATACGTTCCAGAAGCACATGACGGCAGTAATCACATTATCACACAATCACAAATTGATTGACCCCGTCTCATCTGTTGTTCCACCAAGAACTTTCTTGGCTCTTGGAGCTGCTCTCCTGGCGTCGCCGGACGGGCGGACGGGAGCAGAACTATGGCATAGTGCACATGCCTGCTGGTCTCAGGCTGCGTCAGCCCGGAGCTCATACACAGCCCTTGAGCAAGTAGCACATTGACAAGAGCTCCAGGGGGGCATTTCGAGCAGCACTACCTAGATATTGCAGGAGCAGTAGCTGGCCAACTCTCGTGGCGTATGCATGGCCCGAGTCTATTGGCAGCTTGGGACCATCAATCGCCGCCCAGAACTTGGCCGAGCCGGTGTTCAAAAATGTGTGGCTCACTGATTACGTCACTTTTGCTCGCTTGGAAAGTTCTCTCAAGAGGACCGGGGAGAAAAGGCTTGGCAATTCGGAGCCGATGGACAACGTCCGAGACGGCCCTGATTGATGCTGAATGCAAGGAGATGCAGATGCAATACAGTACACACCAACTGCCCATCAGCCAGGCCAGCCTCACTCTCTTGGCACCTTCCTCATTCCATCTTGCATTGGGACGATCGAACTATCGGCATGATTGGACACGACCAGAACAACGACCGCGGTGTTTCTTGAGCACGCCGCCGTGGGGAGACTCGAGCCGCCGGGACGCCTGAAACACCAGGAGCGAGACGAGTGTTGCGCGCACAGTCCCTCACCGTAGCTCATAGGTCCTGTGTAAACAAGGCTGAGCATGATTTTTGTCGGCTGACTCGTGTGTGTCGACCATTGCGACGTCTCTGCGATGCAGTGATGCTACAGAGGACCAGAGGCTCTCAGGCCGGGACGTTGAGAGGCAGGAGAACCCGTTCAAGGTTTCCAGATCTCCCCGCCGTCTTGGCGAACCGTGCCGATGCGCCAAGATCGGCGAGAGCCTGGCCAGTTGCAACGTCCTTCCGGCCGCCCAGACTGCAAAGTGGGTGTGGCCACCTCGCGCCCACATGCGGGCTGCTCCGCCATGGTGGCTGTGCTGCTCCCCTGCCATGCGAGTCTGGAGGCTTGGTTCTCGCAGATGGGGCGATTCGCTGGGGACAGCAACACATACTGTACTGTTACGCATTGGAATGCCTGTCTCAAAAGAATCCTGATGCGGTGCGACCGTGACTGCTCTGCAAACGACTGGCCGAGCGAGCTCCGTGGACTGGATCCTGCCTTGGTCCCAAGTCAGGCACAACCTCCTTGGCGCTTGGCAGCAACTGTGAGCTGGTTCAACGCAGAATGGCTACAGGCACACAGCGCGAAGGAGCAGTAGCCATCAAGGCACATGAGCGGCTCGCTTCCGGGGTACAGTCACCCACAGACCGTGAACGCACCACTGCCGCCGCCACCCTCGGTCTCTCTCCGTGCCGCGGTGGGCTTCCAAATCTCGGCGGCCACCCTATCCCAGACTGACCTGCCGTTTGCGGCAGACTAATGGGTGGTACCTGAAGTGGCAGGCTGGGCAGTCGGTCACCAGTGCCCAGGTGGTGTCGACAGAAGAGCCACATACCTATACCAGAGACCGGATCCTGCTGACTGACCAGACTATGGCAGCAGATGGCTGGGTGTACTCGCCTGTGATTAGGCATCCCCATATACCGGCCAGCCAGGCCAGCTCGCGGGGTTCGTCCCACTCGAAGGAACCGAAACCCGGGAGGACCTGAGGACCTAGACCACCACGCCTGGGATTTACTGCGGATCCAGCGTGGTCCAGTAGCTGGGGCAGGGTGGGGGTAATGTATGTGGTCCAGGTACACACTCCATGTACCGTACATCGTCGACCACACGCACAAACGTACCAAGGCGACATGACCTGACCATGCCGCTGGTCAACATCTTTCTGGCCAGCATCCCATGGCAATTGGAAGATTTTATCGCTGTCTTAAATCACAAAAGTGGCACAGCGTGCGAGGATCTGCGGGCTGCTCTTGGTACTGCAGAGATCCAGCACGGGCAATATCGATCTATTCCTCCGGGATTTCCTCTGCCGTTTCTGGGTGTTGAGCATGTAATGCTTGACGCAGAAGACCCCAAAGAAAATTTCCGACTTGTGGCAGTCCCAGCTAAGTAATAACCACCCCACACCTTTCTTAATCCCACACCTGTCAGTCCTCCTGCGGCCCCCCTTCCTTGTCGCAACGTTCTACTTTTCCCTAACCAACCTTGGCGGCTTTCTTCTGCAGTCATGCCCTGGAGCTTGCGCGTCGCCTGTCTCTAGTTTCAGACACCAGCAGGACCAGCAACCCGTATTGGGTGCTCTGGCCCTCACCCCGTGCTCTGTTACAGCCGTATAGTCGTATAGTCGTATATGGCCTGGTATGGGACACCTTGTCACACTGATCCTCCCGCACAGATGGCTCCCCAGTCCCTGTCCCCGAGTCCCAAAGATCTGAACTGACGGCTTGGCATTGACCTCACACCAAGCCTCCCCAGTCGTCTCCTTGAGTTCCAGTGACACTCGATTCATTTCATCCATCCATCGTCAGGCGCCGGACAGGGTGATGTCCCGACTCTGACCAACTGATCCAGCACTGCCTCTCACTACGTATACACCAGCCGACATTGTTTGCGTTCACCTCTGATTCCGCGCGTATCAGAGTTCTTGATAGCCATGCCCCCCAAGAAGCTTTACCCACCAGGCTAGCCACTTCGATTCGTTTTTGAATGGTCCTTGTGGTTCTCCGGTCTCCATCCTGGATCATCCCAGTCCTGGCTTCTGCTCGTCTCCTTGCCACAGATAGCCTCGACTCTTAAGAGATGCCGGATACAACCCACTTCCCTTTGCAGAGTAAGGACCCTGGCGGCCCTCTTTTTTCAAGTCTCTTCCCACTGCTGGGCTCCAGCACGGCAAGGGTAGCTTGGGGTGACTCGACCAGTCATCGACCAAGCGTCGATGCTACGTAATCAACCACGCACACAACCGTTGCCATCGACCTCTTCCCGTGTCGAGAGTCCCTCGCGCCGCGGGACCCCCTCCCCCTTCGTCGCCCCCTCTTCCACCCGGGAACGTCCCCGTCATCACCGGTCGCCCTAAGAAGTTCCATAGGTTTTCCACCAGCCTCCACACCAGACCTCATCCCTGCCTGACTTACATGCCAAGCTTTTTGCTAAAGTGAGTCCTACCACCTTTTCTCCATGCTGCATCCCTCCCCTCCGGCACCGAATCGGCGGACACAGCCTTCCACCCCCTTGCTCTTTCTGACTCCTTAGGTCGACAAGCCAACGGAAGAGACTCCACCCAGGGCTCGCTGGATTCCGCATGGTCCTGTACATACATGTGTAGACTAGTTGGGATATGCGCTCTGTCTACTGGGCATCGCTGATGGGCGAGAGACTTCGGACTCCCCCTGCTCCACACCTAGTCACCGTCATTATACATAGGTACAGCATATGTCCTGCTGTGCCCCTCTGTCGCTAGGGATTATGTCTCTCCTGAATTTTCCCACTGGACTGGTCCATTCGTTGATGACTAGTTGTCTTGTTCCCACCTGTCTTGAGCTCGCGCCCACGTGCCTACCAAGAAGCGACGCTATATCCCCAAAGTTGCTAGACTTACAATACTCCCCGACGTCACAGCGCTCCCCTGCGGGTTAACCGTGTTATAACCGAGCTGTCCGCCCTGGGTCGTTGAACTACAGTCGGCCATGTCGCATGGTCCACACTCGACTTGACTCTCAGCCATTGTGTATTGTCATTGACAGTACTCCTAGCTGTTGCCTGTAAGACATGAGCCACGAGGGTGGAGAGGTGCAGGGAGAAATAAGCAGCAGGAGTTGGCAGGCCACGGCTCTTGAGTCCTTGCGACCAAGGAAGGGTCTGGTCAAGTCGGGAAGTCGACGACATCAATCAATTTAACAACTCCGTCTACGAATTGCCTAGGGTTCCGAAAAGAGTCCTCCGGGACTGTCACAGTCGGTACAAACGAGATGACTGACCGCGGGCTGTCGCCGGATTCCGGCTCCGGTGAGCCAAGCCCAGTTTCGGAACAACAGGATGACCAGCAGTCCGCCGAGGACGTCTCGGTCAAAGCAGAGCAGGGTGACGAGAATTCCACAGGGTCCAATCAAACAGTACAGATGCCCGTTCAGAAACGGCGACGTGTCACACGTGCCTGTGATGAATGCCGGCGTAAGAAGATCAAGTGCGATGGCAAACAACCGTGCACACACTGCTCTGTATACAGCTATGGTCCGTACTTTCTTCTTCGAACTGCTGGTCTTCCCCCCCTAACAATGCCGGTCTTGCAGAGTGTACGTATGACAAGCCTTCCAATCGAAGGCGGAACCCTGCTCCTCAGTACATCGAGGCCCTCGAGAACAAGCTGGCGCGCGCAGAGGCGTGCCTACGCAAGTTTGTCCCGGACGTCGACCTCAATGACCCGAGCCTGGATCCCGCCGTCCAACAGGAATTCCAGACCAGAGAACGACAACGGCTACAGGCTGCGAAGGCCCGTCAAGAAAACGCCAAGGAAGCGGAGCAACAGACGGCCCAAATAATGTCCATGATCGAGACCTTGGGCCAGCTAGACCTAACAGAAGGCGGTGGATGGGACTTCCGAGGCACCTCGTCCGGCGCTGTCTTCCTTAGGCGGATGAAGGACCACTTTAGGGGCTTACTCGGCTACGATTACCAGACCACGTTCCTCCCACGACCGGCCCAGGTTCCAGGCTTGCTGAAGCTGGACTCGCCGCAGTCAACATCGGCCTCGACCCCCAACGACTCGAGGACTTCAAACGTTTACGATTTACCGCCGAAAGAACGCGCTCGCCAATTGAGCTATTGTGCGCTCACATGTGCTACGGCACTCCTGAGAATTGTTCACATACCGTCCTTCTTTGAAAGATTCGAGGAACTGTACCAAAAGCCGGCAGACACATTTGAGACAGAAGATAACAGGTTCCTCGGCCTGCTCTACGCAGTGATGGCTGTGGGCTGCATGTATAATATTGCTGAGGAGGACGTCGATAACCAGGTGAATTACATCGAGGCAACCGAGGAAGGGTAAGCTCTCTAAACGACAACGGGGAACAGAATATGCTCCAGTGCTAACACGGCGACAGGATGGGTTTTTATACGTCGGCGAGAATCCTGCTGCAAGACATTACCGAGTGTCGGGATCTGACCTCGTTACAGTCCCTCCTGTTCTTGATTCTGTTTCTGCAGGCGACCTCGAACCTCAGCGCGTGTTATGCATTCCTGGGCATCGCCTTGCGCACCGCCCTCAGGATGGGTCTCCACCGGCATCTACCCAATGCCAATTTCACGCCCCTCGTCAGCGAGTCGAGGAGACGCATCTTCTACTTTATCCGACAGCTAGATATCTACTGCTCAGCACTCCTCGGGTTCCCAATTCTGCTCCACCAGGAAGACATCGACCAGCAGCCTCCCACCGAGATCGACGACGAGTTTATCACCGCGGAAAGCATCTTGACACCACCTCCTGAAACCCCTGGCTCTTTTTTCCAGGCATTCAACGCGCACTCGAGGCTCATGGAGATACTCATGAAGGTCATCAAATACATATATCCACTCAAGGGCATCGAAGATGCCGTCACAAGTTCAGATGGTGAATCCAGCGCAACCTACATGATCGACTATCGGCGAATCAAGGAGATCGAAGGTGACCTTCAAGAGTGGCATGAACAACTACCCCAGAGATGGCGTCCTAGCGCAGAGGGGCCTATTGAAGTGATGCGGTAAGATTTTCCTTTGATATCTGACTATGTTCGCGAGGCTATTCCTGGACTTTTTTACTCTGGTTCTTAAACCTGGACATCATTTCAAGCAGCAGCTGGCTAATACCTCACCTTTTAGGGTCCGAACTCTGTTGCGTTTTGCCTACGCGCATGTACAAATGATGCTTTACAGACCATTCCTTCACTACATCTCCCCCAGGCTGTCCGCGGACAAAGTTGTCGATGAAAGCTACTACGCTTGTGCAGCCGCTGGAATCAGTGTTTGCAGGAACATTATCCACATCGCGATGGAGATCAAAAACCAAGCTCTCGTGGTCGGCCCATTCTGGTCCATGCTTTATACCGAATTCTTTGCCATCCTGACGCTGGTTTTCTACACCCTCGAGAACCCGGACAAGCCGGGCTCAGCAGAGATATTCGCCGAGGCCAACTCCGGGCGAGAGATGATCGCCAAAATGGCCCTGAGGAGCCTGGCAGCGGACCGAATCACGACCTCCCTCAACTCCCTGTGGGAGAATCTTCCAGAGTCGGTGAAGCAAGGCAAGGCTCGAGCCTTGTCTACGAAGAAGCGGCCTGCATCTGGGCCCAAGCCAGGCCCGGTCCCGTTGCCCACACACAAGACAAAACTCCCAGCCAGCAGAGGCAGCGACACGCGGACAGGAGCCCCGACAGCGTTCCGGCTACCTATGCAAGACGCTCGGTCATCGTCGCGAGGCTTCAGCGGGAACCCTCCTGAACTCCATCCCTTGGATGTGTCCGGAACTGGTGCATCTGATACCGGTGGAGAAACGCCTTCCTCGGGCCACCCAGCCGAGGCCGCATACATCGCTCAGCACAGCACCACCACCAACCAGGCTATGAACCAGAGTCCCAACAATATATACAAGTTCGATACGATGATGTTCTCATCAGGCGATCCCTTTGCTTATCCGAACCAACCCCTTGTGGAGGGCCAACCACCGCAGATGCCTGCACCTCAGGCCGACTCGAGCAACTTCTACATGAACCCAGGCCTCTACGGCGGGATAGAAGGGCAGTTGAGTGAGTACATCCCACACGAGTTATTGCCCAAAGATGCTACCGTTTCGTCAAAAATACTCTGAAGCTGACGCGTCGTCTTTACAGCGGGCCCTCTGCCCCCGTACATCATGCAACACCCGGCCGGACAGGCGGGCCTGGACCTGTCGGCACAGATGTACCACTCACCCAGCTCGCTGGCTGCGCAGCAGTACCACGTGAGACAAGGACAGCACCACCATCACCAGCAGCAGCAGCAACAACAGCATCAGCCCCACCCCGGGGTGGGCAGAGAGATGGACGAGATGATGACGGAGGCGGGTTTCAGCCGGAACTGGGACCTTTTCAACGGGTCCTTCAAGCCCATGTGAGAGCAAAGAACGACCGCCCAAGGGGCAGGAAAACACGTCCGGAATTTATCGACGTTCAAACCCGGATGATTTACAAAACGCGCATCGCTACGAGAAACAAGAATGATGAAGACGGAAGGCAGGGGTGAAGGTGTGTGGACTTCTAGGAACGTGGCGGTTTAGTCCGGTGGTTCCTTATACCCAGGGGCATATTGGTCACACCGATGGGCGTTTTCTTTGGGCTTTTTCTCGTCGGCAGATTCAAAGCAGCATCTTAGACCTACGGATTGTTCCAGCGCTGGCCCAAGAGTATTGGTATCCATGGCCACGCCCGGGCGGGGGCCCTTGGACGAGCAGGGAAAGGAGGCACGGGAAACACTGGTTCCCGCGGGCTCTTGCACCATTCGGGGCTTCTTCGTTCTTCTTTTTATTTATTTTCATCATTTACCCCCCTTTCCCCTCAAAACAATATCTGTAACACGTCTTAGACTGTGTTCAAGCTGGAACAAGGGGGGACTTGTGGGGAGAGGACTCAGCTCGGGGCCACAGAGTGTGCACTCTGAATTTTTGCAGACCAAATCAACTCCCACACTGCTGCAGTGTTTGCGTCTCGTTACACGGTGGCCTGTGGTCTTGGGGAGCACACGTACGTGGGGCGGCGGCGGCGGCGGCGGCAGGTGGAGATTCTGTGTCTTGAACAGCTTTTGGTATCTCCATCCCTGAGAAAGCGAGGCTTCTCTCTGGTAGATATTCACCAATCACGAATTTGGCCACCAACCAATTTCAAGCATTATCTAGATTCATTTCTCAAAACATTGTATTCCAAAAACACACTGTAAGACACGGTAACAGCCAGGACCAGCGAGACCGTGAAATTCGAGGCGAGCATATTTTTTTTACACTTGCGTTCCCGGCCAGTATGAATTGAAACAGTCACACAGGCGTGCCATGAATCACTTTCCCCTTTTGGTAACCTCGAAGAACTCAGTCAGGCCCTTTGCCACCACGTCCACGTTCATGTTCACCAGCGGCATCTTCTCATAGCTCCCCTCCTTCATGATGGCCACCAGCGCCAGGTAGCGGTCGACCTCGCGGAGCATGACGGGCCGGAGCCCCTCGTTGACGACGATGTGGCTCTCGGCAAATGACACCGCGACCTGGTCCTCCAGCCTCTGGGACCATGGCGGGCCCTCCAGGCGGTCGCGGTGCGCCTTGGAGCGGGTCCAGCTGCCGTAGACCATGGACACGTCGATGATGACGTCGATGTAGTCGGAGCAGATCTCGTAGCTGGCCATGTCGGCGGGCGCCGAGTCGGTCGCAATATAGATCTTGGACATGACGTCGAACAGGTACGCCTTCTCGAAGCGGCACGTCCGGCACAGGTTGGTCAGCATCGCCTCGAGCTGCCCCAGCCTCGGTATCAGCTTCTGGATGACCTTGGAGAAGGCCTCGAAGATGGAGTGGTTGTAGATGCTGGTGAGGTGGAAAGTGACGGGGGCGTTCTCGAAGCCCTCGTCCGACAGCTCGTCCTGGATGCGGATAGTGATGTCCCGCTGGATGTCGAGCTTGTAGTCGTCCGACAGGCCGTCGACCTTGTGGATGAAGACCTCGATGTTGATGGAGGGATAGTTGCGCTGTAGGTACAGGATGGTGCCGTTCAGCCGTGATACAGCCTCGAGGTAGTCATCTTGCGCGTCAATGACCCAGATGAGCGCACCGATCTCGCCAAAGACGGCGTCGATATCGAAGCTCGGGTTGTCAAGAAAGTCGATCTGCCCAGGAAAGTCCCAAACCTGAAAGTCCATGAACGACCTGGAAGTCCTTTCCAGTGATCAGTCCGGGCTAGCACCGGTGGGAAAGGTTTCACTTACGCCATGGAGTCCTTCTGAATCCTCACTGTCGACTCCAAAAATAGCGTTTCCGTAGGCGGTACTTTATGGAATACGACGCTTGAGATGGACGACTTGCCACTCCTGTTTGTCACTGTCAGTTTTGGGTGCTCATTTTCTGGCTACTATACACGGGAAGGCTTACCTTCTCTGGCCCATGAGCAATAGCCTAGGTTTGCTCTTGCCCGTGTTTGCGGCCAACGACTCATTTGTCGGCGAGAAGGCCCCGTCTCGTTGTTGTAATCGTGCTCGGTTCTGTTCATAAAGACGTTCAAGATTTAGCGCTGCTGGACTGACATATTTGACATTGGGTCGACGGGGCGGTCCGGGGGCGGATGAGCCGCTGGAGCCCAGAGAGGACATCGTGACATGGATCAAATTGGCAAAGAGAAATGACAAAACAGGGCTGATTTGAAGTTGAGACAGAATAAGGGATATACGCCTGGCCGGAAGGGGAGCAAGCGAAGTTCAAGAGCTTTCATGCGGGCACAGAACGACCACATTGGTGACTGATAGTGTGCGCTCTTCACATGTCTTGCCCCACCAACCCGCAGGTCTCAGTGGATATTCGTAGATGCGTCCAAGTAAGAGATGCCATGGATAAGTTGAACGGGACGGACCGTTGATGCGGTATCTCTTGGGGCTGTTTGCAGTATCTGGCAGCAAGCATCGGTACCGGCCAAGCGGTCGTGCGGGTGCTCGGAAGGCGACTGCCACGAGATACCGTTGGGCGGAGATGGGATGGGGAAGGGGAGAGGGCTCATCAAGGCCCGTTCCCACATGCATCAACGGGAAGACACATGGGATTTGAGGTTGACACGCACATGGCATCGTCACCAAGGTTGGTGGAAGAGTGAGAATGGCCGGCCGTTCCTTATCTTCTGCCCGCATCCGTTACTCCCGTTCAGCTACCGGGTTTCGTGGTGACGTCCGAGCAAGCGAAGGAACAGGAGGAAGGCAGAGATACCAATCACTCTGGAGGTCGCACAGGCTCGTAAAGTGGCTCAGCAATAGTCGGTGGAAGCTGAGGTATACAGGGTGACTCAACTCGAGATTGCCGGTCTGATCCGGTCTGACCCAACGACACACTTGCGAGGCTGGCCATTTGGCCGGGTGTAGGAGAGCCACAGCAGGTTTAGCACCGGGAGCACGGGGTGCAGTGAGATGCCACTGGGCAATGCATGTGAATGGACTTGCGGGTGAGGTGGTGCAAAAAGGTCTTGGGAATGGACTGCGGCCACGTCCGGCCTTGGGATTTGTCACCTCGTAGCGATACGTGGGGGGGGGGGGTGGGGGAGTTTGACGAGAACCAAAAGTGGTGGTATCTTGCCGGGCAACAGGAGCCGAGACAAGTCCACTGCATCGAGCATCGAGCCCGGAGTGCAGGACGGGGTGATGGGCCATCCAAGGTCAACAGGGACAGCATGAACATGAGAAACACCGGGGAGAGCATTACCTCCATCGTGGGCGTGGTGGTGTGGGATTCAACCCTCACTGCTCTGCCTCTTGGGACCACTCAGAACAGCAACAGCAACAGCAGCTTCAACGAATCACGGCGAGAGCGAGAGGGAGAGGGAGAGCCTGGAGAGGCGCAGGAGTGCTTCGTCCAACGGCACAGCTCATAACGGTACCCCTTGCCCTCGACCCGCCTCAAAGGCCCAGAGGGGCCGTGAAGACGGCTGCGATACGACGTGAAGCTGACAGGTGACGCGAGGCGGATGGCTGACCAACTAGAGCATGTGGTTAAACTTAGAGCTCGAAGCTAAGCCAGGAGTCCTTCTCTTGACGGGCAGAGCTGAGTGGTTACCGACCAGATTGGCAGATGGCTTTGAAAGAGGGCCTCTTCCCTCTCCCGAGATTGAAAGGCTGAGATGGGATGAGAGAGAGAGCGGCGTCGTCAAGGATCGTGTGGGCGATGAGCTGGCTCGTCGGGAAGCTGGGGGAGGCTCTTGGATCCAAGCACCGTGGTCTGCTACGGAACGCGAGTCGAGAAACCTGGTAGTTTTACGCCGGCGTCTGCGTCACCTGCGGCGGCCGGGAGGCTGTCGGAGAAGGATTCTTGGGGCGGGACAATGCTTCCTCCCAAGAATTGACGGTGATGCTATTGTATATCCGCGCTCGTGGAGGATCGGAGGCGCTTCGATCTGATGATGGGTCGGGCACTAACAAGACGAAGATGTTCACGAACCTTTTGGAACAGCCGAGCGATAGTGTGGACAAACCAGTTCGGCCGTGTCTTCACGGTATTCAAGGGTTAGGGTCCCCGGCTGTTGACGCCATTTGCAATTTGATTATGTCTACAAGTATTCTCTCTATTCTGGCTCAGCTGTCACTTGATCCAAATCAACGCCGAAGCTACCTCTGCATATGGTAGGCAGGTACTGTGCATATAGCATGGTGACAGAACACGGCGCGGCACGGCACAACGTCTTTCGAGTCGGCCGTACGATACAATAATCCCCGGGGTGTTACAACGGCCGGACACACTGTAATCACCTCGCAGGCCACAAAGGCACACGTAGACTTGCTCTGTAGCCATCCGAGGGTGTGTCTGGGTGTCTGCAAGCCCTTCTCATTCAAAGGCAAAATGCTACGCAATGAAGATACAGCTGTGATGCCTGAAGACTAGGCCTCTGCAAACAAAGTCTCGCGCATAATACACGTAAACAGGCCTATGGGTAAGTGTAGACTCTTGGTTGCCCCGTCTTTCAAGCATTGATTGCGGATCAGACCGACCCTCGAGGCATTTCGGGTGCCTGAATGTGCCTCTCGTTTTCCTTCTTGCTGCCCGACCTTCCGAACAAGCCCGCCACGAAGCTCTTCCTGCGTTTGGCTACCCTGACTCTCTCAGTCTTCTCGTCAAGGGCTGGCACCTCCTCCGCGCTCGTCGGAGGTGTGGCTTCACCAGCCAAAGGCGATGTCTTCATATCCGATAGAGACTATGACTGAGTCAATAACACATCTTTTGCGTAGATTGGACATCCTTTCCTACCTTGACACTCAACCTCTTCCTCCTCGCAAATCTGGCTGGTTGCTCCTCGTCAATAATGCCCATAGGACCACCACCAAACGCCTCCTCCTCCTCCAAAGCCTGTGCCAGTGTTTCCCCATCGAGGGCCACGTTCTCATCCAGCATGGCGACGAAACGAATCAAGCCCCTTGGTGGCGGTACGCCTAGCGCTTCCTCGAGATGCATCGATAACAAGTAGGCGTTTCGCTGGTTTGTCCTGGTCTGAATGTACGGCGCCAGAGCTGATAGCGTCAGAGTATAGGCTGGCTCAAACGTGCCCGCGAAGAAGATGCAAGCAGAATGCTGGACTTGCACGGCGATGGAGGACAGAGGCCTTTGATAACGCTCGGCAATCCTGGCGCTTAACTCGGTGATGAAGATGAACTCATCCCCAACCTTGATAGGTAAGCAAGTAACTTGCCGGACGGTGGGCTCCTACTGTCTCAAACGGAGGATTCGTTTGTGCAAGTGGCGCACTTACAATGACATTTGTCTTCAATTCGGCCACGACCATCGAGTCGCCATGGATCCTCTCGCGGAATGTATCTGCGATGCACCGGCCTGAAAAGGCTTCCTCATAGTAGTGGTTCTTTCGCCTTGATAGCTCTGCTCTGCCCATAGTCGAGGCTGTCGGTTTGGACACGTCGCCTGGTGGTCCTCGAGTGATGGGCCGCATGAGCTCGTCTATCTCAGTGAGTTGTGGCAGCGTCCGTGGGTGCCTGTTCGCAACGACTCGCCGCTCTGAAAGAGACATATTGGCTGAACTTGTCGTCTGTATACTTGGTATGGCGGTCAAGCGGTCGAGAGGCGGCCAGCTGTCTATGTCAATTCAATTCCTGGGCCTCGAGGACTTTGCGACATTTGTGTATTATACAGGAGACCAAAGATGAACGTCGATGGCCGCACTGCTCGTAGTCACAGACAGATGTCTCATCCACAAGTCTCTCCGAGGGAGTCGAAATGCACCGTGATATTGTATCACGTGTATTCTGCCGGGAAGACCTTGCTGTGCCTTACTCAACCGTCAGTCGGGCCCGAATGCCTGTTTTATGGGCGACTATTGATGCGTCGTTGGGTGGAGTGCAAAGATTGAATATGTCGAACTTGTTCGTTTCCCAGCGAGAACCCGAGAAGTGGAGCTTTGGCGACACCGTCCTCGAGAAGTCAGCGCGAGATGCAGGGAAATGGCCGAGTACTGAGCCACGGATGGAAATCAGATGAAAGTCATTCTTTGCTTGTAGTACAGTGTTATGTATGTTACCTATCGCGCAAGCAAAGGACGGCCAGCTCCTTCCTTCATTTCGAGCTCATACACCCGTGTATCGACGGAAGGGAAGAACTAGATGCTGCTTCCCGCCGCCGGGTCGGTGGGCAGTGGCACCATGAAACTTGACCCGGAAGGGGAGGGGGGACGGGGTGTCCGCAGGCATCTGGGTAGGTACCGAGGCAGTGGGAGACGACTTGGTTATACAAGAATGAATGAAGAGAAATTGCCCTTGCTAATATCATGTTCACAGGCCTTTTCTTGTGAGAATTACTGATTCTGCAACAGAACGATAATACAATTCTCAGCGCCTTGTGCTACACATGGGTGATAGCAATTCAATCCAGATGTCGTTCTCGACCTGTGGCTGCTGGCGCTTGCTGCTCATGGACTGATGTGCAAATCCAAGAGAAATCGTCACGAAACACCAGTTTGATTACGAATATGGATTTCCAACAGGGAAAGCCATTGGTATTTTAAGTATACCGTGAGTGGACCCGAAACGCCAACGACCAAGAAACGAAGGCGAACAAGTCCGAAGTCCAGCCCTGTAACCCATTGCCAACCATTTCCTAAGCCATTTCCCATGAACCTACTCATTCGTGACTTGTCCTCTTACATGGCCAGCCTTTTGTTTTTCAGACGCAACGTTGACATGAGCATGCAAACCGACAGCCAGCCACCAGATCATGCGACGGGACTTCCCTTCCTGGCATGTGCATACGCAGCGAGGTGCTTCTCGACCTTGAGCTGCCAGCCCGCAGCACACAAAGCTATGGCCTCCAGGGGTACGAGAATGACGGCCAAGTAGACGCTCGCCCAGGACTGGCTGCACAGTGTACCAAAGTAAGGGGCCTGCCTCATGTTGAGTGCCCTCCATCTGCACGTCCAGCTGAGCAGCGAGTCGGTCGTGGAAGAGGCGTTGATCGCATAGAAGATGATGACAGCAACCAGTGCGGCCACGAAGCCGACCAGTGGCGCGGCAAACATGATGGGAGTGTGGAGGGGGGTGTTGTTGCGGAGCTATGGAGGGTCAGTCATCGGCGGCTATGACTGAATGAAACAAAGGGGTTTGTATATGTATAGGACATAGTTGTACGACTTACATGAGGGACCTTGCTGCACAGCAGGCCGGCGATATTTGCAATGGTAACAAGAGAGCTCCCAACAATGAGGGCAACGGTTGGCTGCATGTCGAAAGAGTCGGGCCACAGGGGCAGCAATGAGCTCGTCGTCATGTTGTAGACCCTTGTGGCGTCGGCAGAAAGGCCCATGATTGTGATGCCGCTCAGAAGGGCAAGAGTGGTGATGGACACCCTTGCGGCGTCTATCATCCTGAAGGTCTTGGTCTGCCTCTCGAGGTACCGGTCGGTGTCGGAATCCACCTCAAAGGTAGAGGAGGAAGCCTCGTGCTTGGACGACACGCTCGCCATTGTGGTGACAAAGAAATCGAACTGGGGTATCAAACAGGAGGGTTGAAGTGAAGGGAAGAAAGAAGAAGAGACTATGCAGACAGGTCGAACGACAGCACCAAACTACGACTACGAACGATACGAAACTTCAGGAGAAACGAAACAGAAGGAGGAAGATGGGTTCTAATAAACAACCACGGGCGAGGGATGATTTCATACGCTCTCTCGCAAAACAAGCTTGAATCAATCACGTCCAGCGGACTGTAGGGAAAAAGCAGCGGGTGGGTGGTAACCGCCGCCAGCGACCAAGCGCCCAACCTGCCATCTAAAAACGGCCGGGCATGCTACCGCAGTAGTCTATATCTGGAACAGTTGTGCAGTAGAGGCAGCGGGACTTCCAAATTTACCCAAGCAGACAAGACCATCGTGGTCAGCGCGTATGCAGTGAGAATTGGGGGGGGGGGGGTTGCATTGTGTTTCCCGCCTTAGGCAGGGCGACGCAGGGCGACGCAGCACGACACAACCGGACAGAAACAACGCTCCAACCCCTCGGATTGGCCCAGCAGGCGGCATGCAAGACGGCAACGAGGTGATGGCAGCACGGGATTGGCCTGGACGAGGTTGAAATGCAAGGGGTGTGGGATTGGGGAGGAAACGCTCCCGCATCCCGCATCCTGCATTGCCAACCCTGTGCCGCCGTCAGTACCTAAGCAGGGCCTCACCGTCAGCGGCCCGGCGCTTATATGGGTGTCCATAGTGACGGTACAAGGGTACACTACCACCCACCATGCGGGCAGGGGTCCTTCCAATCAGAACTGCCGAGGAGGCCCTTGCCCTTCTACGTGCCGACTTGGCCATCGATCTTCTCTGCGCACCCGTCGATCATCTGTCGACGGGCTTGCGCTCCTCGAGTTCCAAGGTTCGCCTGAGCTTTCATCCACCCTCTCGCGCCTTGACATCCAAAATTGGAATTGGCCCAATACGATGCAGGTCCCAAGGAGGGAGGGGGGGCCAGCCGTTTCGGCCTCGACTATTCCAAGGGCGGCGGCCACAGCAGGGCAAGCTCGACATCCACCAGTCAATGGTCTCCGACACCTCCTGACAGACTGGCAGTCTGTCAGTCAGTCAGCTCTAAGACAAGACAGCAGCGGTTGGCCGGGCATGTGAGACATCTCCCTACCAACTTCTTGTCTCCGATCTCCGAAGCTCCTTCGCCTATCCGTACTTGAAGGTGGCTTGCCTGAGCTCTCGTGGTAGCCCTCACGGCCCCGAAGGCTGTCGGAGTAGGGCCTCGACTCTTTTCCCCTCCACCTCCACCTCTACCTCCACGGACTCTACCACGTGTGTCCCGACATATGCGGCTCACGTGCCATGGGAAGCCATCTCAAGCCTCGATCACTAATCCAGCAATCAAACTGCGCACAGCACAAGGCTAGCACTCTGTCTGCTGCGCTACTTGCGCCTGTTGTTGTTTTTGTTCCGCGCCGTGTGCATCAGCCTCATATCCGATCGGATATCTACTCGGCTGGCCGGCTCACGGCAGGCTTCCGATCCAACTACAGACAGATAATTTGACACGCTGACTTGCCATCGAAAGTGAAGGGCTGGCAATATGTCCGGATCAGGGCCAACGCCAGCCGTGTTTGCCGTACAGGACACAAGCCGGGCAGCTATAGCCATGCTATTGTCTTAGAATCCACTCAAAAAGGCAAATGTCGCTTGTCTCTGTGTGTTCCGAGGAAACGATCGATGCAGCAAGACAACCATCATGCGATTGACAGCCGGTCAACAAGTCTCCAACGCAGCCCGGCGAGACCGGTCGTTTACACATGGCAGATGGGTCCAGGAACCTACCTGTATGCTTCTCGACTCGGTCCACGCTAACGGCTTATTACAGGAGCGGTCGAGCAGCGGGGCTGGCGCTCTCCGCTCAGAGGAGCAGAAGTCATCGGGGCCGTCCATCTAGAGCTCTCACGTCTTCTCCTGCAGCGGCCCAAATTGGGGACCCTCTGGAGCCAATAAACTGCGCCGGCGTGAATCTGCACTCCAGGGTTTATATGGCGGAGCAAGATAAGCGAGAAGGCGGCGTGACCTGGCCACTTTGCATGTCTGCACGAAGCTCGCGAGTGATGATTCAAAAGTTCGATACGATGTAGTGGATCGAGTCTGGAGCGGCCACATCCAGCAACAAACACGACCCGTCGGACTGGAGACGAAAAGCTGAGCCCTCCGTATGGCCAGTCCTGTACGGCTTGGTTGGACAAGCTCAACGACGGTGTGTTCCTTTCGCCTCGCACCCGCCACCTTCGCCTTCGTTACACAACTGAGGGGTTGTGCACCTGGCAAACTCCGTCGAGGCCGTTGATCAGCTCATAGAGCAAGGTCTCTTGTACATCGAGAAGCGACTGTAGCGGGCTTGGTCCCCTGTCGGCCAAGCTCATTGTGCGCTGAGCTTTGCATACCAGCACGTAGACAGCTTTTGCCAGAGCGGGTAGCCTCTGGAAGAAGCAACCGATGCAGCTGTCAAGTCTTGTCTCGGCCAGCCCGTGGCTTTGATCTTGGGCCGACCTGCGGGAGCTTTTTGAGTTCGCATGCAGCAAAAGAAATTGCCTAGAAAGTGGAGCTGGCATTGGTAGGAAACTGAGAGGCCAGGCCCGCAGTTGTTATTTTCTCTCGGTAATCCCATACTACTCCGTTCTCTACGTCTGAGTTTATTTACGGCCAAGTACTCCGGACGGTTTCATAGGCAAGGATCCGCATCCGGGCTTTAACCCAAGAGTACAGAGCTATGATGAGGACAGGGATAAGTCCCAGTTCTCCGGACACGATGATGTTTCTCGGTTTCCAACAACACTATCGGGCGGGCGCCCGCGCGTTCGTCATGGACAGACATCAGAAAGCCCTGGGTGTTCTTGGTGTTGGTCCCGCCACATCGGCCACATTGTTCGCTGCGAACCTTTGATCAATCAGGCTTGGCGTGCACAGGGAGTGTCTTGCGTACCGGCTACTTCAACCACATTGCGGTAATATACCTACAGCATATGTGTTTGTACTTGCAAGCTAGACCGCCTCGACCGCCTGAACACTAGTGTCTCGGGTGTCCCAGGTACTTTCCCTCTTTTATCTTACTCTCATGAACCTCATCTGAGTCTGCTCATATAAGGATGAATTGCCATACCTACTCTTCAATGTAATCGGCCTATTGATACCCAGAGGCCTGAGTCTTCTTGTTGTAAGGCCTGGACATTCATCGACGACATATACGCACACCCACCCATCACACTCCGTCACTTCTCAACCATCACCCTGAACCACGTGGCTTGGCCAGTCAGATACTTGGCCTGGCCTGATCACTGCGTTAGTGATGCAAGAGAGCAACTCGACCGAGCAGGGGAGGATCTTTGTAAGCCCCCCCACATATCCTCACTGTTTGACCAGTCACTTATTGAAGCTCCTCAGCCTCTGTTTTCCAAACTCCCGGCCGAGCTGCGTTGGAAAATCTGGGCCTTCAACCTGCCGGGCCCAAGGCTGGTATCTGTTCATTGCGGCTCCAAATCATTATCCTCTTCCTCTGGGTTGAACAGTAGGCACCACGGTGTGCCCCTGTCGTCATCCTTTGGGTGTACCTCACAGGCCCAAATCCCACCAAACCTTCACGTTTGTCACGAGTCTCGCCGCGAATGTCTGCGGCAGTACCAGGCGTCGTTTGGGATAGCCCGGCAGCCAGGGCAGACATTTTTCGACCTAGAGCAGGACTACATGTACTTTGGTCCTCGGGACGGGTTCATGGCTTCCGAGGCAAATCTACGGACGGTGCTGAGCCTGTGTGACCCGACGGAGCTGGCGCAGGTGCGCCGCGTAGCCATCAACGAGGCGATATTCTGGGTCTATGATTCGGCATGGCACCGCCAGGCCCCTTGCTACCATGATCATCACCACCAGCAACAGCAGCGTCAGCAGTTACAGACCCCTCCAAGCACACCTCTCGAACACCGCCACCAGCAGAACCGGCGCCAACCCCAAGAAGCAAACGCCCCGTTGCCGCTCCCACTCCCACTCCCACTCCCACCACCACCCGCAGCGGCAGCCATGACATATACAAGCATAGCAGCCTCCTTGCTGGTCGATATCTTGCGGCTGATCCGTGCACGCCTCCCCGGTCTTCGAGAGCTCGTCTTCGTCCCGCGCGACGAGAACCCGCTGTACAGCAGCGACTGCTACCTGACTGAGCCCGCCATGGGCCAGAACCGCCTGAAGAGACAGGTCCGCGAGGCAATTACGGCAGCCTTCGGGGGCGACAGCGACCCCGACAGGGCCTACCCGCCGTGGGAGTGGAAGATCAGGACCTTGAGTGCGGACCCCGACCCTCCCTCCTACGACAGGCACGTGCTCGGGTGGGGTGAAGCAGACGCTGACCACCCTGCGCATGGGGGCAAGGAAGGCAGGAGAGGTGGGATGGCTGGGTGCAAGGGGCCACTGAGCGTGGCGACGAGGCTGAGCGCGGTTCAGGAGAGCGTGAGGAGGTTCCTCGAGGTGGAGATGGAGGTTGATGCCCGCAGGCAATGAAAAGGATCCAGGGGGCGGGCGCCAAATCTGGCGGCAGTACATTGTCACACATGTTGCGACTATTTCGCTCGTCAGATGATCTCGGTTCACCCCAGAGATTGACCCAGCCTAGCTCACGCAAAGTACTTGTGTCAAGATGCCGCGCTAACCCCAACAATTTACCTGGTGACCTGTCAGGTTCGTTGGGACGTCCCTTCAGCTTCTCAAGATCCTCAATGAACAATCAGCACATACTTGCAGCACGTACTTCATTTGTCCTAGGCAAGAATCGATCCGCACCATTCGACCCACGCGGTCCGAAGCTACGTGCGCCTCGTCAATGGCGTGGTCTGTTCAGCGGATAGCATACTTGGCCGTCTAAGCCTCCAGCATTTGTCCTTGGTCCGGCAGCGAATATACTTTGTGACTGACCCGGTCCGTGCCCAGCAGACAAACCCTGCCAGGCACACCTCCCCTGGAGCCGTTCGCTTCCATGACCTCCATGCGAGCCGGCACGAAAGAGGCCATGTCCTCGGGAAAGTCCATCGCCCGCACCGACGTCTTCAAAGCCCCGTCTGACAGAGTTGTGATACCGGACTCGTTGGCTTGGTAGTGAGGGTCCACCGGCCGGAAGAGTATGCGGAGCAGACTTGGCTTCCGGTCTTGCAGAAGTAAAGATTAACCTTCCTGAATGTGAATAATTCGCGCGACGTTTTGGTGGGACATACCTTTGGAAAGGCACAATGCCAAAAGAACTTGTTCATTCAAGAACTTGATGTCAATTATCCGGCCATCACTGCCCGGGTCCAGGCAACGTATGTAGTAGAGCGCCGTGGAAGGGGCGCTGCTGATGCCGTTGATGACCTCGATTTTGGTTTCGAATATGCCGACTAGAGAAATTTCCTTAGCACCAAGTGATTACTGATCGATCCGCTCGGAAGGGACTGACTGTCTAGTGGGTTCTCCTCGGATACCACAGCAGTGTATGTGATACCGTCCACACCATTCTGAGAAACCTTCATTGTCAGTACCGTTCAAGACGTGGGGTCAGTAGTGATTACGCCCAAGAGTAGACCCACCGGTTTCGAGACGGAGCACATCTTCGCATCCACAGCAGCAAAGGTCTCCCGATCTGAGTTTCCGTGAACTAGCTCTAGTCTCACGGCCTGACCAAAGCGAACACTTCGCTTCTCCGCCTCTGCGATGTTTTTGAAAACATCTCCCGCCTTGGCAGTGAGAAATTCAACCACGAAAGCCAGCTGCGTCAGGCCTTTCATATACGGAGTCCCTGCCTCCTGTCGCTTGAGCTGGTTGTCCAGCTCATTCAGTACCCCGGAGCTATCCTGCATGCGCTCCCAGTCCTCATCCCAGGCTTCCCGTGGCACCTTTGCAAAGTGAACGGCCATGGGGCTGCTGACCAGGTATCTCTCGATGTACCGCAGGATCTTGGCTGGGTCAAGGAGGGCCTCTTTCTCCATGAAGTCCTCCGGCACCGTGGCGGAAGAAACACGATCTATGGTCAACCGAACCCAGGATGAGAAGGTGCGGAACAGCTCTAGCTCCTCCATCACGATGAGTAGAACCCTGTGACAGATGAGGTTGAGAGCGGACAAGATGTCGACAAGTCGTGTTATCTCTGTATTTGTGAACCCGATGTGATCTTCTTCCTCGTGGAAACGAGCTATACCAGAGAGCCGGCTTAGGATAAGCGTACAGCGCTCAATGGCTGGGAGCATATTTTCGTGTATGAGATTGCGCAGGCTCTCGAGACCGGGGATGACTGCTTTCTCCCAACGCTTGTGGCCCTGGTGCGACTGGTCAGAACGGTCGTCGAGGAACACAACATGAAAAGGACTGACTCACTCGTTCAGCAATGCTGTCGACCAGCCACTCTCTGACGGGGCGATGGACATGCCCCGTCATGACGGTATGATAGAGGGCCTGAACAATATTCGTGGGGCCGGATTCCATCTTCTGAAGGTCCTCCTGGATGAATGACAAGAATCGAGATGGCAATTCTCGCGTCGACGTCCATTCGTTGACGATGTGTACTTGGGTTTGCTTCAAATATCGCAGCAGCTTTTGTAACGTGGTCGTTTTTGAGGCCAAGAGAGATAGGTTCACGGGCGAGTACGATACAAACCTTAGGTCCATTGGGACCAAATACAAATGCTTAACACGCTCCTCGCCATTTTTGCGTAGCAGCAGAGAGTGGGTTGATACCTCGGGATGAGCGGCGTGCAGGCCAAGTTGATAGCCGCCATCAGTCTGGCTGGCGTTGGGGCTCGGGCCCTGTTTGATGGGAATACTGAAACTCCCTATAAGGAAGGAATCGTAGATGCTCAGGTGCACACGGCCATCTCTCGTCCCGACAGCCATGACATCGACCACATCGTTATCTTCGGGCCTCAGCGGCGGAAACATGGACTCCAGGGACGCAGTCGTGGAGAAGACGAACATGTCATCACCGACACCTCCAGAGACGGGCAGCGGGCTGATCTTTGGCAAGGATGTGTCGATCTCGAGAAACGTAAGCGCGTGCGGCAGATCTGCGAGGTCGCCGGGCGGCCCTCCTGTCACATCTCCCTGGCGTGGCTCGTCCGCCGAGGACAGCCCAAGGTCTTGCAGCCTGGAGGCAAGATCACTGTCGCTGCCAAAGTGACGCTTCCCCGTCAGGTTGCGGGCCCAGGCCACATATGTGATGGGTTCTGGGTCCGCGTCTGGGTCTGCCGGATCCTCAGCGACGCTGATGCGGTGGACGACCTTTGTGTTTTCCACCCCGAGGAGGCGGACTGTGCCGTCGTCCCATGCTACCGCCAGAAACTGACCTGGAATCGAGTCAGCAAGGTTTGCCCTGAGATAGGTGTGGTGCGCGTGTGTTTGTGCGACCGGGGAGAATCACAAACCGTCCGGCCTCCAGCACAATGCCTGAATTGTGTGGACACGATCAGTGCTGCTAGAAACAAGCTCGCCTCGAGCACGCCAGATGGTCTGGGTGTTGGCATTGCTGACGGTCGCTACAAGGTTCAGCGTGGGCGAGCATGCTAGCAGCTCAGGCGACACTGCCGCTGGGAAGCTGCTCTGGCTGAACAGGCCAAGCTTCAATGCTTTGGCAGACATTGCTCTCGTGATGAGTATTGCAAGTACCTTGTGGGCTTCATTGTTTTGAGGGACGCATTGTTTTGCTGGTTCTGGGGCCCCAGAACTGAATCAAATGTGGTTGTAAAGCGTCGCGTCTTGTAGAAGTCGCGTCCTGGGCAGTGCAGGCAGGCCTACCCTCTGAGTCCACTACTGCACCACACCACAGGTACACTCAGTACTTCGAGTACAGCGCTACCCTGATACACAACACAGAACACATCCAACCCATGGATGTCCTCACAGACACAAATTCCATCACCCATTTTTCTAGTGCAGGTGATTGAAATTGATTTTCCCATATACAGTACAAAGTAGACTACAGTACAGCGCTGCCTAGGCAATTCCTTGCTATGCTAGACCAAAGTGGCCCAACGCCCCAACTCACAAACGCCGCCGTGAGCATCGATTGCTCTTGCTCTATTGCCAACCAGGCCCGTCCCGTTGACTCCTGTGCCTTGCAAAGATCCGCACCGCTCGCCGTACCCTTTCAAATGCATTCTGCTCAAGTGCTATGCAAGGTATCACAATGTGTAATTAGCATTCGTCGCTTGCTCTTCCATTCCGTGATTGGAATTTGAAGGCGAGTATCGTTCGTGGTCGCTCACGCTCGCGAATTGCACCCTTCATCGCTGGATGCCTCCTCGATGACTTCCACCTCAGAGTCATCAAACACCATGTCGTCCGAGTCGTAGAAGACATCCTCATCCTTCCAGTCGATTTCATCGTACTTCTCTGCGGCAGCTTCTTCCCAGGCCTTGTTTGCTTCTGCATCCAGATCAAGGCTCTCTCGGAAGCGAGATGCATCGCTTCCTACGTCGTTCTTTGCTGCCAGCCACAAGTCATCCCATGGGTTTCCTCCAAACACTCCACCTCGGATAGAAGCTTTACCCGGGGCAGCGTCTTTACCGTCTTTACCGGCACCATGGCTCAGTTTCTCTGCGGCTTCTCGCTCTTGCAGCTCTGCCAAAGTGACCGATGGCCGTGGCGATCTGAACACCCCACGTGCTTCATCGTGCTGGATGACCTCAGCGTCACACTTGAAAATAGAGGATCCCTCATCCTCGTCTTCCGCAACCTCTACCGCGGATGGCTGTGTCGATGCCCGCATGGATGGCTGCGAAAATGGCTGGAAGGCGTCATCTAGTTGATCGATCAATTCACCACCATCCTGCACGCTCCAACTGGCCATGCAATCGACCACCTTGCCAGGTGTGGATCTGCCGGAAGTCGCGCCATCCTACTGCGCCACATTCTCGGTCGGACCCATCTCTTTCATCTCCTCGGTATGAGCTGAAGGGCCGGTGCCGTCAAACATGCGGGCTCTGCTAGAGGCGCCGATTCCGATGGCGGAGATGCCCTCAGAGAGATTGCTCAAGATGCCACCTTTATTTGGCCCAGCCTGTTGCCCAGGAACTTCCACACCGGCGAGCACGGTCTCACCGAAGGTCTCCGCAGTGGAGCTGCTTGGCTGAGGGCTGCCAGGTCTCTTGGGAGTTCCGGGAACGCTGTCAGGTGCGCTGTGGTCAGGCCGGGGGCTGGCTGTTGCAGATCGAACTGCTCTTGCAACTCTGTCAGTGGTGGCCGCCGCGGCATCCAGAGCGCCGTTCATCTCTTTGTTGGTCCTGCCAAAAAGTTGATACCACCACCGGATCTCATTGAGACGTGGAAAGATCAGTCGCTCCTTGCCCCTTACGTTGTCATCAATTACAGGATCGTAGGTGGGGTTCGTGAACTGTTCCGGTCGGCTGAGGAAATGGCCCCACACAGACGCTGTTCGCTCATGGAGCCTGGCGTCTTTTCTCTGCTTTTCGTTGTTTAGCAAGAATGTGCCGTACTGACCAGAATACAGGTGGTAGAGTAGTCGACGAAGGAAACGCTCGTTGAACTCAAACCGGTCGGGAAATTGTCGGACCAGCTGGTAGACAGCGTCGAGGTACTGGTGGAAGACAGGGCTGATCTCCTTTTCTCGGGTTGCCTGGTCCTCGATGACCGGGCTTGATTCCCGCTCATCACTAGCAGTAGCAATAGCAGCCAGACTGTCAGGATCCGAGTCCTCTCTATCCTTGTCTGAGCTCCAGGCGTGCTTGAAGAACTGCTTGGTCTTTTCAAGCACTTCGCCTCGCCCATCACTCTGTCCAGGCTGTATCGTCGAGCCAGCCATGCCGTCGTCCTGCATGACAAACCAGTTTGCACTGCTCAGGGGGCCGGATCGCTGGTGAAACATGTGGCCAAAGGACAACCAGTCCTTCTCAATCAGCACAATGAACCCAGTAATGGTGCGGTAGTACGGATCCAGCATGATCTGTGACAAACCGCTTAGCTGGCTGGTGCGGTCCCAACCATCCGAACAATGGATCAGAACATGTGAATGCTGGATGCCAACCTGTCTGGCAATCAAAGCTGACCCATCCAGGATTCCCGTGATGTGCTTCAGCCAGTCACTCTTGACAAGAAGGTCCTGATTGGGCGGACCACTGGAGATGTCTCCATCCTTGAGCGCGCTGATGACCTTGTTCAGGCTGTTCCTCATGACATGGATGTTTTGGATGTTCAAATATGCCTTTGTCGCGAATTTGTAATAATCCATGTTCTCAGAGCCCTTGCCTACAACCTGCATGGCCATCGAGTTGATGGCTGGTCGAGCATCAATAATCAAGTTGTGCTGCTGGGCCCCAAAGATGATCCTCTTGCCCTTCTCATCGTGGAAAGCATCACCAGCCGACAGCAGCTCCGGCTCTGTCTGGTCCGGATCAGTGGAGTTGTGGTCCGCCTTGTCCGACAGCTCCTGCTGGGTGCTTGAGGGACTGGCATCCGAGCTCATGGAGGGCGGTGCCTCTTGAATGTAAGGATTCGAGAAGCATGCCTCGACCAGGGCCTCATCCTGCCGATTGCGGTTCCCGGTGATGCCAACCCTTGGCTGGGAGCTTCGAGTGATGGAGCAGTTGTTGATGGGATGCAGGTAGGTCAGGGTGGGCACACGGGCTCGAGTGCGGTGAGAGGCGGCATATTTCAATGTTGCATCGGAGATCCTGTTGGGAACCACGAGAACAGATGGGTACGTTGGAGAGAAGGTCTGGTCGGCGTTCACATCGGAGATCCTCCAGCCTTTGTCCTGTAGCTTGCCGCCGATGCCCTGGCGCCGAAACTCAGCTTTGGCGTCGTACAAATGCCAGCCATCAATGGCGCGCTCCGACTTGGGCGCATTGTAGTTCAAGGCATACAGCTTGTCTATGCTACCAAGACGACAAGAGCGAGCTATCATGAGATTGAAAGCGTCCTGGGCTGCCTTGTGCTCTTGAAAGTGATACAGGACAAAGTAAAAGTCGCGACAACGAAGGCGGATACTGGATTCTCGGCCAGAGTTTGGCGGTGTAGGTCGGTACTCGCAGGACGAAATCATTGGGTACGCAACCCACGATTCTCGAGGGCGCTCTTTGGCGCCGTTTGGAGCTGCGTCGGTTTTGAGTGGGGGAGCGGTAAAGATGATATGGTAATCTGTCAATCTGAGGCAGCCTCGGGTTGTCTCGCCCCGGCAGACGGCGGTCACGTCTTCTACGGTCTGTGAGTTTCAGTTGTCAGTCTTGGTGTAGGATGATGCAAGTACACGCGAAGCAACGCGTGGAGGGTCGGTCGGCGGCCTTACCTGTCGAATTTCCACCATCTTGAAAAGAGGCTCATGGAGCCTATGGATGTTCTGGAAATGCTGCTGTTGTTTGCTATTCCAGAAATTTAGAGGATTACTATTGGACTTTGAGTTGTTGATGGAGGCGCGACAACAACAGTGGCGACCGTGACAACTCGGGCATCAAGAGGGCGAAGCTGTCGGGAGGTGACGATGATGTGTGAGGTCGGGAAATAGCTAGCGGGCCCTGAAGTAGTAGTAAGCCTGCAGCCGTGGTGAATGTGATAGCGACCAAGTGAATCAAGCTGAGAGATTCGCAACTTGCTTGTGTTCACTTTGGTTGCCCAAGTGTCGTCACAAAGCCAGATACACCTGTTGTCGCAAAGCTGCAAGCTCCAACTGCCAGCTCAGGGTGGATGGTCGTATTGAAGCATGTGAGCGCTTTGCACTGGTCGCAGTTACCTGGCTGTACCGTATGTAAGGTATCAGCTGGGCAGGTACCTGACCTGGGTACCCCGCCGCACAGGTCCATCTAGAGCACAGTATGGTGCCGGCAGGCCTAGTTAGATCACTTGTCCCTTGAGGGATAGCCCAGCAGATGCTTTGGTGTTCCTCTTACAGCCACTAAATTCACAGGGGCAGACCATTAATTCTACCATCAAACACGGCCCCGGCTGTTGAATTTCCTTCAATACTCAAAATGGACAGAAGAACTTAACACAAAACAGCCGAAAATGGACAGTATATGAACGTGAAACATCCATTACCACCTCTCCTGTCACAGACTTTTTTTTTTATCCCCTCAAAAACACCAGTCCTCAACAACTCAAGCTCATCATCTACATCAGTACAGGGACTAGCACCACATTCACTAGGGTGGTCCGTGCGCAGTAGCCCTACCCACCAAACCGTCCTTTACACCCAAATTTGCGATTTTGGCCGTCTCCGCCTGCGAACCTTTTTCGAGACCGATTGCCCGATTGACCTGCCCGACCTGCCATCATCAAACGGCCAGCGACGACAATTCCCTTGGAACCTTCCGACTCGACAACCCTCTTCCAAAATCGCCATCAACCTCTTTACGTTCAACCGATCACCGAACAACTGAGTCAACATGGCGGTCCCAGGTGCCCAGATGTGAGTTGCACCCCCAGCATTTCCTGACAACAACGAGAGACATTGTACTGACGACATGGTGTTTACAGCTCCAAGAGGAGAAAGTTCGTCGCCGACGGTGTCTTCTACGCCGAGCTGAACGAGTTCTTCCAGCGCGAGCTGGCCGAGGAGGGATACTCGGGCGTCGAAGTCCGCGTCACCCCCACCGTCACCGACATCATCATCCGCGCCACCCACACCCAGGAGGTCCTCGGTGAGCAGGGTCGCCGTATCCGCGAGCTCACCTCTCTCATCCAGAAGCGCTTCAAGTTCCCCGAGAACAGCGTCTCCCTCTACGCCGCCAAGGTCCAGAACCGTGGTCTGTCCGCCGTCGCCCAGTGCGAGTCCCTCCGCTACAAGCTCCTCAACGGCCTCGCCGTCCGTCGTGCCTGCTACGGTGTCCTGCGCTTCATCATGGAGTCCGGTGCCAAGGGTTGCGAGGTCGTCGTCTCTGGCAAGCTCCGTGCCGCCCGTGCCAAGTCCATGAAGTTCACCGACGGCTTCATGATCCACTCCGGTCAGCCCGCCAAGGAGTTCATCGACAGCGCCACCCGTCACGTCCTTCTCCGCCAAGGTGTCCTCGGTATCAAGGTCAAGATCATGCGCGGCTCCGACCCTGAGGGCAAGGCCGGCCCCCAGAAGTCCCTGCCCGACGCCGTCACCATTCTCGACCCCAAGGAGGAGGCCCCAGTCGTCCAGCCCGTCAGCCAGGACTACGGCGCCAAGGCCGCCCAGGTGCAGGCCGCGGCTGAGGCTGCTCGGGCGGCGGAGGAGCAGGCAGAGGGTGAAGAGCAGCCCGCTGCGGCGGAGCAATAGGTGGCTTCTCCAGCGAGACATGCGCGTCACCCATCCCTTCAACTTCCAACACGTTCGGATGAGTTTTTGAACGGTCCTCACTCTCCAGACTACCATGGCAACCCTTTTCGACCTCTACCAACTGTGGAGGCCCCTTCGGAGCTCGTGATGGCGGGCATTGCTTTGGATGGGTTCGCTGGCCACCGCCGGCATGTGAGCGACCTCGATTGATTCTGAACGGGGGAAGTGTGGTGAGGAAGGGAGAGTTTCTATCACAAAACACCAGGGCTTGGCGTAATTGAAATGCATTTTTGCTGGATTCAAGGGACAGGGAATGTTGCTGGCTTCTGTTTTGTAGTTTGCTGCTCATGCCGAACTAGATGGACAATTGAAGAGCAACGAGGAAATGACAAAGTGAAATCCCATTTGACGAATTACTGATTGATATGCTGCCGTTGACAAACATGCGTGCTAAGGAAGATTGGCGTCTTCTTCAAAAGCCCCTTCGTTATTCAAAGTCACTAACACGCTGTACAGAATGCTGCGGAGTATTTTCACATCTGATGTGCCCTTGATCTTGACACTCGTCCTCAACCGTCCGCCTTCCATGCTGATAGTCCCCCATTGCCCAACATCTCCCGCTCCCTGTCGTCCCATACACACGCCATTTTCCTGTTCTCCAGTGTCCTACAGCGCCAACCTTGATTGCCGCGTAGCTATGCCAAGACAGCAAGCAGCGTACACTACGTCCGACGGCTTCTCAACGTCACTGGTCTTCGATCGATTCTCATCCGACCGACCGGACATCAACCCAGCAACCGGCAACGCGCTATCAGTCTGAGTTGAGTTTCAACAGATTCATGCTCGCCTCTAGCCCAGTCATGACAGCCAGAAAGCCAGGCAGACACGAGACTTGACCAACGCGGCCCACACTGCATCTACCGCTGGGTCTCACCCTCCGAGTCACTGTCAGAGACACTGTCAGAGTCATCGTTCCTCCTCCAAAACGGCAGCAGGTGGCGGGTGCTCCGACGGTCTTCAGCGCCCGGCTGCGCAGCAGCAGCGCCAGCGGGGACGGTGCCGTACGAGGGCGCGGCGCCGGAGCCGGCAACCATTCGCGTCTGCGCGCCGGGCTGCGACGAGACCAGCAGCGGCGCGTGGACGGTCGCCCTCGGCGGGGCGGGCACCGTCCTGTCCGCGGCGGCCCGCAGGGTCTTGCTGCCCCTCTCCCGCAGGAGGGCCTCGACGCGCATGCAGTTGCGCGTGTTGGGCTTGATGATGGCCGTGAGGATGTCGCCCACGATCGGGATCAGCTTGATGGCGAAGTCGATGAGGGCCCAGGTGAGCATCGCCACGAGCGTGGCTGCCGGTAGGCCACCCTGGACCTTCCTCGCTGCGCGTATAAGGGTCAGGGCGTTGATGAGCGAGATGATGTCTTGAGGTGTTGCGTGTTAGCCAAGCCTATTCCGGTCTCATGGATGAAGGACGCCTTTGCACGGGGTCATCACAGCAGTGGACCTGTTCCCTGATTCCTCTGATGAGAACCATGAGGAGCCCCGGATTTCCAAGGACATAATGGGATATCTTTCGGAGTCGGCTACTTACCGCCCACCACCGGAATCAGGCCCCAAAGGGTTACGGTGCCGAATTGAACATGTAGGCCGCAGCAGCAATGACAGTCTGTACGTTTGTATTAGTCTCCGTGTTACTAGATGCAGCAGATAGAGCGGACGAGACGTGCGGGCTGTCTGAAGCCCCCTTTGTCACTGGTAACCGACTCTTTGCATACAAGACGAACTTGCGAGCCCTCAAGATGGGATTAGAGTCTCTACGGGAAGAAAAGACAACCACATACCGATCCACCACTCATACCGATAGGCCTTGCGCTGGACCGTCTTGAGGACGCGCTCATCTTGGGCGCTCAGGCCAGGCGGCAGCGACTTCTTAAGCTTCTTGCGCCGGCCATCTTCTGTGACGAGGATATCGTATCTCGGATTCTGGATATACCGTGAGCTGCATGGGCAAGGCAGAGGGTTTGTACACAGAATTTGTCTGCCTCTCGCTCTCCCTCTGTCTCTTACCTCGGGCCCGAAATTGTCCTCCAGCTTATCCCCTACGTACTTTGTGGCAACAAATTTCGCGAGGAACGCCATGTCTGTTAATAGTCCAACTTGAGAGTATGCTGTAAATGAAACGCTGACAGGTTACGTGATGGTAAGGTACTTCGTGCTACTATGGAATCAAGTTAGGTCAGAAGTACCTTGGTACTCGTTCGGTCTGGCAAACAACTGTCAAGGTTGCATGAGGTCGGTCTGTACGTACCGCCCGACCGATTTCGCAGCTACGCACAGCTGTCACCAGCTGGCCGCCGAGCAAGCTCCGTTAACCAGCTGCAGCTCTTAGATGACATGACGAGAGCCGCCAAATGGCATTGAAATCAGACATCAAATGTTCATTGCTGGCAGCCCATCCATCGTTATTGATGATGGATTTCCACAGTGTCTAGAAGGGCAAAGTGTTGATCCCCAAAAGAGCCAGCCTAAGCTCCATCAATCCAGCCACACAGCCGTGAATGACAACTGTAAATTCTTTACATGACAGACCCTCAAGGCCGCCTTTTCTATAATGAAAATGAGTATTCTTGTTGAAGGCTTGACCACCCTCAGCCGTAGATCGGACCCATATGTGATCAATGACAACAGCATTCCCATCTCCAATGAGCTCGCCCACGGTTACCAGGAGGATGTCGAGGCCTTGGCTTCCAGAGCACCCTTCCCATTTCATCCACGCCGTTTATCCAGTGAAAACTGGATAATAGGGGTTGCGCGTAAAAGCCCAAGAGAGCTGCACGGGCCAGCCAAACTTGAACAGGACGTGAGGCTCCCCAAATAGTCACGGACGAGCTCATTGTCGAGAGCACATGAAGAGACGACCATTCGTCCCCGTCGTACAAGTACAGCCCGCCCGGAAGAAAACCAAGACGTGGTGAGCCACCCGTTAAATATCCAAGACGCCAGATGCCCGTTGTCAAAAATCCCAACCCAATTCGTTCCCGCCTCCCTGCATTGAATACAGCCCATGCATCGCGTCGTGTCGTGTCGTAAGGTTGTCATCCCCCCTTTCTATCCACCGATGATAACCTTGATGTCGGTTTCCCGGTGTCGTCGTTTAAGCCTTTCGTCACAGCGGGAGGCTCAGATCTCCGAGCGGTTCTAGATGTCGACAAGGTGTGAATGTACAGGGCGGAGTACCGCGTTTACGGTACATGGATAGATAAAGCAAATGTGACGTAAAGGGTACCGAAACTCTAATCCGCGAACTCAATCTCCAAATCCGACCCATCGACCGGTGGCGGCCCCGTTGATCATCGCTCGCCAGACTTCGGCGGCTGCATCTCACTCGATTTCGACCTCCCGTTCGCCGACGCTGAGCCGTTCTGCTTTGTCCTTCCGCCATTGTGTTCGTCGTCGCTATCCTCTGCGAGGTCTGTCAGGCCGAACTCGGCAGCCTCCTCCTCGTCGTACGCCCGCATGAGGCCCTCACGATCGCCGCCGTGGCCAAGGCTTCTGCGCGCCTCCATGCTCATACGCGTCTGGATCTGCGATATCATGTCCGTGCCCACAGAATCGTCACCGCCTCGCCCAGAGATCATCTTGAAGCCATTGGGGTCGCTGCGTGATAAGTTCAAGAGGTACACGCCCGTGAAGGTGACGAGGAACCCGCAGAGAAGGGAGAGCGTGTTGATAGGGTCGGTGGTATTGAAACCACTGTAGAGTATAAACGAGGCGCAGAGGGTCGCAGTTGTGAAGGTCACGTAGTAGAGTGGGTTGACACTGCAGATCTTGGTTAGGTATGTGGACGAGGGTGCAGAGGGCAATGTGGGAGACGTACATGTTGGTGGGGAACTGGCTGAGTGCCTTGTTGAAGTAGTTCATCTGGGTCAGGATGCAGACCGTCGTAATAATCATGAATACGTAGGTTGAGGCGTGAGTGAATTGGTTGTTGCCCGCAAAGGTCAGCTTGAGAGCGATACCGAACGCCTTGATGGCCATGACCGACACTGATCCCACGAGGGAGCAGATGCTCAGGTAGATCAGAGGGTTTTGCTTGCCGTAGACCGGAGCAATTCTGTAGATCATGAAGACGGAGAAAGCTGCCACTGTTATGGCGTATATCAAGAATCCTGGTAAGATAGTCAGTATCGCCTGTCGCGAAAACAAGGGAAATCGCGCCTCACCAGGCCTCAGCGCGTATGCGAGGATAGTCTCGATGGTCTCGATATCCTCATCTGGCGGCGCATGTAGCACGATGATTACCGCGCCAATGAGGCAGATGGCACACCCAAGCCTGCCTAATATCCCAAGCTCTTCTTTGAGAAAATATGAACCCAACACTGCGCCTATCAGCACCGACAGCGCACCAAGAGGCGTGACGAGAATGGCCGGCGCAAAGGCATACGCTGCGAAATTGCACACCTCGCCGACAACCACTGTATTTCAGCTGTCAGTATGCTGAGCCGAGCCGGAGTCGAGTATGATGTTGTTCCCTTACAGGTGCAGATACCGGCCCACCATAAGGGATTCCGGAGGTACACGAAACCTTCCCCTTCGAAGCCATGTGTTTCTCCTGCTTGGTTGAGACCCTGTCAAGTTCTAGTCAGCCGTCCCGTTCGTATGCGTGATGGTCTCAGGGAGTCGGGGTCTGGTCTGCCGAGCGTGCAGGTGTGGAGGTACCTTTTTCGTTATGACGAAGCTTGTGCCTGCGCCGCCGAATACGTCAGTCAAGTCAACCCTGAAAGGGAAGGTGGGATGTGAGAGGAGAATGCGCCGTACCGATGGCTAAACTCGAGGTCATGGCCAGCCCCAGGCCGATGTATCTGCAGTGTCCATCGTGGTCAGCGCAAGGTGGTCAGAAGAAGCGTCGAGAGGTCGCTGGACGATCGTTCGAATGGCGGACCCGAGGGAAGCAGTGGTGAGCCGTACTTTTCCTCCATCATCATACTGTAACGAGCGCAACAGCAGCGAGACGCTGCCTCTGTATAATCAGGGCCGTCTCGGGTTGTGGCGAGCGCGATGAGCGCAAATAGCGCGGCGCCCGGAGTGTGTAGGTAGCCCGAGGGTGGGAATGACTTCGCGCCAGGCGAAACCAGGGGGGGTGGTTGTGAAGACGGATCGATTAGGCGGGGGTTCCGCTAACGAAGACAAAGGCAAAGGGTCAGGCAGGGCCGATGTGTCTACTGATGTCGTCTCAGGGCCCAGTGCTCGTCGGCGAGTGGGACGGTGGATGGACGGTGATGGCTTGTATTGTGTTGTGGGTTGGTGTCGTGATGCGATGCGTGGCCTGTCGTCCTTGTTTGACGTCGGGAGGTGGTTCGGCCAGGGAGAGGTGGTCGAAGGTTGAGTATCACTGGTGCGTACGTGTGTGTGGGGGGGATGAACAAATCGTTTCAATGTCCGGACCCCGTTCCAGGAAAGCGGCCAACGCCTAGGGAAAAAAAAAGAGAAGGTCGTGCACCAGACAGGGACGCTTTCCCCTTCGGAGCTGGACGAGGACAGTTGTACAGGAGCGTAGTGCGTATGGGAGGGAGTCAAAGAATCTGGGATAGAGATAAAATTGGCTGGGCAGGGGGAACCGATGTTGCTGTGAGTGTTTTGGCGTGGCATACATTCGCTACGCAGGGAGCGGCTGGTGAGGTCTGGAGGTCTGTTGAATTGAATCGACTGGGCGTGCGGCCTCGTTTCATCCATGGGCGTTGGACGTCACTCTATCCCTGGAGCTAGTAGCCCCCTAGCGGCGCCGCCCGCTGCCTCCCACCGAGGCAGCATAGCATGTTACATGTGCCTGGCGCCCTCTGCGTGCGCAGGTGGGTACCCCGACTCCGACCCCGACAGGCCCTCGAAGCGTTGGAAGCAGGTACGTACTGATCCCCCTTGCCCTTGCCTCGCTCCGCCAGCGCGAATCGAGGCCCCCCAGGTTTGGAATACGAGGGGCCTGCATTTCTCGTGCCTTGCTTGGTCATGGGCTTGCGCAATTGCAGATGGCTGAGGCTTCGTAATGAAAAGGTACGTATTTCCCCTAGTCTACCTATCCAGGCCACACTGAATACCGACACTAATCCCTAGACCTAGGCGATAGATGAATTTTTTTTTTATTAAGAGCTAGCTCTTTTGCCCGCCCGCCTCTCACAAAAAGAGAACACCTGGCAATCCAGTTCCCGCCCGCCGGCTCACCAGCTGCTAGAGTTGAAACGCCGGGGTGCCCGGGTATACCCAGCGATCTTGGTGCTATGGGGAGCCAAGCAAGTCAATTATTCAGAGTTCCCTCTCCATGTCGACTCAGCCCGGGTGTGTGGCGGGATTCACAAAATACTACCTACCTAGGTATTTACGTACACGAGCCAGCTATTGGTACAGTATAGTACTTTATTCTCTATTTATTTTCTCACGAAAAATAAAGAGGGGGTGAGAAACTTGCGATTTATTTGGTGAGCGGATGTCATACCAATGCCGCCATTACTGCGTGATAGTCCTATCGTATCCCCCATTCGAATAAGCGTATGGTGTGTCAGAAAAGTACTGTGGTACAAGTAGGCAAACTTCATTGACGTACGTATGCTCTGCTACTAGTGTGTGTGTGTGTGTGGATATGTACTCAGTAGACTTTGCCGCACCCGGGGCATTCAAGGAAAAAAAAATGGGGGCTGAGGTCGTCTCCGCGTCCCACAAGATGACGATGAGCTGGGTCCAGAGCCTAGACTAGCCGCCGGTGGAGTTGGCCAGACACTCAGCTCAGTAGCTTTGCTGTACATACATACGGAGGTTGAGCAGGCTGATAGCATTTGGCAGCAAAAAAGCTGACTTCCAGTATCACTGCAGCGTGGTAGAGGGTGGCCGGATCTTGATAGCTTACATGCCTAGAATGACCGATCAGTGATTCTGTGGCAGCAACTGAATCTCGCTTTTCCCTCAGAGCAACAAGTCGCGCCCTCGCCTGTTAGGCGACCCAGCACCGCCCCAGCTTACTCCTGTCACCAATCTTAATAGGCCTGCTTCGAAAGCCGGGATCGTCAGGCCTAATGACCAGCCACCTCAGATATTCCATTGGCAAAGATCATACCGTTCCAATCGTTGCATTCTGAATCGATCTGACCAGATCTGGATCCTACCGTGACGTTGTCCGTGATCTTCACCGCACGCGCAAATCAGGAGAGGTCCGCATAAGCTTCTTCGGGTCACCAAGAATGCTCCTGTCGCATTGATACAGAGCTATTCTACATATCCCAAGACCCCAGACAGCAGTGCTCTTCGCGATCTCGCCGCCTACAACGCCCGCTGCAGAAATTCCAAGAGACCTTTCCGCAAACAACCACAGGCCTTGCTTCCTCCCCTATCAAGCCCCATCTATGTCTACAGAAACCAATTATCGTCCCATGCGAGCCGCAACGATGCGCTCGCCTCGTCAAGAAAGATACTTAGCCTTCTTGGAAGAATCAACCGGCCCCGCTGAGGAAGCTCGGACATAACCATTCGTAGACCTTCATATCTGTCCATCCATTCCCCGTGGCCCTGCGAGTACAGACCATACGGTCGTGGAAAGGGCTCCGGAGAAAGGGCTTCTCCGAAGCCCGTGAGCCCCGTAATGCCCCCGAATCGATTGCGGCCCATGATGGCAAAATTAAAGGGTTTCAGTTGCCGTAAACTAGGAAGCCGCCACGAACGATGTCGTCGCGTGCGAATTGATACTCGAAGGCCACAGCTGAGCACAGAGATCGGTGGGGTTGCTGGTTCCAGGTCGTAGCGGGCCAGGCTTCTCCCCAGTTCAGAACTTACCTCTTAAACCTGTCGGAACCAATAGTTTTCGTCTGTGCTTCAGCTCGTCCACGTTGTTACTCGGAAATTGGGGGTTGCAAAGGCGGGGGTATAAGAAAACAAGGGGGGTGGGGGTAGTATATCAATGTGAAAGAGGTGCAGAGGACGCAGATGCACTACAACTGCTCCCATCATCTGTCCTTCCTGACACGCGGGTAGGGTAAATTTCTTGATCAAGTCCGAGCAGACGAGACCACACCGAGCAGCCACCTAGGTGCGCCGACGCTTGGCAACTGGAGCGATGTTAGCCCACACTGGTGATCCCGTACAAAACGATGACTTACTGCTATCGTCGCCTAGACCAACATCGTCCTCGTCTGCTTGTCTGCCTCTCTTAATAGAGAGACTCGAAGGAGACAGGTCGGTCTGGTTCTGATTTGCAATGTCAACTTCCTCGTTGTTGTCTTCGTTGTCGTCGTCGTCGTTCCAGTTGATCTCGTCCATTTCTGTCTCCGGAGAGCCAAGCCCCGCCTGTGACGGGGTCTGAACCAGGCGACCGGCATCTTCCAACGCCACGGTCGCGGATGCATCATCACCGTGATAAGCTTCTCCGTCTAGAGTTGCTGTAGCACTGGAGTCGTGTGAGCCAGGTCCTGGCGTGCCTGCAGACTCGGCCGGTTCCTCTTCAGTCGCTCCGATGTCCAGGTAGTCGTCATTCTCCGCTGCGTTGTAGTCTTGCATCTTGAAGTCAGCCGATGTACTTTCTCTACGGTTGTTAAGGTCTTGTGTGTTCGCCGTCGATGAGAAATTATTTGACCAGTGCGCCGTGGCAATCAAAGCTTGGTGAGCATCGACCAAAGCATCTTCGACCAGTTGGCGGTCAGGGATTCGATGTGCTATCTCAGACTCATGCCCTGCGTTCCCCATGGTGCCGATAGAAGTGGTTTGCCCGGACATGCAAAATGCGCAATCGCATATTTCGGACGACCCAGTACATCCGTTAAGTTCCAAAGAAGAAAGTCTCTCACCATCAGTAGGGCCATCATCTTCATGGGAGTGCTCGTTTTCTGGCTCAGCGTTTGCCTCTGTTCCAGCCAGTTCTTCCCCGCTGGGGTGGCCTTCCTCTGCGTATTGTTGACTCTCGGACTCGACGTCCACGCCCTCTGCTGTTAGGTCTTCATCATCACCTGGTACCATGTCGGTGTCTCTTTGGGTTCCGTCTGCGCTCAGATCGCGGAAGGCGTCATTTGCCGCGAGCTCAAGATCATCTTGCACTTCACCAGAGAGGGGTACTTCGTTGTCATCCTCTTTGTGAGCGGAATGACCTTCGTCAGCATCTGCCGAGAGTGACTCATTTGCTACTTCTTCCTCAACAAGGCCGGAGCGTGAGGCGTCCATGACTTGCTGTTGGCTCTCGCTGAGTCGAAAAGGGTTGTACGGCTGCTCAGGCTGATGCGACGCACTCAAATCTCCGTCTGTTTGTTCGTTAGGCTCGTTGAAAGATACCTCTTCAGAGTCTAAGTCCTCAAAACCATCGAAATCGTTCGATTCCTCCTCGACCGCCGCCAAGTCGGGAGTCCCCTCGTAGTAGAATGCGACCTGAGACAGACCCTTGCCCTCGTTTGCGTCGTTGGTGAGAGCTGTGAGCCGGTGCAAACAGTTCGGCCGCGTATCCAGGTAGATGTATAGCTCTGCTGACTCGAAACTATCATCGTCAAGCTTCACGAGCCGCTCATACAGCTCTAGAATCTGACCAAAGGTCGTTTGCTCAAGAAAGTCTTTCGTTGTTGCCTCTCCGAACTCAAGCCCCAATCCATCCACTTTCACAAAAAGCTCATCCGAAGCTTGAAGATCCTCCGAAATGACTTGACGGAGGCTTGAGAGGAACTGTGATAGAGGCTGTTGAAGTATGTCTGCGTGCTCAAAAAAGTAATCATCGGGATCAGCATCAGGAGACACGGCAAAGAGACAGAACTCCGCCGCTGCATACGATACCCTCACACGCGGGTGCTCGTCCGAGCGCCTGGATACCTCCACCTCTTGGTCACCGGCGTCTTCAAAACCATCGACCGTACTTGTGGTATTCTGGGCCGCGATGGTGCCTGCAAGTTGAGTATCCTGTTCAAGACTCTTGTCCTGGGCAATCTCCTCGCTGCGAGGTTGCGCAGTCATTGCTTCGTTCTCAGTCGCCTCACCGACGTAGCTTTCCTCCATTGGCGGCTGCGTCTCGTCCCCAGCTTGTATCTTAGCGACTTCTTGGGGACTGGCATCTCTATCATGTGCCCTGTCTTCGAATTGATCTTGCTCCGGGTGCGAATACTCGACACTTTCCGTAGTAATCGTGGTGGTTTGGACTAGCTCTCCGTCTTGCTGGCCAGCGTCGACGAAGCTTCCGAGTTCTTCTGTTGTCTCTTCAAAATACATTTCCTCTTGGTAATTCTCGCTTTCCCCATAGTGCGCCTCGTCTGCCTGCTGCACGTTCTCACTCTCATTTTGACCCAAGGCATCATCGCCTTGAAAGGTTTGATCAACACCTTCGGTGTCGGCTGAAGCGTCAAAAGCGGACACCTCGAGGTCATGTTGACCCTGGTCGTGGCCAAGAATCTCGTCTTCGTAGAGCTCATCAGCGGCCTCGTGTGTGCCTTGATCTTGCGTTGAATAGGTGTGAGCGTCGTCGAGCGCATCATTGCCTTCGATTTGGTACGTTAAACCATCATCGGTGGACTCGAGCCCTCCCAAAGCCTCCAGCTTGTCTTCAGGACCACCAATATCAATATCGAACTCCTCATCTTGGAGGACGTTGACGGTGTCATCTTCGAATGCAAACTCTTTGTTGGCCTCGTGGCCTTGCTCTTTGGTTACAGTCTCCATCATAGCGTTGCGTCGGGCTCCAACCCAGCAAGTGCAGATCGTAAGTGCACGAGGGCAGCGCGCGGTCAGCAGGAACGGCGCAAGGCAAGTCGCTGCAGGCAGATGGATCAAAACCAAGACTGGGGACAGAATCAGGTCATAGTCCTCGCGCCGATGGCAGTCAGTCTGGATGCGAGCGGCTAAATACGATCGCTGAGGAGAGGCTGTTTGCGAAAGCTTGAATATAGGTAAACCAGGTAACCAGAATGACCCGAACTTTCAGGACACACACTTTGAGTGTGAGCGGGGTTGCTTCAAGTCACGGCAGCCCGGGTGCTTCTGGCAGATCGAGACAACAAACAGACCAGAGTGACTGCAGAAAGAGGGGCGATTCGCAGGACTGAAGAGGGTTAATAGAGGTGGGTGAGTGATCAAAGGTTTGATGGAGCTGAATGAAGGTGACGCGAACGGCGACATAATTGCGCTTGTATGGGCACCGTACCCGCTGACTAAACGCCGGTGCTAGCGCGTCTGGCAGCACCTGGCAGCCTGGGTAGGGACAGTACTTCGTCTACCATGCCTACCTAGGTACCTAGGTAGGTACCTAGGTATTTAGGCATGCAGAAGCCGTACTCTGCCTGCTGGGTGGGGCCGGATTGCTGGCCAGGGGTACGGCGCTCCTAGGCCAGCTCGCACGAGCCACCTAAACAGCTTCAGGACAGCACCATCAATTAGTCGGAACCAGCCCAAGAGACAACAGCCCAACACAAGTTCGCAACCTTTGGCAAGACCACGGCCAGTCCCCTTGTTACAGCTGCCTCGACTCCAGACTGGCATCAAAATGGCAAGTCTCCTGATAAACAAGAACGTCAATCAGCGGAACGACTAACAATTGGCGATGCTAGGTTGTGCTCGCAGCATCGATCTGCACCCGCGGGGGCAAAGCTGTCCTTTCGCGACAGTTCCGTGAGATGCCCAGGTCGCGCATCGAAGCACTCCTCGCCTCCTTCCCGAAGCTCGCAGACAGCGGCACTCAGCATACGACGGTCGAGCAAGACAATGTCCGCTTCGTCTATCAGCCCCTCGATGAGCTCTACATGGTCCTCATCACGAACCGCCAGTCGAACATCCTCCAGGACATCGACTCCCTGCATCTCTTTGCCCAGGTTGTCACGAGTACCTGCAAGAGCTTGGAGGAGCGGGAGATCTTGAAGAATGCCTTCGAGCTACTCAGCGCCTTCGATGAGCTGGTCACTCTGGGTTACAGGGAGAACCTGACCATCAGCCAAATCAAGACCTTCCTGGAGATGGAGAGCCACGAGGAGCGCATCCAGGAGATCATTGCCAGAGTACGAAGCTCCCGCACGATTCTACTACCAAACTCATTGCGCCGTGTACTGACTCGTCTAGAACAAAGAATTGGAGGCCACAGAAGAGCGCAAGAGGAAGGCAAAGCAACTCGAGATGCAGCGCAAAGAATCGGCCAGGGGAGCTCGTGGTATGGGCAATGTGCCCAGGACCCCCGTCTATCCAACATACACTGCGCCCAGCCGGCCTGTTATCACCGACACATACGATACATACGAAGCTGAGAAGAACAAGTCGAAGTACGTGATACCCGTCCAATCACATTCGAACCTGCACTCACAAGAGACAGATTTACCGCACCAAAGGGCAAAGGTATGCAACTTGGTAAGAAGTCTAAGACCACAGATATGTTTGAGCGAGTACGGGGTGAGATGGGCCACGAAGTCGATGACACCCCCCTTGTCGCGCCAGCGGCTGCCTCTCCCATCACAGCAGAACCGGCTGCGCCACGAGCCTCTACTACTCTGGATCGCGATGCCATACATGTCACCATCAACGAAGCAATCAGCGCGAAGCTCTCGAAGGAAGGCGCTGTCGAATCCATTGCCGTCAGTGGTGATCTTCAGTTGCGGATATCTGACCCATCCTTGACCAAGATCAAACTCGACCTGAGTGCGCAGCCCAGCCATGGCGCGCAATTCCGAACACATCCCAACGTCGATCGGAATCTGTTCAACAGCTCTAGAGTCATTCAGATGGCCAATACCTCGAAAGGCTTCCCGGTCAACAACTCGGTCGGCGTGCTTCGGTGGCGTGCTACTCCAAAGACGGACGACCCGAGCGCAGTGCCAATCAGCTTCACTGTCTGGGTCAACAAGGGTTCTGATGGAAGCTACACCATGACCGTCGAGTACGAATTGACTGGAGGTGACGCTCTCAAAGACGTGAGCGTCACTATTCCGTACTCGACTGCTGAGCCATCGGTTTCGAGCTTTGATGCCACGTATGACGTGTCCGGAGACAGCTTGGAGTGGTCAATCGGCACAGTGGACGATGAGAACCCCAATGGGGCTTTCGAGTTCGAGGCTCAGGCGGATGATGAGAACGAATTCTTCCCCATGCAGGTTCGATTCTCCAAGTCCACACCATTTGTGGACGTTGATGTAAGTCGCCAGTATGGCTATCCCTGTGCAGACTCGTCTTTACTGACCAAATCACAGGTTTCATCTGTCGCTTTGGTGGAGATGAATGAAGACGTGACCTTCTCGAAAGAGATCAAATCCATGGCGGACTCTTATATCATCGAGTAAAGCAGGCTTAACAGGTATAGAGGAGTTGACGAGTATCATGCCTTATCAAGGGTCTCCACTGTGGGACATAAATCAAATGGTGTTGTTGCAGAGTCTAGTGCATCTTGACCGATTGACTCCGGCCCGTATAATGAATGACAAACAGTGATCAATCAGACAAATTGGTGGCAAAAGGACTCGTGACGGTCGTGCATTCCAGGGGCTTGCCGAGGGCACGGCGGAGAAACGTGTCCACTGTGCGCAATTGATCACTTACATGTCTGAAATGATTAGTATGGAGACCCAAAGAACATGCGACGTCCTCAAACAAGGGCGCGGTTCTGTCGATGACAACGGAAACGTACGAGAAAAAAATCGATGGATTCTCTCTTTAAAGGTCCTCGAACGATAATTCTGAGGATGATACGCACATTGACAAGGTATGGTGCCGTTCCGCGACACCGTGGTAGGTTCTTTCGAGTGCAATCGGCACGCGGGCTGCTTAGCCTCGACACTGGGTATTTGCAGTCAACTCTGTCAGCGCATCGCTTTGATTGAATGTGCTTCACATCAAGTTATTTGCAATATTGTTGTCGGCGGAAATGGGTTTGCGAGGGCTATGATAACGGGAGGGTTTTTGTGGGAAGGGATAGTGACCTCTCAAACCGCCTCCCTAAGTCCGCTGGAAGTGGCCCACATAACCAATGCATTTGCCCATTGTGTACAGCTCACAGGGATCGCATAATGCGCATATGAACCTACCCTATTATTGGCCGCAAGAATGCGCCTTGGCGGAGCAGGTATCTTTCCACACAAATTTAAGCAAGTAGTACCTCGCCACTAACGTCGATCCATATGTCAAGTGACTGCACTTTACAATATTCTTATACGCAGTTTGTATGGAGTGGCATTGTAGTGTTACATAAACGCCTGCTGTGGGGCGTGTACCGCTGCGCACTATGCGATCCCTGTGGGCTGTAAGTGGAGGATCACGTTCAAATTTTGTGGTAGCAACGTGTGTCATGGTTCTTGGCATGCCTTTTGCCTCCCCCTGGACCATGAACGAAACAGAATGGGGGGGGGGGATATAGACATTGCCGGCACCCGGAGGAACGAGCAGGCCAGCGGCTAAAGCCACAGCTGGTCTCAGTGCCGGCTCTGCGTTCAGCTCTTCCACGGCGACTTGGGACAGTCTCATATTTGGCATGAGATGGTTGAAGTGAATGCAGGCCAGTGTCATCATCTCAAGTCCATCATGCTCTGCTGAAGTTCAGCTCATAGGGCGGAAAGCCTGCCAGGCTACCAGGCTCGCCCGTCCAGGCACGCTTCGACGCACGGGCATCCCAAGCAGAGGTCCGGCCAAGCCTCTGCTGAGATCTCTCGGCTCAACTTGCACAAGTCTTCGCTTCGGTCAAGCTCAATTCTGGCAGCCCTGGAGAACCTGATCTTCCTTATTTTCTTGATCTATTCGCGTCGCCAGTCGATCAGGACTCGGCAGCCAGGGGAATCATGGGGATTCGCGTCTGGGTACCGAACCCAAGGACACGACTTGCGAAATGATCTCCCGAGAACGATCATTGATGCCCATGATCCTCACCTACCACTCAAGCACGAGCACAGCTCGTGTGGTTCCATCCAAACCGTGACCACGACCGTTGCTTGTCAATTTTGAGATGGCATACGCCTGTTCGGCCGAAAAAAATACTCCAGATATGCATGAAATGTCAAAGCCACTTCTCAACCGACACTAACGAACACAAAACCTAATCCGTCTCAGAGCCCCATCCGCTCTCCAATCCGCCCAAGGCCTACCCTGATTGAGCCGACCTGATCTTAGCTGGTCCACTTCAGACGGCTTCGTCGCAAGACATCAGATGAGGGGCCCCCATGGTCGGACATTTCAAATTCAAGGTTATTCAGCCCGGAAGTCACCCGGGTATGGTCGCGTGGGCAGAGAGGTACCACACCAAGCTTTCCGTTTGACAACCTGCCAACCGAACTCGTTTGGTCGCCCCAGGCTTGGACGCCCCCTGATCCCGGCTGCCTTGATGCTTTTGCATATCGTCACTAAGGCCTGCATGCCTCTTCTGAGCGCCTCCTGCGGTCTTGGTATCACCGACGTAGATCCCCCTCTGGGGACTCGAGCCGGATGTCGAAATGCCGGTCTTGGAGTGAAGGAGAAGCATAGCCTCGACGACCTCGTCAAGAGGGCGGCAAAGGCAAGAATAACCACATATATGCCGAGTGATCTCCCACGGCGATGAGGATCATGATTTCCGCATGCCGTCCCTCAAGATCTCCCACGAACACATCCGTTGATCCGTATTTCTTTACTTGCCTTCTCACCAAGCGCCCCAGAGGCTGCTGTTTCGTTCCTTCTATACGCCTTCTTTGTCTTCGCTCCTTTGATAGGATCAACAGACCAACAATACTATCTTGACTATTTTGAATAATTCTCTCTCTTCAAGATGTTCTTCAGGAATCTTGTCACCGCCCTAGTCGGCGCGTCTCTCGTTACTGCTGGTAAGTCATGATGCTCTCACATATTCTATCAAATTATCATCAACTGATTCATACTAGCTCCCGCATCTGGAGGTCTTAAGACCAGGGCACAGCAGAAGAGGGACGTCATCATCCAACAAACCGTCGTGGAGCCCCAGATCACAGTCATTGAAAACAACAACCTGGACACCATTGCGGCCCTAGCCTTGACGGCGGAGAAGGAATTCGCTGCCCTCGTTCAGTCTCAACTTGCTCTGATATCAACGGTGGAGACTATTAAGAACAACATTAGGGTTAACCACTTCAAGAACAGTGAGTGTCTGCTGGCCCTTTGAATAACTAGGAGCTTATACTTACCACCGAGTGATGAATAGGATGGTCTCAAGTGAACACTGTCATCATCGCGGTCACAAATGTTATTGACCAGCGAGATCCCAAGAACGTCAACACTCGCTACATGGTCAACCAGCTCAAGGCGGATAACGGCGCAGCAGGACAGGAGATTCTTGTGATGCTCAACTCGGCTGAGCCTATGACCATCGGCCCTGCCCCTACGCCTGCAAATCTGAATGTCCCCGGTGTTTCCGGTGTGGGCAACGCCTCTCAAGCCTCTGCTGGCGCAGCCCCTCAAGTTGCTCAGTTCGACCCCAACCAGCCCTTTGGCCAGCTGAATGGTTCTGTCCTGCTGCCCTTTGGTTCTCAGCCACCAAAGGCCCCTAGCAACGCCCAGGTCTTCCCTGACCCGGCTGCGATCATCTTGCCGAACCAGAACCTGTTCGTCGGTGACACAACTCTTATCCAGCAGGACTGCCAGCTTCTTGCCGCGGGCTCTCTCTTCAACCTGCAGGCGCAGCTGTTGGCTAGCGAGCAGGCTGTCGCACAGGCCGAGGTTGCGGGACTTGTCCTCGGGACGGCTCCCCCACCAACGGTCATTGTCAACGTGAACGGTGGTCAAGGCCAGCAACAAGGTCAAGCCCAACAACAAGCCCAGCAACAAGCTCAACAGCAGGCTCAACAGCAGGCTCAACAACAGCAGCAGGCCCAGCAGCAGGCCCAGCAACAAGCTCAGCAGCAGGCTGCTCCACCGGCACCAGCTGCATCTCCGGCACCAGCTGCGTCTCCGGCGCCAGCTGCGTCTCCAGCGCCAGCTGCAGCACCAGCAGCTGAATAGGACCGAAGCTTGCGGTAAAAGTGTTAAGACTGGATTCTGTTTTTGACGACATCGTGGTTCAATAGTCTGCTTCTCTTCCTAAATGTTAATTACCGTTATGACCGTATATACTAAATCTTAAATCAATCGACTTGTCTTCAAGTCTCCTTTACACGGATTCCTATTCATACGAGACCATGTCCATGACATCGCGCGCGAATTCACGAAGCTAGGGCACCTTGTCCTCCCGTGCACAAATCCGCTGCTCTGAGAGTGGATGCCTCCGTACGTATGCTGATGTAGTTTCAATCAATGTGGAGCGGCCACGAAGCACGCACGAATATGTAGCATGATACCCTACAGATCATCCGGGAGGAGGGTCTCCCAGAGGAAGTCATGTTTGGCAGCCATGCGAGTTGTAGTCAAACATCCCACCATTGATGCCGCAGCGGGTTGGGAGAGATTCCTGTAGCCAAGTTCTTTTTCGGACCCTTGAACCTTGCAGACGAACCCGAGGCTTGGAAACGGCTACTGGTCGATCACACCGACCTCGCTCCACACGTGTATGAGAGGCCTCAAGCCTCGTGGCGATCATCGCCTTGAATGGCAAAGTAATATTCAAACAAGTACTCCAAGTAAGTCCTGCACTGGTGACAACGTATGATTCTTTTCACCTGGCGGACCCTCATGGTTGGGCTGAATGTCGGCCTACCTTGTGTGTGGTCATGTCAAGGTCGACTGCCGAGAGCCACTAGCAAGTAGCTGAATTTGATTGATGGCTCTAAATCCTCTTGGTCACGAACTGAATTTACGCATAAGCATAACTCAAAGTTTCGTTATCTTCTTGTGATGAATGCTATAGAAAACCAAGAGGCGGTTGTTTGCATGAGGAAAATACCGAATACGCCTAGAACTTTGCACCTTGTGGACAAACCAACATTGAACAAGCGCCTCTTCCAGATTAATTGATACAGTTTACTGTGGATTCGAAACAAACAGCCTATACACAGGAAATCTGGGAATTAATGTTGAAGAAATGTACAGGCGAGAATATTGCCAAAACAAATAAACAAATGCGAATGACGTGTTGCAACTTGGACACATGCAATTCAGGAATTTTGAGTCATGTCATATGTGGCAACACGGCATAACCCTCAAGTATATTTTATTCTTGTGTCATAAAAGACTGTCCCTAGATGCACAAAAAATAACGGTACAGGTACTGTAATAACTAGTGAAGTACAAAATAGTGTCTGCCGTCGCCCCCGGACAATATGGCATGACTGAACTATTAGTTACCGCATATCAAGTGCCACGGCCAAATGACCGAGGATAATCGAATGGGCCTCGATGATGATGATATACCAAACCTTGAAGTCAAGCTGGCTGCTCTACAGTAGGTAGATAGATATGCAGCTGCCCCGCAGCCGTCACTGTCACCTGTTGTGTCACGTTAGGCTGATTAGGCTTTCAAAACAATCTTGGAACCTTGAACCTTGAGCCAAGACCGATGCCCCGCAGCAAAATTCCAAGGGTCAAGGGTATTATTTCCTACATTCTCATCACATCTTTACACTGCGCTATCCACCCAAGCACAACTTCTCAAATTCGCAAATTGGTGAGCGAGGACATGGACCTGTTAAACGCCTCCTTGAACAATCTAGACCTTTAATGTTGGAAGCGATCAACAGGAGAGCACAGAGACAACAGCCGTCTAGATTAAATCGGCGTTGGCAACACTACATGCCCAGAATCGAGAGCTTTTAACGCAGGTGGACTTGGTCAAGGCGCTAGTGTTTCGGAATGACGCTCTCTACAGTACCAGGCCTTAGATACAGTTGACATACTCACCGATCTGCACAAGGCTATCAGCCAACTTAAGGAATTGGAATTGGACCTTCAGGAAGCTTATGCAGCGTGTACAAGGTAGACAGTTTGTGCGGGAAATACCGCTGATACAGAATTACAAGGATTTTGCAAGCAATGAAGCGCGGGATTCTTTCAGTCTTCGCATGAATCACTCAGAATACTACAACGGGGAGTACCCGTGGAAGTATCCCATGGATCCCTCAGTCACTCTGGACGAGGCCGTGTCATTCCCATGCGGACACTGATAGAGTCTGGTTCGTACAAGTTGTATCCTGAATTTACTGGAGCAGACGGCTTTTGGAGGCTGGCCAAAGCGTGTGTTGGCCCTTCGTCAGCGATGGAAGGTTGGAAAGCCATTGCCTCATGAAGATTTCGAAGAAGCTGCCGAGATTCATATTCAGGTCAACTCCGTACCAGGCCCTCCAACCTGCAGCTGTTGGTTGTGTTTGAAGCGCCCAGTGGGGCTGACCACCAGGTGTCCCCACATGTAGGCGACATGTTCTGCCATTATGTGCTCAAGAACCACATGCAAGTCTACTCTATCTCAAGACAAGACAAGCCCATCAATATGAGCTGGCAAGAGCCTCTAATTACCCTCGGCATATTGACTGTATAGGGGGTGCCCCACCTTCGGAACGCCCGTACCTTCGGAACGCAGAAATCTTAAAACCCTTACCTAATTTAGTATTTTATATACTCGTCGTAAGCAATTAATTCTAATACTATTCGTAATCGGATTATAGATTTAGATAGCTTATTAAAAGGTCTTTAAACCTAATTAAATTAATTATAGTTTAGCACTAGGGCTCGGTAATTATAAAATCCGATTTCCTATATATAAAGTTATTTCTATATATTATAAAGATAAAAATTCTACTTTTTAATTAACCTACCTCTATAACCTTAATAATAATACCTTAGCTTAAAAATTATAGTAAGGAGAATATAGCTAATATTATATTCGATATTTATAATAATTATATTAATTTATATAAAGCTTTAGCTTAATATAATATACTAAAAGCTACCTTATATAGCTATATATATAGAGCCGCTATTAGTAATAAATAGATCTAACTAATATAGCGCCTTTTCCCTAATTAAGAAAGGTAATTAGTATTATAGATTTTAAGGTAAAAGAAAATAAGATATACCTTTATAGCCGTTATTATAAGAAGTTTAGCTATTTTAATACTTAAGAAGATTAATAATAATACTTTTTTCGGCTATAAATAAATAAAAGGCTTTAAAAGCCGGAATTCTAATATTTATACTAAAATTAGTAGTAAGTAAAAGGCTAAGTATTTTAAAAAGTTTATTTTAAAATTAATTAACTAATATTTTAATAAACTTAAATAATAGGATTAAATAGAACCCGAATTAATTACTAATATAAATAAAGCAGGCGTTATAAAAGGCTATAATATATATATTATATATTTTAGCTTTATTTAATTATTTATTAATTTTAAAAAGCCTTAATTAATTAATTCTTAATAGTTTTAAAATTAAAAAGGCTTATATTTAAGGTAATATATTTATAAACCTTATTATTATAATTAACGATATTACCGCTTATAATATTTACCTTATTTTAAGGATTATCTTTAAGGGCGTTAAGCTATAATTTTAATAGTTTAAAAAGCTTTTTAAAAAAACCTATTTTAAATAAAGGTTTATAATATTATTAAATAGCTAAATAAGTATAGAGATTAGGTATAAATAGCTTAAAAAGATTTTTATTTTATAAATAAATAAAATTAAGATTATTAACGGAATAATTAATAAATCTTATATAATTCTATTAATTTTAAATAGCTATTTAAGCTATATTTTTATTAATATTATTATATTTCCCTCCTGGGTATAAGGTTAAAAAACCTATAATTATATTTTTTTAAACTAAATTTTATTTAACTATATTACGTTTCTATAATTAGGCTTTATCTTTTTAATCTATCTAAATAAAAGGTAAACCTTTTTAAAGAAGCGTATTAAACGATTAACCTCCCTTTTTCTATTCGGCTTATTTATCCTTGCTTTATAGGCGATAAACTTATCTATTTCTTTAGAATAGACCTTATATATCTCTAAGGTGCTAATAAATATATTAATTTATAGGGATAAGGAAGGGTTCTTATCTTTACGCTCCTTTACCTTAGTAAGAAAACTTCTTACCTGGGCAAAAATTTACTTATTATAAATAAAGTCTATTTCTATAGCTGCAGAGCTATCAGATCCACATATCCAGATAATGGAATATGGTGGCCTTATCTGTCTATTCTAACCGCAGCTGTGAACTTACTTAGTAGGTGCGTATAAGTGGTGGTTTAAGCTTAACTGGCAGTTATCTTGGTTTCGGTGGGCTAAATGATTGCTTTCGAGTGGTCTTGCAATACAGCGGAAAAGGTTATGGTGGTTACTCGGTTTTGCCAGATGGATGTGTGTTTAAGCAGAGCCAGAACCTTAGTCAGGGCAATGGCGGCTTTTTAACATCGCCCATTTCGAGTAACTTATATTCGAAGGCCTAAGTTATATAGCAATGGCACTTTTGTATAGTGCTTAACGGCGTCAGACTAGGTTGCTCGCGGCCTGCAATAGCTTTAACCTCGACGGGCTAATAGCTTATTAAAAGCACCGGTGCAAACAGGTGCGGCCTAACGCTACGGCTACTAGCATAGAATAGCGGCTTCTGATTATAGACGGGCTTATAGAAGCAGATTAATAAGTTACTATAAAAAGTCCTGTATAGTAAAACCTACTATATTAATTTAAAAGATATATTATACCTTATTCTTCTCGGATACTTACTATCGTTCCAGCTTAATAGGGGAATTTAAATAAATAAAATAATCGATATTATTATATTTAATAAATTTCTATTAAAAATATAGTTTATTAATAATTTTATAAAAAAACTTTATATAGTTATATTTCTATAATAATATTAACTTTTATTTTCTATTATTATATATTTTCTATAAGCTTTAGCTATTTAATAATAATATATTTATAGCTTTTAAAAATATATATAAAAAGAAGGTTAAAAAGCTAAATAGCTTTATAAGATCTATATTAATCGGAAAGATTAACTTTATTAAATATTTATTTAAAGCTAAAAAGGCTATTATATTTATTAATATTAAAAATATATTTAAATATACCGGAATTTAGCTAATTAGTTATTAGAAAATATTTAAATATTTAAAAATTAAGCTAAATTTATTAAATCTTAGTAGTATTAAAGAAAAGGCTATATTAGTTAGCAATAAAAACCTATAGCTTAATATAGTTAATTATAACTATATTTTAAATATAATATAGCTAATACTTATATATAAAGAGATAATTATTTATATTAGAATTATTACTAATAAGTTTAATAATTTAAGGGCTTAAATAGCTATATTAAAGTATAAGAATATTACTTTATAATATTAAGTTAGTAAGGTTAAAAAGATTAAAAAGTAATATAATATTTTTAATCCTAATATTAAATTTATAAATATAGTTAAAATTAAAAGTAAAGGCTATATTATTAAAAGCTTAAAGAAAGAGGAATTATAATCTTAAAAGCGCTATCGGAAAGTTAAAGTTATTGTTAAGAAAGAAAAGCTAAAGGAATTATTAAGTAATAAGGATAAAGGTAAGAATATACTGGCTAAGATTTAGCCGCTTAAAATATCCCGTTCCGGTTATTAAAATTAATAACTATTTAAATATAATAATTAAATATCTTTTAACGATTATTTCTATATATATATCGATTAAATTAACTTATGAATTAATTAATAGTTGCTATTTATATATACTTAGTTTATATAGGGGTTTTAAGATTTTGGCGTTCCGAAGGTATAGGCGTTCCGAAGGTGGGGCACCCCCTGTACTCGATCATATTATACGAAGCAGCTGAAGACGGCTGCCATCCGGGCTACTCTTTGGACAAGGGTTTGGGCTCAGGGACATGGTCGATAGCTCCACCCATTGAGAAAATCCAGACTGCACCCGGGTTCTCGGGGAGTTTCTCGCCATACAGGAAGTTATTTAGGGAAGCCAAGGTTAAAGGGAACGGCGTCCTCGATTTCCTTGATATCAGCATCCGACAGCTTGAGGTTCAAAGCCTCGATGTTAGAGATGCACTCTGGGACATTCACTCTTTCTCTCCTCTGTGTAAGAAGTGTTGGTTGCCTGTTAGGCAACAGTACTGTACGTATGGCTCTATAATTAGAGTTTTTCCTCTCTCTGAGAGGAATTAGGAGTTTAGACAAGCAAGCAAGCCAAAGAAGGTGTTAGTCGTGTACTTGATGGCGATGACCATCTGGTCACGGACGCTACGCTTCTTCACCCACTCGCCAATCCACTTCTCGGACTGTCCATCCTGGTAGTTGTTGGACGTGTCGATGAAGTTGCCGCCCTGCTCATGGTTGAAGTCCAGGATGCCCTCGGTTGTCTTTTGGTCGCAGGCGCCCAGTATGGCGTGGTTGGTGAGAAGATGCATCAATTGGCAAGAGTTGCGATGATGGACTCACTATAATGCGCCCATGCATCTCCAAAGTTCTCTCGTGGTCCATCATTTTGTTTCCGGCTTTGTTGTTTTCCACATGCATTTGACGACGGCAAGGTCTGCACTGCAAGAGTATCGAGCGTGTCGCGTCAGGCACAGGCTTGCTCCAAAGATTTCTTGTACTCGATGATCTTCGCTTCTCATAACCTGGGTAATGTCAGACAATGGAAACCTTGCATAACTCCTGCCTACTGTTTCTGGACCGGATCAGGGATTCAGGGCCTTTAGGTATCTACTGGCACAGAGTGTCGGGCTTCTTGCTCTGGAAACGCCCTTAGGGGGCTCGAAGATGTATGAGCTTCAAGTTCAAGTATGATTTTCCACATGTTTGAAGCCACTTCTATTTCTGGAATATCCCTAGATCTCATCTCAGAAGTTGTCGTCTGAGATGAGGTCGCTGCATTGTGCCAGCTCTGGGAATCGATCACCTCAGTCTTATTGCCTGTGCTTCTTTTGTCTTGGAGCTCCCTAACCTAGCATACAAGAAATTTTAACTGCTCAGGAAGGGTTAGTTGCAAACCGCCGTACTTCGCGGCTGGCAGCATGCTTATCTGGCACGAGAATATACAACTTCTCGAAAGGTCGGTTGTTCATATTTCCGGGCGGCATCAGCAGGCTTTGAACAACGTTGTCACGACATTACTAGAGATCGCTCATATCCAGGATGACATTCTCGAGCGGCTCAGGGCCGATGACCGGATCCCAGCTGATCGCAAGGGTGACTGCGAAGCGGGCTCTGGATGGCCCTATACTTTTCATCCTGGACACAGATCACTTTAGCACGGAAGCATACGCAGGCCGGTTTTCTGAAGCTTATTGTTCTCCGTGGAAGTAATTTGTCTCACAAGAAGACACCCAGCTTAACTTACGGCCCAAGATCTGGGCCCATCAAACCCTCATACCATCCAAGTCTCGAGCGAGCTCCTCTATTGCGTCGGCATGCCTCACACCCTCGGCCGGGGCATGGTTCTGCCCTCCCACTGCCGATCCGCACTCCGGACAACGCGCCTGTTCCATTGGCATGCCACACTCTCCGACCGTGAAAGGGTGGCCCTGTTCACAAGTATACCAGTGGCCCGTGCCGTGAAACTCCCGTGCCATTGCTGCATATACGGCACGCATCTCGTCGCTTGTGACCGGACAGTAGAACACGCCTCCATTGAGCACGTTGTCGGCGGCCTCGATCTCCGCCTCCATCAACCTCTTGGAGTCCCAGGCTGCATTCTTCAAAAGACTACGAGCGCGATCGAGGTGCTCTAATCCATCATTCTTGATGTTCTCATGTTTTGATCCTTCCTCTAACCCGGTAGTAGTCGTTACCGTGGTTGTGGTCTCGGGGAAAGCGCCCGGTACAGATACGTCGGCCGAGTCGTCGGAAGGTGCAAAACAGAGGGAGAACCCGCAGAGCTGAGCGAAGTATATGTGGCCCTCGACTTGAAGCTGGGGACGACTGGTGTCGGTTGCGAGTTTGATGAGCTTCTCGCACTGGGCAAAATTGGAGGCGAAATCAACGGTGATGATCGTGCGGTTTATACCGGATGCCTTCCGGAGACTCATGAAGTCGGACAAGAAACTAATGCTGCATTTCAGGAGGAGTGACAGCGCAAGTAGGTACCCTCGCAGCTGAATGATGTCCTGGTCGTAGTCAAAGGCGGCTCCAGTCTTGTTCTGCCGTTTCGCATGGCGCACAAACTCAAAAACCCTGTGGAAAGGCTGTGACTCGACGCTCACCTGCTCCACAAACTTGCTGATTTCGACGTAAGTCTGCGCCAGCCCCTTGTATCGCTTCTGGCCGACCCAAATTCCCAGGTTCCTGATCTGGGTGGATGCATCGCCAATGAGATCGAGCCGGCCTGGTCGACCAACATCCTGTTCCTTGTCCGAATTCTGCTCCAGCTTTTGCTGTTCGGTCATGAGACGTTCTGCTAGCTCGAGGTGTCTTATGGCGGACCAAGAGATGAATTTCTTAGTAGCTTCATCCAGCATCGCGCGACGTACAATCCGACCGTAGCGTGCTATGTTGCGAAGGGAGCTACGGCACACCGAGCAGGCTTTGACCTCATCCATGGAGAAAGGATCCGCAGAATTCTTGATAGCAGTCGGCATTTCGTTCTCATCCATCTCGTAATGCTCGCGCATGCTCATCTGGCCATCCATTGATTCCACGGTGAAGAAATGGCCGCAGTCTGGGAAGATACACGGAGCTTCGTCAACATCCACTTCCTTGTACTCCTTCATCTCAAGGAAATCAACAACCGTAGACAATATGTCCTCAGAACCACAAGTCTGGCAGTACCGTGGATCTGGACAACTCTCCCCACATAGCGAAGGACACTGGTGCCCACAGCTCAAGACGAGTGCACAACGCTTCGAGCAAGGCACCCAATCGCATGGAGCAGCGCACGGCATAGAGCACTTCCCGTGGGGACAGCTGGATGCGCAATCCTGCTCGGCGCATGGTACACAAGGTTCATGACAGAGCTTGCTGCACCGGGAATGGCTGCAGTGGACCTCGCAGGGTCTGATGCAAGGACCGCATTTTGTCTCGCCATGACAAGTTTGTTGACAGGTGTGCGGACAAGTTGTATAGTTTCGACCACAAACTTGTTGGCAGATGCCATGGTTTGTGGTGATGAGCTGACCCTGCTCGCGAACATTGCACTTGCGGCAAATGCTCCGGCATATATGTCCGCAGGGGAGGACCTCTCCACATTCGGCCGCGCATTGGAATGAAGGAGAATTGATGTCGATGGAGCAACGCAAAATAAGCGTGTGACCACATTTAGGCACATTTCGTTCCACCATCTCTCGACATTGGATGGTGGCTGGGTTCTGAGCCTGCCAACACCTCGCTGTTTCCACGATGTGACCGCAAGGAAGCCTCAGGTTGATCCCCTCCAAAACAACGTTGCACTTGTCCTCACATTTGTCACCACACCGTAAGGGGCAGGGGTGGTCACACCCCTCCTTTGGTCGCGGGCAGTCCTCGATACATTTGACAGCCTTATGAACAAGTTCAGAGTGGCATGGTCCGGGACAGGCGTGGCCGCATTCCAAACGACGATCACAGCGCAGATTGCAGCCAGCATCTGGGGAGAGCTGCGAGAAATGTTCTGGCTGGGACACAAGGATTGGTGTTTCGGGGTGGCGGGGACACTGAAGCTCAAGCTTGTCTCCAAAGTTGCTGTTCGCTCGCAACAAATGGATGATTTGTTTCCACATCTGCACGTCGCTATAGGTCGTTGCGTTGCCGATTATGTAGCATCCGTGCTTGGCCCGTGACAGAAGGACGTTGATACGGTTTGACGTTCTGAGGAAGCCGCATCGCTTTTGGGGGTTGCTCCTGACGAGCGAGATAATCACAACCTTTGCCTCTTCGCCTTGAAAGTTGTCGACAGTTGCCAGCCGCACACTCCGCGCAAGAGTTGTCTTGGCGACTGTCTGTTTCTTCGATGGCACTGGCTTGTCGGACTGCGTCATGTTCAGCTCCTCCAGATCATCGAGATCTCGGTCGTCGAGAGTGACTGCAAACGTCGACTCTGCTGCCATTCGCCTGCTGAGTTTCTGAAGCTGGCCAAGATAAGGAGTCAGAACAGCAATGTCTTCCGGGCTGTATTCTCCCTGTCGGACCAAGTGAGATACCAGGCAAGCAGTCATTTCCACTTCATAGTCATTGGAGTGCGAAGTGTTGTGAGGGTCTTGGACGGCAGCGCCGGCTTCGAGTGCTTCGTGGTGGAGCCAGAAGAGGCGATGCCGCATACCCACAACTTCAGGGTACTCCATAACTTGAGTTGCGTCATTCAACTTATTGTACAGAGTCGATCTGACCATCTCTGCGATCGAAGGATGCATGCGTCTCTGAGTCTCAAGTACCGTCACCGGGAGCTTAGAATCGCTTTGAAGAGGCGGCTGCACCAAACGCTCAAACAGAGACATGTCCAACGAGTATTGGACTCCCTTGGGACTCGTACTCTGGAGCTGATAATTCTGTATCTGCGGGCGCAGCTGAAGGTGATCGCCGATGAGGATGGCCTGTTCGATGGACGGCAACATAGCCGTCAGGACGTGAGCCTCAAGAACCTCACCAGCTTCTTCACAGAGCATCACCTTAGCTCGGATTTTGCGAAGTAATGGAAGCTCTCGCGCAAGCCCTGTGGTTGTGACACCGACAATATCAGCTTGTTGCAGACAGCGGCGCCGCACTTCCTGGCGGACGCGATGGCGTTGTTCCCTGGTCTCATCGTGCTCTTTCAGCGTCTGATTGAGGTCGCCGATGATAGTGTCGCGTATCTCCTTTAGCCAGAACCTGTGAAGCTTTGAGCGTTCAGAGTGAGTCATAACCGCCAACTTCATGGATTCGAGCGCTTCAATGGGCCGTGATACTCCAGGGTTATCAGGCACCACTGTTGTCGCTCCAGCCAACCAATTTTGGACGACATCAAGTCTACTATGCTGAACCTTTTGCCAGCCCTCATCGTCGTCGTCATGAAAAAGCTCGCGGCAATGGGATGGGTGAGACATAGCAAGATAGGTCCGGATCGCTGACAGCGACTTGCAACGTGAGAGCTGGTCCAGCAATATGGTCGCCTCAGACTCTAGACCCCGCATCCTTTGACCAAGTTCGTAGTTTTGGCGTTTCTCAGTCTTGGTCAAAGGTGCATTCTCAGAAACTGTCCGGACGTTGAGGTTTTTGAGCCGCTCCGATTTTGACCGCGACCCCATTCGAATAATGTTCTTGATATTGTCGTCAAGCAGGTGCTCGAGAAGTTGGTCGAGCGCATGATTGGTATAACACACGCAAATCACAGGGCCTAGGTTCAGTTTGTCTTTGTTTGCAAGGAGAACCTTGAGGATTTTCTCGCCGGTGTACGATTTCCCCGTGCCAGGCGGACCTTGACTATGACCACAGTTAGTTATTTGGAGCTTGTCCCATAGATTTATCCTACAATGAGACTGGGGAATGTTTCTGGGGTCTGTGATCTAATCATCTCATCCAGAACTTACATCAATGAAAATTCTCGACAAAGAGTATCGAGCAGAGCTTCAGACTGTGTGTAGTCCAGACCAGTCCTGGTTGACACTTCTTCAGCAGTAGGGAGTTGTCCGATGCCAATTGAGAAGGGCTGTTGATCCTTGGTGAGGCACTGTAGATTGAATTTAAATCCTGGGGCTCGAGCAAATAGCGGCGGAGAGACTGCGATCTCACTTCCATTACTTGAGCCTTGGGGGGCGATGAGATCTGTGAAGGGCAAGTCGGGCTTCTTCGACAGCTGTTGTAAAGCCTCGAGGGTGTATTGGAACGAAGCCAGCAGAACGCCGGGGAACTCGACTAAATGCCGAGAGGGGAAAGATCCTACCTCACGGAACCATCGCAGGACACGACCAGTGTCGGCCCCTGAGTTGTTGACAAGGTGCAATTTGACGTAAAGATGGTCGACGTCTGACGAGAGCGTGAGCTGTTCAAGTCTGCGGTCTGCTGCGTCTTCTTTGAGGTTCATTCGATCAGCAAAGGAACCGTAAGAAGCATGCTCCTCGGGAGACTTTTCAACTCGCAAAGTCGAGTCGGCCACTACGAAGAACTGGACCATGCCAGCCACGTCGATAACGCAGGTCAATGCACCAGGTTGAAGTCTCTTGCCTTGATCCCACCACAGCCGTCTCTCCTTGCGATTCATCTTCCTCGCCATCTCTGGCTGCCGGCACCTGACCGTCAACTCCAATCCTCTGTCTTTATTCAGTTTGAGCTCCTGAATTGTTGCATCGGCATAAGTGCTGATCCTCGCGCTGTTCTGTGATTGGCGGTGTCCTTGTCGGCCAGGGTTACGAAGGCGTTCGAACATGTCGCTGACTGCATCTCGAAGTTGGCCCACTGTGTCTTCCCTCAGCAGCCGAAATTCTCGGTCAAGTCTGCCACGTATGCCTGGCAAGTGCCACTGGGAGGAATCAGTAGTAGGGAGGTACTCGTTCCTCGGTGTGGTTATCTCTTGGTAAGTCGGCATAATTCTGATGTTGGCTATATCTGCGTGGTCGTTGTCGTGGCGGGGTCCGTCTTTGGAAAGGTGTCCAGCCAGATCCAGATGCACGACGAAGTCTTCCGGACGAACCGCGGCGACTTGGTGTGTCTTGACATCTGACATTCCCTTCCCCACGCCTAGACGGCGTTGCAAATACTCAAGGTATTTCGTGGCTTGCAGCCTCGAAAACTCACCACCGGAGTGTTTCGAGCTGTTGAGAAGAGTCTCAAATTGCTCCACGAGGCGATGGAAGGAGTCGTTGACAATATTGGTTGTATTACAGTCGACAAGTCTGAATAGCACTGCAAGAGACACCTCGAGGACAGCAGCCAAGGGGTCGTCATCTGAGGTGTTGTTTGGCCAAGCCTTCACGAGACTGACAATGAAGCCAAACAACCTGTCCGCGCGACTGGCATTGACACCGAGAAGGAATGAGTGGATCTTGGTCACCTCCTGTTCGAGAACATTCGAATCGACCGCCCGTGAGTGAGTGACGAGACGACAGAGTGGGCCAATCTGTGACCGCCATAGGTTGATTCTGCTCTGGAGGTCAACGGCTTCCAGAATGTTGCGGTCGGTGACGGCTTTGATAAACTCGAGACCCGCATCTGTTGCGAGTTTCCTGATCGTTTCTTGCGAAGCTCCAAGGTCGCCATCCATCAGCTCGAGCGCAAGGTTGAAGAAGGGCCCAACCTCGACATCGCGTGCTCTAAACAAGGTACTGCGATCGAGAATCCTCTGCCAGTTTCTCAACTTGTCCTCGCTCTGACGAACAACACTTTCTACCTCTCGCGGTGTCCTTGTCGGCGTCGCGGTGTTCTGACCCAGGTCGTGGGAGAATCTGCATGCATTTCCAAAGCGGCATTGGCCGTTTGCTCTGAAAAAATTACATGGCTTTCTTCCATGGTCACGACGATTTGCGTGGTTGTTCTGGCGACCATGAGTAGAAGACCTGACGAGTTGTTTAGCAAACATCTGAACTCTAAGTAGCAAAGGGAAGGGAAGGTTGGGAGATGGGGGATGCCAAACATTTCATGAAAGATTGATGTCACTGCGAAGTTCTTGTCAGCAGGGGCAGGGGGAACAAAAAAGCTTGAATGTCATCAAGATCGGAGGAAGGAGGCAGACGGGGTTGGTCAATAAAAACGCCGCAAGCAACAGATCGAGCTGATGCGTTTGTGCAGTTAGTTGTTGACGCTGAATTCAATCAGAGTTCCGATTTGGCAAACGGAGAGTGACGATCCCAAGCTGGATCGAAAGAAGGGCGCCCACAAGCCAGATCGACTAAAATGCTCTCTGATTCAGATTCGTAAAGAATAAAAGCGGTACAGAGATTGGGATTCAGGAAGGCTTTTGTAGGTCTTTCTTGTATTTTCTTTGCTGGCAGTTTCAGGCAGACAGGCGGCCGTCTGTTGAAAGTTACCGCCAACCGTTGGAGGTACCTTGACGAACTCAGGCCTGACAACATCTGCACTTGAAAACACTGGGATTTTTCCATTTCAAGAAGTACCACAGATAAGCCAGCACTCACTGCCACCCAACATTACAACTTTTTTCACCCAATACCCTATCCTGCCTGGTCTGTTGGCACTCCTTTCAACGGGGGCTATGCAGGAGGCCCACCGCCCAGGACTGCATCGTGGTCACACAGACGCATGAGGCCCACCACCTGTCATACTTTATTGTTACACAAGACCCAAGAAATGGCCATTGGTCCATTCACTGGCCCAAGCATCATGCGTCGACGGGAGCTGCCTCCGGATTCAGCAGATCCATGAGAGAAGCTGTGTCGTATATAAAAATATCGAGTATAGGGTTGCGAAAGCATAGTTGGCACCTGAGAAACATATGTAGTGATGATGTAGTCTTTCCTCGTTGCACTAATGTATTTGTAGGGGACAAGGTCACCTCGAATATACCGAAGTATCTATCTATCCCAGCTTCAATGCTTGTAAATCAGAATAAACCAAGCTAACATGATGATGGCAGGCTCTTTCGGCTTGATTGTTAGTATAAATGATGGTCAGGGAATGTCAAGGAAGCTTGTAGAGGCATCGAAGTGATGGTGTCCATCACACGTTCTTGAACCTCCTCCATCTCTTCCTGTACTTTTTCGGCGACTAGGTCTGTTAGCCTGTCCACTACAAGCCGTTCCTCCCTAGTGTCGAGCTTATCATCGAGCTCAGTTTTGAAGTCACTGAGCAGCTGTGAGATCTGAGATTTGTGGACTGCAAGCATCTCGCCCACCTCGCGCTTATGGGTGGCGAGTCGACTGTCCAGCAGTGCCTCAACAGCTGCGCGATTCATTGGTTTCGACGCGGATTCAGACGCGGATTCGGAGGAGCTGCTGCGACGGCGTTTCTTGCCTTTTGCTAAGAGACATACGTGAGTATGCATGCAATCAGGAGCTTTATGTGAAAACGGAGAAGACTCACTCTCACCCTGGGCGGCATGCGGGGGACGCGGGCCGACGTCCTCATAAGCCGGAGGGTCTGGAAAAGGCTCGGACAGATTATCTCCTTCTAGCAGCTGTGCACCTTGACCTCGGTAGAGTCTTCTCAAATTTGCACATGCCAAAATAGGCGATAACTTTTGATCTGTCACGGCTGTGCAGAGCTGCTGCAGCCAGGAAATTGGCAGAGTTCTGCGTGGAAGCGATGTGTAGATGGTGAAGGACAACTGTGTAGCGAGCTCGCGCAAGGACTTCATCACCTCTTCTGCCTCTGGGCCAAGGTAGTCGTAGGCGCTTGGGAGTACTAAAGCGGGTGCCCTACTCATACCAAAGTCGAGGGCTACCGTATTTGGGCCGAAAGGCTTCCTGTCTGGCTGTGTATTGAATGAAAGATGGCGAACACGCTCCGGATGGATGAAGATGTAGACGCTTGTGTGACCGTCTCGCCTGACACTAGGCCCGCCCTCAAACCGCAAGCTTGTGCGGAGCTTGAAGAAAACGCTGCCGGAGGTGTCTCGTGGAGCCCAATTCATATCTAGGAAGATGTTGTCCAGACGATGGGACGGATGCCAGAACGCCAAAGCTGGTGTCTTGGTCTCGACCTTCCGGGGCCATGTAGGCTGGATATCGTGCGCTCTTTGACGGGACGCGTCGGAAGACGATGAATTTCCCTCAACAATCTCACCGTCTTCTCCGGAAGAGGACTCGTCTTGAACTGGTTGTGGACTGCTTACATCGGCCTGGCCTACGTCCGCCGGGTGTTCTTGGTCATGCTCGGGGCGCGGAGTGTTCGGATTCGTCGTTGTTCCCGAGTTAGTTGAGGCTGTTGGCGATGGGGCCGTTGGAGATGGGGCCGAGTAGCTGACCATTATCTGAACGTCGAACCTAGAAACTTGAAAAAAATGTCAGTGGGCACTACAAGCAGAGAGAAAAGCCCCTGAGGATTTAGCTCAGGATCCCACCCGCCCAGGCTTCTTTCCGAATAGAGCAGCCTTGACTCCTGAATGTCAAAACCAGAGCAAGTAAGAGAGTCGCGAGGACTCAAGAACCCGATACCAGGATAGTTGGATCGTGACATTCACGAGCACCCTTAGCCCAGCCAAGCCGCGCCACGATTACCGGTACGCGCTGAAGCCGGCACCCAGGGTCTTTCGTCGGCCGTGGACGACGAGTAGAAGCCTGTCAGAAGATGGTGCCGGTCGCATGTGAACAGGTCGTGGGGAGTCAAGGGCAGTGGGCAGATGCAGCGATGATGATTCAATCAACTTTCGAGGTCCGTGATGATGGTTGCGATGATGTTGGTGACGAGAAGTGCTGGATGAAAGGGGAGAGAACGTAAGAACTGATCAAGTCGGCCAAGTGGGGCGGGTGGCTGGTGACTGGGCAATGGTGGCTAATATGATTGGGCAGTCATGGCTGAAGCTCTCCCGAGGTCGACAGGGGTCATCCCTAGTGCCCGGGAAACGTTGGGCGATGCACTACATACAGGTACCCGCGCCCCACATATATTCACGGCAGCACGGCCAGGGGCTGGTCTAACACACAACCACACAACCACTGCATTAGGCTCTGCGCATTTCACCTCCAGCGTTGGGCACACCGTGGAGAGAGCTATATTCAAACGAACACGATGGGTCCCTGGCAATCGACGGCCACATGGTCCTGCCTGGTACTCAGGTAGGTGTATGCTTCTACTCCCTACACCGCAATGAGAGGTACTCTGCCGACTCCTTGACTTTCCGTCCGGAGCGCGGGCTGGTCGACGATGAGGCATAGCTCCGTCTGATGACCTCGGCATTCTGTGCATTCTCGACCGGGCCCAAAGGCTGCGCTGACAAGGCTATGGCGCATCTGGAGACTACCCTTGTGGGCCAAACACTTTGGGCCCTCGACTTCGGGCCTGCTCAGGGCGGGAAGCCAGGTGGGGGCGCGCTGGACAAAGGAGCGTCCTATAGGGTGATACGAGCATCTGTGCTGCCGAACTCTTAATGGATAAACGTACGTGCACTTCGCCACATGCATAAAGTAGGCCGCTTAATATATGATTACCCCCTTAACTCCGATGTTGATGGTCGGGGATAACGCCTGTGCTTTCCTGTACCCTACATGTGCGTGCGTATTTATCTTGGGATGTCTTCTGTGACGCTAGCAAAATTAATGAGCCGTTTCGTTTGGGACTGTGATCATCTTCCACATGCTTCGGGAGTTCCTTTAGTCGTTCGCAGTGAAGTAAACACAGCCTCGGAATTGATCACTCAGACAAATAAAAAAGAAAAAACATGGCACAAACAGCTACACAGCTGACACTCTTTGTCACTTTCCACATCAAACACGATCTCATCGAAAAGTTCAAAGAGGCCCACCGGCCGGTTTGGGCTGCCTGCGCGGAGGAACCCGAGTGCCTGCTCTTCGACGTATTCCAGGACCCGGGCCAGCCGGGCCGCTTCCGCTTCGTCGAGGTCTGGAACGCGTCGCGCGAGTGGTTTGAGAATGTGCAGCTCCGGAAACCATACTACGAAGATCTATGGGCCAAATCGAAGCCGACTTGGGAGAGCGAGATGAAGATCGAATATTTCGAAAGACTGGGGGAAGGCTTTGCTTTCAAGAAAGGCTACTTGAAGACTGGAGATCTCACCCAGTGATGGATGACGGTGTATCGTTCTATGCAAACTTTACTCTTGATGATACCTATCCAAGTCATATGTAGTCATGGGTTCGGTTGAAAATATTCTCCTATTAGTGTATTACACAGATCCCTATTGCCGCTGTGAATATATGGCGAAGCTCTCACAAACGATTTGAATATGGTCTGCATTTATTAAGGCCCTCCTCATCTTACTTTCCCTGCATTCTAATTATCACAAGGTCTTTTTGGTTTTCCACAGTCCCATGCATCATTTGATGATGAGAACATGGCGCCGATTCCGGTCCTCTGAGTCGGACACGATCTGTGCAAGATCAGTCGCTGCCATCGACGAGCCTGTTTTTCCTAAAACATCGATGAAAGCTTTGTATATATCTTCTTCCTCGCGATTATTCATTCGGCTGCAGAGATGAAAACTGCCAATCCTGTGAAATTGCTGAGGATGTTTGGAGCTGTCGGAAGCCCGCAGAACGAGACCTTGGATCATAAGCTGCCTCGTGCGTATCCCGTCTGTTTCTCGGCTTGCACCCGATTCGCCTTCAATGACCGGAAGCAGATGGACTTTCCCATCAATTTGAGTTGATGCTTCCTCTAGACAGTCCATTTTGACGGGGAAGGGTCTCGATCCAGCTTCGACGTGGACTAGATCATCAACTTCCTCGTTCACAATCCCAACTGTGTCGATGTGGCCGAGAATAAGGTGATTGCAAGAGACCATTAGCTGTCCGTCAGTGACTGCGCCATAAGGGTCTGGCCCGGACGGCCTTGTCCAGACTTCCAACACCTGGATGCACTCATTGAGCTTCAGATTCTTGTGTCTCCAGTATCCCCAGTAAGTTGCTGCACCATCTACTGACGCCCACGACCAGGTCGGCGCCCGCCACTCGGGCCTGCGTCTCTTCTTGCCAACCAGCTGCCACGGAAGCTGGGTTATGAGCGATTCTCGCCACATGCCCGCTAGGTACTGGCCGCCGGTCAGTTGCCGCTGGCGTGCAGCTATTCCCGACAACGCTGGCAGTCGATCAGAGCTATAAGTCAACTTGGCTTTGGAGTAGTGCCGTACTATATGCCACCAATCCCATGGCATGTCCTCCGGAATGACCACCTGTCCGCCATGTAGACCCGGGAACCCGTCTGGTAAGAATTCAGAGCCCATGTGAGAACGGCATTCCCAAAAGAGGCCTGTGTCGCCGAAATAAATCGTCCGTGGTGAGAGGAGCTTTTCTTGGAAAGCCCAGGCTCGCGTGGCTAAGTAGCTATCGGTGGTTGATTCTTCGTAGGCCATACGGCTGTGGAAATTTTGCTGTCTACAGTAGTCGCTTGTTGTGACTCGGGCAATGAAGCCTCCGTTGTGATACTTTTTCCTTTGAAAGAATCCCTCGTGGACGCTGGTTGCAGTAGATGCGGCGAGGTTGAGAAATGTGCCGCCATAGATATCCGACATGTGGCCTGCTTCGTTCGCCCAATCGCTGCTGTGTACTTCACCTTGTATGATACAGAGTGCATCAATCCAGATAAAGTCAATTCCAAGTCGGCGCGAAGCATAAATGGCGTCCCTGAAAGTTCGTGGCAGCTCGTCGAGCGGGATATGATCCAGGAACAGGTCCACGTTGTCTTGGGTCAACATGGTGAACGGTTCGCCTCCCCAGCAATAACTCAAGGTAGCGTATCGAGGAGACGCAGGTAAGCTCGCCGTAACAACCAGTCTAACGGTGCCATGGGCGATTGAAACCAACCTGGACGGCGGCCGATGCTGCGTTTCTCCGCGGCAGCTTTCGTCCGATCCCGAGCACCGGGCCAACCACATGCTGGCCAATTCGAAAGGATCATCAATAGAATCTCTCCACAGCTTCACTGCTCATGACAGTCAGTATCTATGTCGCAGCGATGAAGGAGTGAGATCATGCCCGCCCACCTGTTGGTGACAAGACATGTGATTGAAAACTGGCCGCCTGCCCACCCGGCTCGTTGATATGACTTGCTACTTTCCCCGGAAAGTTCAACCAGAGGAACTGAATGGTATGTGCAATCCCCCAAAATTCTTGTATTGACAATGAAGCGATGCCACTGTCCCCGACATCGCGAAGTCGTGCCTCGATCTTGCGAAACGTATCGAGCAGAGCCCTCTGTCTCAGTCTCGAGAGGAGAAAGCCGCAGAATCTACATCCCATACGCGCTGCTGCCTCGATCTCGTAGGTATTGAAACGTCTGCCAACGGTGCACTCGCCAACGTCTGGGCCCGCCAAGCTCGGCCAGTGATCCAGCAGAAGCTGGCATTTTGAGCAGAATCCGTCGGCAACACGTGTTGTTGATACGAATTGTTGCACATTAGCCTCTATTTTGTCATAGTCGAGCATATCAGGCTCGATAGCTTGGATGACGGCGCTTTTAGGGTTCAATGAACCACCATCTTGCGCAGTGTACTGTTGATGCCAGCACTCGAGAGCGTCGGCGGCGGTGCTGGGCGCCCTGCTCACAATTGTTGTGCTCACAGCCGGCAATGCAACAGACTGGGAAGGCATTGTAACCAAGACCGAAGAATTCATGTGTTGAAAAGAATATATTTCTGGACGAGCACTGGTTTCTTGACCATGTCAGCGTTCGCTTTCTATTCCCCAGTCATGCTCACTCCAGATGTCTGCCTGGTGAATAATGACCCCGAGGATCTTTCTGGCTTGGCACCATGTGTAAGCCCCAGCCACCCCCTGCCGTTCGTTGGTGGGGACTGACGACATAGGCGTGTGTTTGGTGATGCTTACTGCGCGTGGACATAAGCCCAACAAGCGTGGCATGTCAAGAGGTTATCTTCGCTCAAGACGAGATACTCCACAACCGATGTGATTTTGGAAACGGTATGGCATTTTCTCGAGGAATTAAATACAAATTACCTATTAGAAACCGAGCAGGCCTGGTGACAGATTCGTAAAATGACAGTCCCAGCAGCCCGCCTACCTGCTTGCTGCCTCATACCTACTTGGGTTATCATTGATAGCTCTCCTTGAGAATATCCGGTTTCCTGTCGTTCAGGTCCAAGATCATTTGCCCAAATAGGCCGTTTGCCCACGAGAACCTGGAAAGGGAGGGAAATCAGCAAGAATACTTCTTCTCCATGTGCTAAATGAAGGCGAAGAGGGGCGGGCTGGGTTTGACACCACTTACCACTGTCTGGTCCAGTCGCTCTGGTTGAACGAGTTGATGCTCTCGTGGACTAGGCCAAGCCCATCCGTGCTCGAGACTATTTCTTTCAACGCGTTCGTGATCTCGGTGTCGTCGTCGGTGGTGAGAATCCTGACGATGCTCGCCATCGGCCATGCCATACCAGGCCCCTCGTGCGGACCCCCGACGGCATTGATCACCGGCCCACGCATAAAGTATGGGTTCCCGTTGACACCAGAGTTGCTGTTCTCGTCCAAGATGATCGCCCTGGTGTTCTGGTACACCTCGTCACTGGCGTCGAGGAAACCCAGGAAGGGTGCCGACAGGATAGAGGGAATATTGGCGTCGTCCATGACCACCGCGGAGCCGAAACCGTCGACCTCATAGGCGTAGACCTTTGTCCCGCTGTTGGGGTCGGTGATGACGCCGTGGGACTGGATGGCCGCCCTGATGGAATCGGCCATGCTGCGCATCTGGGCTGCCAGGTCGGCCCCCCCCTGGAGCCCGGCCATAATCTTAGCCGTGGTGCTCAGGTATTGGCTGAACATCATGTTGGCTGGGATAAACAACTGGAAGATGGTGCTGTCGTCGCTTGGCCTGAAGGCGCTCCTGACCAGCCCTGTGCCGTTGCCCACGGGCGACCCCAGACCGTCGTTGGCAAGCGTTTCGGTGGCGCGCGTGGTCATCCGCGTGAAGGTGTATGGGCTGTCCAGGACCCTGCCCTCCGGACTGTATGTCGGGGTGAGCATTTCCGTGGCGGTTTTCAGCACTGCTTTGACCGCGTCGACCCACTGGAACTTGCCAAAGAAGTCCAAGTCGCCCGTGGCGTTGTAGTAGTTGGTCGATACCTCCAAAAAAGCGGCGAGCGAGTCGAGCTCGTACTTGCACTCGAAGACACTTGCATTGTTGTAGGCGGGCTTTACGGTGTCCTGTGAAGCCGCGCTGTTGACCGAGCCCTCGACCCCTGATTCGACCGGGGGCTGGAATGAATTACAGTACGGACTGGTCAGGAGGTATCTCGCTTGCAGGTTGATGACGCCCCTGTACAGGCTGGCAATGCTGTCTGCGCTGGCGTCGGCCTTGAGCAGGGGCAGGTAGCTCTGCATCTGGTTCGCCGAGTCGCGCAGCCACATGGCGTTGATATCGCCTGTGATGACGAAGGTGAGCTCCTCGTCGCTGTTGTTGGCCGCGTACCCCTTCCACCTGATGGCCGTGTCGAGGGTGTTTGGGTAGCTGTTCTGGAAAAGCCTATACAGGTCTGGGTCGGTGATGACGCCGGCCATGGATGTTATCACGTCCTCGACGTCAGAGGAGTTGAAGGTGCGGCAGGACGGGGACGGGCGCATATACGAGAGCTTGTACGTGCCGTTAGAGAAGGGCTGATGGCGCTGGGTGGAGTACTCCGAGTAGTCGGGGCATTCTTGCGACTGTGCCAGCCCCAAGAGGAGGGCGGCCTGGAGAAAGGGGGTTGTCTGGAGCATCATGACGAGGGAAAACACCGAGGCGCCAGAGGTTGCTCGAGCTGAGGAAACTGAGGCTCGACAACCTGCTGATCAGAGACGGATGAGGTGCAGCGGCAACAACACTGACAGAAGCGGTACCTGCTGTAAGCCATGGCGGGCCGTGCGATGGTTTTGTGCCCCTCAAAGAGGTCCAGGAGCAAGAACTACATTTGCATTAGCTCATACCGCATGCTACGGGCAGGGAGGGGACGCGGTGGCCCGCAGTGACGGCAAGGATCGAAGAAAAGGTTGATGATCAGGTCCGAGATGAGCAGATGAGCAGCAACCACGCGTGCCATGCTCACTGCGGGGGCGATGCTACGTTCCACAGGGACCAGCGGGGCGCAACGGTTCTCCAAGATCATCTGAACTCGCTGAAGTCTTCAATACCCCGGGGGAGCTGTACTGCCTAGGCATAGTAGAGACCCCTGCACATGTTCGGGCGAGACCCACTGAGGAGTATAAATCACGCCTGATCCGGGACGTAAAGGGGGAGGGCACAGAAATATAGTAATAAAGGGGTTGATAGGGGTTATATTTTCTAAGTTTTAACTACCTACTTACCCCTACTAGACCCCTATATAGCCGCCTAATCGGGCGCACAGGCTAATATAATGCTACTTTTCCCCCTAAACTAAGATTATAAGGTTTTTAAAATTATTAATAATTCTTTAGTTAAGATATCCGGAAAAGTATATAAAGCTAAGTAAATAATCCTAAATAAATTAATATCCCTTTAATCTTCCGGTTAAAATCTATATCCGGAAAATATTATAAAGCTAATAAACTAATATCTTAAATAATTTACCCCCGGTTTATCTTTTAAATATTTTTATAAATATAATATAATAGGTTTTAAGATTAAGAAAGGTATTATTTTATAAAGAATATTTAGGTATATACCTTTATAATATAATAAGATTCTTATTATATTAAATATTAATAAATATATATAAGCTTACTAGCTGCTTTAATCCGGAATGCTAGCTAATTTATACTTTTATTTAAACCTTAATACCGGTTATTATATATAATTTAATTAATAAGCTTATTATTATTTAAATATACTCTTTTTATTTAGCTAATTAACTTCTTCCTTAATAATAAGATATTTTTATTATTATTTTTAAATAATATATTATCTTTAGCTATAAAGTTATTCTCGGATATAGGGTTATTTTTAAATTAGGTATAGCTTAATAGGTCCTTTAAATTAAAGGGTAATATATTTAAATAGCCTTTAATATATTAATCCGGATTAAAGCTAGAAAACTTTTAAATATATTTTAAATATTATAATGCTATAAGATTTATTAGGTTTTTAAATTTTAAAGGGCTTTTTTATATTTATAATTATTATATACGGTTATTTTTTAAAAAAGATAATACTTATTATCTTTAATCTTAAATTACCTTTTTAGCTTTTTTTTATCTTTTTATATTATATATAATTTTAATCTATTATTTAATCCTTTTAATTATAGCTTTAGCTTTATAAATTATAGCCTTAATTTATCTCTGCCTTTTTAGATTATATATAATTTTAGCCTAATACTTATACTTTTAAATTATATTTTTAGCTTATATAGTATTATATCTTTCTTATTTCTAAATTATATATTTTTTAATAGCTTATCTTATTAATTACCGGTCTTTATAAGCCTTTTATTTAATTATATATATTAATATTTATAGTTTAGAATTATAGATTCTTTTATTTATATTTTTTAAATTTATTAATTTTTATATAAACTAGTTTATTTATCTTTTAATTTAATTTAATAGGTATAAATCTTAATCGGGTTTTATTATTATTATTATTATAGCTTAAATAATTAGTTAAATATATTTATTAGTTATTATTTAATTATTAATATTATAAAATATTATATTATATTAAGCCCCCGATATCTTTAATAGTATATTTTAAATTAATTAATATATTAGGGTTTTCTTTTATTGCTTTTATACTTATATTAATTTAAATTATATATATCCGATAACTTTTATTATTATTAAAAGCACCTCTTTAATAATCTCGGCCTTAATTCTAAAGCTTAGTTTTTATATTATATTAATTAGTAATTATTTTACCCTTTAATTCCTATAAAACTCCCCTTTATTAGAATTAAGTAAGTTAAAGCTTAAACTATCTATATCTATTAAGGCTTTTACCGATTTAGCAAATTATATTAATTATATAAAATAGCTTACCCGGATATATAATTAGTATTATCGTTTTTAAAAAATATACTTATATTACTAAAAATATCTATTTTTAAAGAAGAATTATAGCTAATCTTTATTCCCCTATAGCTTAAAATTTACTATTTATTCCTAGATTAGTTTTTATTTAAGTAAGTAGGGTATATTTTATATAACTATATCTTTTCTCTTATATTTATTAATAAAGCCTTTATCCCGGATAATATATATAAAATTAGCTATCCGATATTATTTAAAAAATACCGGTAAAAAAAAAGTTAAATTTAATTATCTGCCTTTTTTATTAATTAAAGCTTCTCTTCTATCTAAGTATAGCTTAATATCTTATTTTATATATATTATTATTCCTTATATTTATATTTAATTACTTAAAATATTCTATAATTTTAATTATTCTTAAATTAATATTACTTTTACTATTATTATTAATAAATATAGTTTTATTAATATTTCTTTTAAATTAAGTATTTGCTAAACTATTTATATAATTAATTAAACTTAAAATAATATTATTTTAATAATTTATTAGATTATTTAATATATTAAGCTATCGGTATATCGGGGTATTTAATTAAATATAGCTATTTTTATTATAAAAATAACTTTATCCGGTAGGTTAAGTATTACTTCCGGGTTTTATAGCTTATAAATTAAATAAAGAGAAAATAAATATTTTCCTTTCGGTATTTTAATAATAATAAATTACCCTTTAATTAATAATCTAGGATAAATTAATTAAGGTAGTTTTTATAATTTAATTTATATAGATATACTTATTAATTTATTAGCTATTACCTTTACTTTTTATTTATTAAAATTAAATAATTTATTAATTTCTATAGGTATTACTTTTAAATCTTTTAAATATAATATAGGTTAATAGTTAAAGGTTATTAGTAGATTTATTCTTATATTTATAGGTAATTATATATAAATATATAAATATTTTATTTATTTATCCGGATTATTTCTTATATTTTTCGGCTGTATATAGCGGGCTATTTTAATAATATTAAATAGCAATAGATTATTTAATATTTAAGCTTAATATACTAACTTCTATTATTAAATATTACCCTATTTAAAACTATATATTTCTTATAGCCTTTTAATCTTTTTAATTCGATCTATTACTTTATAATAAGCGCTTTTAATTAATAATTTACTATTAAGGGTATATATACCTCTTTATATTTCCGTTTCTATTTATTTATAATAAGCGATTTAAATAATATAGCTACGGTTATTAGGTGTATATAAGGTTGCTATTATAGGGATTAATAAGTATACCTTATTTAAAACTTTTAAATTAACTACCTTTAACCTTAAAATCTTTTTAAAAACTATTAATCCTATTTAAATTTAATTTACTCGGTAGTATCCTTTAATTTTATAAAAGTTTACCTTTCTTATAAATATTAAATCTATTATTACGGTTATTTACTCGATCGCCTTATATAGTAATACTACTAATTCTGCTATTTAAAAATCTTAAATATATTAGCTTAATATAGGGTGGTTTTAAATACTATTAATAATAGTAAATAATATATATAGATTTACTTATTTATTATTATAAATTTCCCTTATCTTAAATATAAGGTTATTATTTTATAAATAGGCTGCTATTTAAAAGGTAGCTTAGGGCTATAATATCTTACCTTTTAAATTTCTATTATTCTTTAAGCTTAAAGGCCGCCTTTAGAATAGGCTTATCTATAATTAAATATATCTTTTAAATATTTTATTAATTTTTTTAAATTGGATTAATAGGTATATATAATAGGGTTTTTTTAGCTAGCTATTACATTATATAGCTTTAAGGTAAAAAAGTAAGGTAATAATTAAGGTAGTTTATTTTAAATAAAGTTTAATTAATTAAGGTATAATAATTAATCCTTTATCTAGTTATTAATAATATAAGCTGCTATTTTATTTATTTAAACTTTTTATCTTAACTTTCTATTTAAATAAAGTTTTCTTTTAAAAGTTTACTTTTATTTATTTCTTTTAAATTTTATTACCCTTCTTTACTTTATATTTGGGATAATTATTTTTATTAATATCTAACTCTATTTCCCTTATTAAATTATAGGTGCTTATAAATTAATTTTTATTAGGCTTTAGCTTAATAGTTTATTATCCGTAATATATTTCTTTAATAATAATCGAGTTATTATTAAGTTTTCCGGTTTAAAATAGTTTTTTTCGGTATTATAATATTTTAAGTTTATTATATATACCTTCTTTACCTTTCTTGCTATTTTTAATTTTATAATTATATATACTACCTTTAATAGCCGTATAGTTACCTTTTATAAGCCTATTTATTTAAATTTAAAGGTTTTTACCCTTTAATCTTTATTTAAAATCGGAAGTTAACTTAATTAGTAGTTTTAAATTTATATATCTCTCTTTTTAGGTATCTTTTCCTATATTAGCTTTTTTACCTTAAATTTAATATAAATTATTAAAGTATTTTCTATCGCTTTTTATATTAAGCGGCTTTAATAATCTTCCCGGATATAATTATATTTTTTTATAACTGCTTTTTTTAGCTAATCCTTAATTATAATTCCCTAATCTATTAATAAGGATATTATATTTAACTTTCGCTTTATTAACGTAATAATAATCCTATCCGGAAAAAGTTTAAGCCTTAAAGGCTATTTAAAAATCACTTATATAGCCGAATAATATATACCTTATATTAATTAAAAGTTTACCTTTATTAAAATCTCCGGAATAATATCCGGCTATTAATTTAAATTTTTATAATTATATTATTAAGCCTATTTCCTAAAACCCTTTTTTATTATTTAAATAGCTATTTTAGCTTTATTTATTAACTATAAGCTATATATAGATCTATATATAATCTTAATCCCTTTTTCCTGGAAGAAGATATATAGCTTTTTTAAAGTAAAATATTAAGTATTATCGGAATAAACCTATTATAAATACTTAAATATTACCGTTAAATAAGTTTAATTAATAATAGTTTTATTAGCTAAAGGTTCTTTTATAGCTTTACTTATTAGAAACTTAAATATATAGTTTATTATTAAATAAATATTTATTTATTTAATATATTTTTAAGGGCGTATTATACCTAAATAATCGGTATCTATTAAATCCTATAGTTTTATAGCTATTATAAGAATTAGTTTTATTTTAAAGGGATTATATATATTAACTAATATATATACTTTATAATCTATAATATATACTTTTATATTTAGATATCTTATTAGCTATTATATAGTTTTTTTAAATTAATATAGGGTTAAGACTTTAGTATAATATTTATATAAGTAATAGGCCTATTAAAAAGTATTAACTACTTTATTTTCCAGGATATATAAAGCGTATACTTTAATTCTATTTTAATATTTTAAAGTTTTAGTATATATCCGATATTAAACCGATTTAATAATAATTTATTTTTAAATATAGTTTAACTTCCCGGTAATAGCCTTTTATCCTTTAAGTAAAAAATAAATAACTTTTAAATATTATTTAAAAAAGGTATAGGGTTTATTTATTTAAATCCCTTTTTTTAATTTAATTAGGCTAATTATATTAAATAATAATATATCTCCTTTTTTAATTATTATTATATTTGCTATTAATCCGGAAGTTATAAGTAAATATAGTAAAGGTAGTTTAATTAATATCTTTTCTATTATATTAATTAAAGGCCTTATAAGATATAAAAATCTATTAGCTATTTATATTATTTAAAATATATTTAGCCGGTATATTATTTAAATATTAAATATAGCTAAAATATTTAATTAAGTAGTAATCTTTCCGGTTAATATACCTTTTAATAATAATATAAAAATTATATTTAAATAATTTATATATATAATTATTAGATAGGGAAAAGGTAAAATATATTATTAATATTTTTAAAGCGCTTTTACTACTTTTAATATCTCTTTTTTCTTAATTAAATATTAAGTTTTTATATTTCTAAGTTTAAAAAAAATATATATTATAGTTTATATCTATTTTATTAAATTATTAATTATTTAAATCCCGATTAAAATTCTTATAATTTAAAATAATATAGCTTTTATAGCTTTATTTAAGGTATTTAAAAATAGGTAAAACTATAATAATTTATCCGGGGTATTATTAATATTTTCTTATATATATCGGTAAACCTAACGAAATATAAATATATATTTATCGGTTTATTTAAAAGGCTTTTCTTTTTATTTTATTTATTTAAATATATATTTAATAAATATTATTTTAAGTTTTTATCTTTAAATCGCCGTTTTTAAAATAAGTAATAATATAGCTTATTCTAGAATTAACTCTTTAAGGTATAATAATAAGTATAAAAACTCTTTTAACTATTTATAGTTAACTAGGTAATTTTTTAGCTATACTTACTAGATAAATCTTTTCTAATACTTTTTAAATAATTATAATATCCCGGAAGCTAATTTAAATCTTAAAAAAGTAATTTAATTTATAAATAGGATTATTTTAAAAAAAGAAAAATTAATACTACTAAATATAGTCCGGAGAAAATACCGGTAATATAAAAAGTTAAATATATTTTTAAAGGATTTTAAGGATTTAATATAATTATTAATAAAAAGGTTAAATAAAGTTTCCTATTTAGGGTAATAACTAATTAAAAAGGGTAAAATAAAATTTATAAATTTATTAATTATAAGCTACTCCCTATATATTATATCTTCTATTATATAATATAAATATATAAATCCCGCTATCCCTTAAGGTATTTAATTAATAAATAATTAAAGGTTTAAGATTATAAACGCTATTTTATATTTATTACTTAATATAATTTATACTTTATAATAGCTATAGGCTATATTGCTTTAAAAAAATACTTTATATTCGGCTTATAATATATTCTTAAATATATAATTCCTTTAATAAGTAGGCTATTATAGGAGGATTATAATGCTATTTACCGGATAATAATTTATTACCGCTTAGAAAGTATTCTTTTTAAAAGGAAATTTAATATAAGCGGCCTATTTACTTATTCCGGGCTATATTTATCCGGCCTTTTATAATTTATTATAAAATTATTATATAAATATATATTAATTATAGATATATTAAAGCTGCTTTAGCCTAAATAGTATTACCTTTAGGATTAGGTTAATATTATAGGTAATAAGGTTAATTATCCTTATATCTTATAGTTTAAAAGTAAAATAGTTTTTTTATATATAAGTTAATTACCAGGCTAATTAACGCTTTTCTTTTATATTAATAATATTGCCTTTCCGGATATTTATCTTATTAAATTATTAATTAATATTATTTTAGCTTATATTTAATAATAGGTATTATCCCGGTTATTAGCTAATATTTCTATTAAATCGGTATTTTTAAATTATAAGCTAATAATTAAGGTAAAATTCTGCTATTCCTATTATTATTAAAAGTATAGTAAATTGCTATATAGTATTAAATAAATATTAATTCTTAATTATAATTCTAAAAAGGGGTAGGATTATATTAGAATATTTATATTGGATAGCCTTTTAATTACCTTTTAAAATATCTAATACTTATCTTAACCTATTTATATTATTTATTATAAATATTATTAAGCCTTTATTATCTTTTATATTTATATATTATAAAGGTAATATTAATTAATCTATTTAAGTTTTAAAGGCTATTATATCTATAGGCGTAAAAGGTAATTTCTTTATATTTAATATTTTCCCTTTATTTTTTAAGGTATATTATATAAGTTTTCCGCCTTTTAATAATTAATTTATAATTACTAGCTTATTAAGGGAAATAAGCCCTTTCTTTTTAAAATTAATATATTATTAAGTAACTTTAATATTGCTAATATATATTATACTTTTTATAAATCGAATATATTTAATAATATTTATTTTACTTAAATTTACTTTATCCGGGGCTTTTTTAAATTTAAAACCCCTTAAGCGTTTTTTAAATTCTTTAGATTTAGATATATTAAATCTTTATCTATATATTTTAGGATATTTAGAAGCTTAGCTTTATTTATTAAGCTTATTAAGGCTTCCTATTTCTTATTTTACTTCTTTATAAATATTTCCGATAAGTTGCTTAAATATTTATTATTTAATTTATCCTTATTAAATATAATATCTTAATCGGAATTTAAAAATAATAGCTTTTTTTCTATACCTTATAGATATAACTTAATAGTAATAATATACTTATTAGTATTATGTAATATAAGGGTATTAATCCTATATTTATAAGTAGCTCGATTTTAGATTAACTATAAATATCTTAAAAAAAGGTTATATATTTAGCTATATCTAGTTATATATGCTTAAACTACTATTAAAATTCCGTTAATTACTATCGGAATTATAGCGTAATATTTAATTAGGGTATATAAGTTATTAGCTATTTTTAAAAATATAGGTTGCTTTATATTATATCTCTTTAGTTTTAATTAATTTATTAGGGCCGGTTTAATTAGTTTTCTTAAAAAACTGTTATTAATAAGAATATAATTTACCTTTATATCTTTAATTATTCCTATAATATAAGTAAGGTAGGTTATCTTTATATCCGGTAAAGCTTTATCTTTAAAGGTAATTTAATTAATTACTAATAGGATTATATTTATAGTTATTAAATAAATTCTTTTTTTAGATATTACTTTTTTAGTTTAATAGCTATATTAGCTATAGTTTATATAGCCTAGTTTATATATTATTTAAAATCGGATTTATAAGCTTTTATCTAAAAGTTAACCGAAATTTATTATAATATTAGTTTTTTATAGTTATTTTCGGATATTAAATTATCCCTTTTTATTATTCTTAAATAGCCTTACCGGAATTATATCCTTCTTTTTTCCTTTTATTTCTAAAATAGCCTTTAACTAATTTTTAAAGTAAAAAAAGGCTTTTCTTTCTTTTTTTACCTTTTTTAATTATTCCCTTAATAGATATAATAATCCTAAAGGTTATAGCGCTACCTTAAACCCTTTAAGAGAAGTATTAAAAAGTATTTTAACTATATATTTATTATTATCTTATAATTCTATAATTTAAGCTTTTTTTATAGCTTTAGCTAATCTGGGAATAATAAATCCCTTTTATCTATTTAAGTTTATATTAGATTTCTTTTAACTATTTAGGCCTTTATTAAATTTTATTTAATCCTTTAGGTTTTTAATTTATTTCCTTTATAATAATTAGCTTAAAAATAAGGGCTTTATAAATAATATTAAAGCTATTATAAATATAATTACCTTTATATTCTTATAAACCTTTATTATAATATAAGGTTAAATAGAATTATTAATTTATAAATAATTTAGGATTAGCTTATTTTATTAAATTAAATTTTAAATTTCTTAATAGATATTTAAAGATTAAATATTATAAGGATAAAAGGTTAATTTATATCCTTTATTCCTATAGTTATAATAGGTTTAATTAGCCGTATAATTAGTAAATAAACCGGCTTAGCTATTAGGATTTTATAATAATAATTCCTATTATCTAAATAATTATTTTAATATTTTAGCTTTATATCTCTAATTATAAAATCTACTACCTTATCCTATACCCTAGTTTTATAACTATTAGGATAATTTATATATTTAAAAGGATTAATATATATTATTTCTTTAATTATTACCGGGATTTTATTTAAAATTTATTTATTAAGTTTAATTACTATTTTATTAGCCTAAAGTCTATATTATATATATAATACCTAGATATAATTAGCTTCCGGAACTCGGTAAATTTAAAAATCTTTTAATTAAGGGTATTTCTTATATTTTAATAATTTTATAGGTAAGCTTTTAAATAACTTTTATTATTTATAAGAAAATTTCCTTACTTATTATAATCTTTTAAAAGGCTAATTTCGCTTTATCCTTATTTTTAGCTTCCGGATAATAGATATATTCTAATATATATCCTTTTATATCTTTAAAATTATATTTATCTTTTAATATACTATTTCCTAATATTTTTAATAAGCTAAATAATCTATTTAAAACTTATTTTTAAATATAGTAATCGGATTTAAAGTTTTAATATCCCTTTTCTATAATTAAATATATATAAAGTCTATATTAAAGCTTCTTTATCTACTTATTTATATATTAATATAAAAGCTTTATTACCTTAGATATAAAGTCCCGAATAAACTTAATCGGCTTATATTTTAAATTAAATATCCGAGCTTTAACTTTATATCCTATATCTACTTTATAGATTTTAAATTGTTTTATAAATAATAGTTTTATAATATTTTATTTTCTATTTTCGGATAATAGTTATAGATATTATTTAATTTTAGCTTTATTCCGAAGTTTTTAATAAAAGGCGGCTTATATCTCTTATTTATATACTATATTATCCTAAGGCTTATATTTCTTTTTATAAATCTTTATATCCTTAATATACTTAAAAGGGTTTTCTTCCGAAAAGCTAGTAAAGATATTATTAAAAATAACTTAGCCCGATATTCTTATTAATAGATATAGGAGTTATAGGATAGGCGGTTAAATAACGGTTAAATTATTAATAATAGATAATATTAAATCTTAAATACTTTTTTTCTAAAAGTTAAATAAGGTATTATTAAATAAAGGTAGGAATTAATTTAATATACTTCCGGAAAATATTTTATTTAAGTAATTTAAAAATAGATAAATAAAAGCGTATTTAATATATTAAATATTATCCCTAATTTAGCTTTATAATAAAGTTTTAGATATAGTTTTAAATATTTAATTATCTTCCGGGTTTATAAATAAAAGCCTTTTATCTATTATTATAATTAATAATTTCCGGATATAATATACCGGGGGTAATTAGAAAAATATAATATTTTTATTATAATATAAATTAGTTTTAGGTAATAGGGATATAGGGGAAGGTATATCCCGGAAAATAAATAAAGGGATTTAAAGTTTATAAGCCTTTATAGCAATATATACTTTAAAATTAGCTTTAAAAAGCTATATTATTATTGGTAATCTAAGAAAATTAAGGAAATAATAAAATATATATATATAATAGTTCTTATACTTTAGATTTAATAAAATAGGCGATATATAGTATTATTAGAATAGCTTTTCCAATCTCTTTTTAAAGATCCCGGATAGCTTTTATATATAATAATTCGGCTTACTTTTAAAATAATAAGTTAATAGCTTTCTTAATAAAGGTAAATTCTTCTGGATAATATATATTCGAACGGTTATAGTCCTAGTTTTATTACTATAAATTATATCTAATCCGGGATATAAAGGGGGAGGGTATAGAAATATAGTAATAAAGGGGTTAATAGGGGTTATATTTTCTAAGTTTTAACTACCTGCTTACCTTTATTAGACCCCTATATAGCCGCCTAATCGGGCGTACGGGCCAATAAGTACCTGGAAATGCGTAGTCTACCTTGTCTACCTAGGTACACTGGGGTAGGATGAGGAGAGGCTTCCCCGCAGTTTGACTCGACGGGCCAGGCCTGCTGCCCTCTTCTAGTGTAGTCTAGTCCATCTAGTAAAGATCCATACTAGCAGTAAGGGAAGTAGCCCAGATGTCAGCAGGTTTCCTCCCGTGCAGTGATGCTTGATGGATTCTTGCGAGTTTGACCCAACCCGACCCATGTCATCCGTTAGGGGGCGTGAAAAACCCAAGAGCGGGTCAGGAGTGGAATAGCATAAGTTCAATGTTAGCTCCGGGAGCGGCTTGCCACTAGAACATGGTGATGTAGCTTGAGATTCATGTTGGCAGATGCACATTGGCAGATGCTAGTTGGTAGACTAGTTAGTCAAGCTCAGTGCCCACTGGCAGCTGAAGTGCTTGTCGATAGGTTCCTTCTCCCGGATTTCACTGGTAACTGTGTCTTATGTGTCGCCTCTCCTTGAGCTCATCCACTCATCAGGTTTCACCCAAAGACCAAGAACAAGCAATTCATACCATCGCACCTGCTCATCATGACTTCTACAATCAAGCCTACACTCCTGATCATTCATGGGGGCTGGCATGTGCCCGACAGCTACCTCAAACTGACCAGCGCCCTGCCCTCCGCGCCGCCGGCTTCGAGGTACACCTCCCTCGGCTTCCGTCCATGAATCAGAGTCGGCCTCCAAATGCCGACCTGGGATCTGACACCCATCTCATCCGATCCTACGCTACCAGCCTTATCGAGGCGGGCAGGACCATCGCAGTGTTGATGCATAGCTATGGCGGACACGTTGGCACAAATTCGCTCCACGGACTGTGCAAAGGGTTTCGCGCTGCCCAAGGCCAACAAGGAGGCATTTCCCACCTGATCTACATGGCAGCCTTCGCCCTGCCAGAGGGAAAGACCATGATGGATAAGGTGGCTGAATTTGGCCACATGGACCGCGTTCCTGTTGCGTTTGGTTTTGACGAAGACCAGAGCTGTGTGGCCAACTACCCTAAGGAGGGCCTCATTGGTGAGGTTTATGCCAATGAATTGGACAAACAGGAGTTGGAGGCGTACATCGGAAGTCTCCTTCGCTGGAATGGGAGATGCATGTATCTTCCTATTCAAAACACACCCGCCTGGAGCGACGAGGTGAGAATTTGCTACATATACACAGTGGGCGATGCCACTGTTCCTGTGGATTACCAGAGGAACGTGGTCGAGTTCCTGGAAAAGCAGGGCAAGACAGTTGAGACGGTTGAGTTGGAAACTGGTCATTGCCCTAACCTGACAGCAACACAGGGGGTGGTGGATGCCGTTATCGAATTTACATCGCACTAAGTGGTAGGGTGAATTAGACTAGATCTCTTTGATACTCATGATAGGGTCCTATTTGCTAGCCTTGGCATGAAAGCAGTACCTTATGTTCTATAAGTGATCTTAAGTCTCTGGACTGCCTCCTTGTTGAGAAGATAGCAGGATCACCTGTACTAAATTCTAACCATTATAGAGTTAACTCATTTCCTAAACAGTTGACAGAATTTAAAGAATTGCCGCTTTCCTTTTAACTTCTTAATATTTATCCCACACCTTAAGACGGTATTCACGCCGTAACGGCTTAAAGGTATAAATTAGCAGTAAAATCTATTAATTTTAATTTAAGCATTAGCTATAAAAAAAGCCTTTATTAACTATATTATAACCTATAATATACTTATTTATAGTAAATAATAAGTAAATAAGATAAGCTTATTAATAAGAGCTATAATATAACTCTATATTAATATTTAGCTTAACGCTTTTATAACCCCTTTTTAAAAAAAAGAATTTAAAAAGAGTTAAACTATACTTTAAACTTAAACTTAAAAGTTAATAGTTAATTAATATATTTTAATAAATATAAAAACTATTTTAAAAATTAATTATTATATTAAAGGCCTTAAATCTTTAATTTCTAATTTATTTTATATTATTTAATAATTAATTATTTCTTTCTTTTATATAATTATTAATTAATATCTTCTTTTTAATTATATAAATAATTATCGCCTTATATTATTTTAATTATTAATTTATTATTATTTAAGTTATTATCTTTAATATATAAAATATTAATATTAATAATATTATTTATTTCTTTTATTATTATATTATATTATATAATACTTTTATTTTTAAGTATAAGGTTAAAAAACCTATAATTATATATTTTTTAAACTAAATTTTATTTAATTATATTATATTTTTATAACTAGGCTTTATCTTTTTAATTTATTTAAATAAAAGGTAATTTTTTTTTAAAAAAGCGTATTAAATTTATAACCTTTTATCCTTTTTTCGGCTTATTATTTATTATTACTTTATAAGTAATAAATTTCTTTATTTCTTTAAAATAAATTTTATATATTTTTAAAATAATAATAAATATATTTATTTACTTAAATAAAAAAGGTTTCTTATCTTTATACTTCTTTACTTTAATAAAAAAACTTTTTATTTAAATAAAGATTTACTTATTATATTTAAAGTTTATTTTTATAGCTATAAAGCTATTAAATTTATATATCTAAATAATAAAATATAGTAGCTTTACCTATAATTTATTTTAACGATAGCTATAAACTTATTTAATAGGTATATATAAGTGATAGTTTAAGCTTAATTAATAGTTATTTTAGTTTCGGTTAAATAATTACTTTTTAATAATTTTATAAAATAAAGTTATATCGCTCGGTTTTATTAAATAAGTATATATTTAAGTAGAGCTAAAACTTATATATATCTTATAAGATAATTAAAATAATAATATAGTTAATTAATAAGTGGCGGATATTAATAAGTAGCGAATTTTTATAACTTTTATTAACTTTTAATAACTTTAATACTTATATAAGATAAAGAAATTAATTAAAATTAATATTAATAAATATTAATTAATCTTAATTACTTATTTTTAATTAATTTAATTAATTTATAATAGTTAATAGGGCTATAATACTAATTTAAAATAAATAAGTTTTAATAGGAAAATTAGGTTTTTTATTAAAATAAAGCATTTTAACTATATAGAATTAACTTTAACCTATATTAGCTAAATTAACTATTTATATAATTTATTATAAACCGCTTAAAAATATATTTTTATTTATTTAGAATTTAATTAATTAAACTCTTTTATATCTTTTTTATAAGTTTTTATATTATACTTTATTTTATTATAATTGCTATATTATTATTTTAATAATTTATTATAAACTGCCTTTTTATTATTATTAGCTATTTTATTAGCTAGCTACTTTCTTTTTTATTTTTTTTAATTATTATTTAAGATTTTTTAATAATAAATACCCTTTTAAGCTATATTTAATTTCTTTTAGCCCTTCGGTATTTAATAAGCCTAATATTAACCTTTATAAGAATATAAATTTAATTATTTAAAAGAGTAATCTAATATATTATTACTTATATACCCTTTATAAACTTTTTAATTATTTAAATAATTAATATAAGAAAGCTTTTTTAATAAATAAATATTTTACCTTTAATAAAATTTAATTACTAAATAATTTAATAAATATTAAATAATATTTATAATTCTTATTTAAATAGCAATATAGAAAGGAATTATATTAAAGTTTATAGGTAGATATTTAATTTAGAAATAATAGAATTTAGGTTTTATAAAGAAATTCTAGCTCTTTTAAATCTAGCTTTTATATTTTTCTTTATAAAAACCTTATTATAAGCTACTTTAAATATAATAAAAAACTTTAACTTAATAATATAATTAATTAATACTTAAATAAAAAGGTTAATTTTATTACTATATATATATTTTAATAATAGAAATAATATAATATTTAATAGCTAAAATAAATAGGATAAATATAATAATATATTAATAAAGATAATATTATTCTTTTTATAATATTATTTAAATTTAATTAATATATAGCTTTTATATTTATTTAAAATAAATATTAAATATTTACCTTTAATTTATTTAATTATATATTTATTAAAATATTAAATTTATTTTAAATTAATTTTATTATTTATTTATTTATTTAAAATAAGCTTAATTATATAGCTTAATAAAAAGCTTAACTTTATTATTTAATTAATAAGATAATAAATACTTTAAATAATTATAAATAATAAAATTTATTAACCCTTTATATTAATATATTTAATAATTATTACTTATTTTCGGTTTTTAAGCTATATAAATTTAATATTTTTATATCGATTAAAATATATAATAATTAAAGTTAAAGTTATTTAGCTTATTATAAAGCTAATTTTATTAAAGTTATAAAGGTTATTATTTAAAACTTTATATTTAGCTATTATATTATAAAATAACCGGAATTAATTTTTAATAACCTTTAAATCTTTATAAAAAGCCTTTTAATAATTATATAATTAATTAAACTTAATTTTTAAGCTTAATTATATCTTTATAAAATATTATACTTAATTTTTATTAACCGGCTTATTATTATATAATATTAGTAAAAGGTTAGCTATATCTTTTATATTAAAAAATTATATTAAAAATTCTTAAATATTTTATTTAATAATATATTAAATAAATATTTTCTTTTTAATTTAATTAAATTTATATATATTAATATATAATTCTTTATATAAATATTATTAATTTATCTTATAGCGTAATATAGGTTTAAAGATATAAAAGATTTTAATAGTATAAGTAATAGGTAAAAGCTTTATATTATTTTTTTTTAATTTTTAAATTACTTAAATAATAAAAATAATTTTATTTTCTTTTAATAAAAAATATATATTATAATTATTAATTTTTAATATATGAAATATTTAAATAAATAAAGTAATATAAAATTAATATAAAAAATAAAGATATAATTTATATTAAAAAAAGCCTATTTATTTAAATTTTAAATATTTAAACTAGTATTATACCTCTATTACTATTATAAATTAATTAAATTAATTAAAAATAAGCAATTAAAATTAATTAATATTTATTAATACTAATTTTAATTAATTTCTTTACCTTATATAGGTGCTAAAGTTATTAAAAGTTAATAAAAGTTATAAAAATCTGCTATTTACTAATATTTACTATTTATTAGTTAACTATATTATAGTAAATTTTATTATATAAAACTTTTTATAATAACTTATTAATTTATTTTTATAAGCCTATCTATAATTAAAAGCCGCTATTCTATATTAATAGTTATAACATTAGGCCGCGCCTATTTATATTAGTGCTTTTAATAAGCTATTAGCTTTAATATAAACCGGTTTATTAAGGTTAAAGCTATTATAAGCTATAAGTAACCTAATTTAATACCGTTAAGCATTATATAAAAGTGTTATTATTATATAACTTAAGTATAAGTTACTTAAAATAAGTAATATTAAAAAGCCGCTATTGCTTTAATTAAGGTTTTAGCTTTATTTAAATATATATTTATCTATTATAACCTTTTTTATAAGATTATTTAAAAGTAATTATTTAGTTAAAACTAAGATAACTATTAATTAAGCTTAAACTAGCACTTATATATATTAGGTAAGGCCACTATATTTTATTATCTAGATATATAGATTTAATAGCTTATAAATAGCTATAGAAATAAATTTTATTTATAATAAGTAAATCTTTACTTAAGTAAAAGGTTTTCTTATTAAGGTAAAAAAGTATAAAGATAAAAACCCTTCCTAATTTAAGTAAATTAATATATTTATTATTACCTTAAAGATATATAAGATTTATTTTAAAGAAATAGATAAGTTTATTACTTATAAAGTAAAAATAAATAATAAGCTATATAGAAAAAGAAAACTTATTTATTTAATACGCTTTTTTAAAAAGATTTACCTTTTATTTAAATAAATTAAAGAAATAAAGCCTAATTATAGAAATATAATATAATTAAAGAAAATTTAATTAAAAAAAATATAATTATAGATCTTTTAACCTTATATTTAAAAGAAATAGTTAATATATATTATTATTATTCTTTTTAAATATAAAGTTAAAAGACCTATAATTATATTTTTTAAACTATATTTTATTTAACTATATTATATTTTTATAATTAAGCTTTATCTTTTTAATTCTTTTAAATAAAAGATAAACCTTTTTAAAAAAGCGTATTAAATAAATAACCTTTTTTTATCTATTTAACTTATTATTTATTTTTACTTTATAAATAATAAAATTTTTTATTTCTTTAAAATAAACCTTATATATTTTTAAAATATTAATAAATATATCGATTTATTTAAATAGAAAAGGGTTTTTATTCTTATATTTCTTTACTTTAATAAAAAAAACCTTTTATTTAAGTAAAGATTTATTTATTATAAATAAAGTTTATTTTTATAGCTATAAAGCTATTAAATTTATATATTTAAATAATAAAATATAGTGGCTTTATTTATTTATTTTAAATATAGCTATAAACTTATTTAATAAGTATATATAAATAATAGTTTAAGCTTAATTAGCAGTTATATCGGTTTAATATAATAAGCTAAATAATTACTTTTAAATAGTTTTATAATATAGCGGAATAAGGTTATAATAGATAAATATATATTTAAGTAAATTTAAAACCTTAATTAAAGTAATAGCGGCTTTTTAATATCGCTTATTTTAAATAACTTATATTTACTTAAGTTATATAACGATAGCACTTTTATATAATACTTAATAGCGTTAAATTAACTTATAGCTTATAATAGCTTATTAAAAGTATTAATATAAATAGATATAGCTTAATGCTATAGCTATTAATGTAAAATAGCGGCTTTTAAATATAGATAACTATAATAAGCTTATAAAAGTAAATTAATAAGTTATTATAAAAGTTTTATATAATAAAACTTATTATATTAATCTTAAAAGATATATTATACCTTATCCTTTTTAAATATTTATTACTATTTTAGCTTAATAAAGAAACTTAAATAAATAAAATAGTTAATATATTATTATTATTAATTAAATATTATTTTATTATTATTTTAATAATAATATAATTAAGCTTAAATATTATTATAACGGTTAACGAATAAGTTTATAAAGTAAATATAATAATAGTTTTAAAAGTAAAAATATTAAATATAAATATTAAATAAAAATTAAAGTAATAGCTTTTTAATTAATAAAGAATAATTTATAATAATAATAAAAATAGTTAATTAATTTATAAAAGTTTATTAGTTAATATAAAAGGTTTCTTAATAATAATAATAATAATCTTTTAAGTTATTATAATTATAAATTTAAAAAGTAAATATAAAATATATTATATCGATTATTTTATTTATTTAAGTTTCTTTATTAAGTTTTAAAAATAGTAAGTATTTAAAAAAGATAAAGTATAATATATCTTTTAAGATTAATATAATAAGTTTTACTATATAAAACTTTTTATAATAACTTATTAATCTTCTATAAGCCTATTTATAGTTAAAAGCCGCTATTTTACGCTAGTAGCTATAGTATTAAGCTGCGCCTATTTATATTAATGCTATTAAAGTTAAAGCTATCGCAGGCTATAAGCTAATCTAACGCTATTAAGCATTATATAAAAGTGTTATTGCTATATAACTTAGGCTTTTACATTACTTAAAATAAGCGATATTAAAAAGCTATTATTACTTTAAAGGTTTTAGCTTTACTTAAATATATACCTATCTATTATAACCTTATTTTATAAAACTATTTAAAAGTAATTATTTAGCTTACTACACTATTAATACCGAGATAATTATTAGTTAAGCTTAAACCACTATTTATATACGTTTATTAAATAAGTTTATAGCTATAATTAAAATAGATTATAAATAAAGCTAGTATATTTTATTATCTAGATATATAAATTTAATAGCTCTATTATAAATAGCTATAAAAATAGATTTTAATTATAATAATTAAATCTTTATTTAAGTAAAAAGTTTTCTTATTAAGGTAAAAAAATATATAAATAAAAACTTTTCTTTATTTAAGTAAATTAATATATTTATTATTACCTTAAAGTTATATAAAATTTATTTTAAAGAAATAAAGAAATTTATTACTTATAAAGTAAAGATTAATAATAAGCTAAAGAAAAGATAAAAGGTTATAAATTTAATATACTTTTTTAGAAAGGTTTACCTTTAATTTAAATAGATTAAAGAGATAAAGCCTAATTATAGAAATATAATATAATTAAATAAAATTTCATTTAAAAAAATATAATTATAAATCTTTTAACTTTATATTTAAAAAGCAAAATATATTATATATTTAAATACTTTTATAGTTTTAAATATATATTAATATTATAGTAATATTATAGTAATAAAGGTTTTTATTATAAAGATAATAAAGGTTAACTTTTTTATATATATATTAATTAAGTGGTGGGTGTAAGGGTGAGTATTAACTATTATATATTTATAGATAGCTTATATTAATATACTTTTAAATTTAACCGGTGCGAATCTTTAATCTCATTTAAATATATAGATTTAATAGCTTTATAGCTATAGGAATAAACTTTAATTATAATAAGTAAATCTTTACTTAAGTAAAAATATTTTATTAAAGTAAAGAAATATAAAGATAAAACCTTTTCCTTATTTAAATAAATTAATATATTTATTATTACTTTAAAGATATATAAAGTTTATTTTAAAAAAAATAAAGGAATTTATTGCTTATAAAGTAAGGATTAATAATAAGCTAAGGAAAGAATAGAAGGTTATAAATTTAATACGCTTTTTTAAAAAGGTTTACCTTTTATTTAAATAAATTAAAAAGATAAAGCCTAGTTATAGAAATAAAATATAGTTAAAAAAGTATAGTTAAAAAAATTTAGTTAAAAAAATTTAGTTAAAAAAATTTAGTTAAAAAAATAATTATAGGTCTTTTAACCTTATACCCAGGAGGGATATAGTAAATACATTAATTATAAAAAGTCATGTGCCGAGCTCAGAAGGACTCGCTCTTGCCCGCCACCAGCGACGCAAACTCGTTGAGGGACGCTGACTGGAGGATCTCAAAGACGGATACCTTGGCCTTGACGGTGCTGCTGATCCAGTTGCGCAGCTCCACGCCGACGAGGGAGTCGACGCCGTACTGCGAGAAGGGCAGCTCGGGGTCGATGTCGGAGAGGGGGATGTTGAAGATGTCGGACAGCTTCGCGCTCAGGGCGGTGACGAGCAGGCCCGAGGCGGCCTCGGCGTCGGGCGCGGCGGCAAAGGCCTTGACGAAGGCGGCTGTGGCGGACTTTGCGTCGGACCCGCCGCCGGCGGACGCCCCGAGGCCGAGCTGGCTGGCGATCCTCAGCGTGCCGAAGCGGCGGTCGTTGCGCATGGCCGACTCGGTGGCGAAGGCGTGGAAGTTGGGCCCGACGATTACCTGGCTGTCGGCGGGGGAGGCCCTCATCGGGTCGCGGACTCCGGCCTCGATGATGCCCAGCACGGCCTCGATGTCGACGGAGCCGAAGCCGACGTTCTCTACGCGGGCGCGGAGCCGCTCGTCGCCGCCGGCCTCCCTCTCGGCCACGTAGCCGACGGACCTCACGGCGCCCAGGTCGATGGTCACGGCGGGCTGGCCGTTGGCGGTGCGGTGGCGGGCGAGGGCGTCCTGGAAGGTGTTGCCGGCGGCGTAGTTGGCCTGCGACATGTGGCCCGCCACGCCGGCGACCGACGACAGCATGACGAAGAAGGACAGGTCCGGCAGATGTTTATGCAGGTTCCTGCTGCCGTCGATCTTGGGCCGCACCCCGTTGGACCACTGCCGGAACGTCATGCGCTCCATAACGGTGTCGTCCAGCACCATGGCCCCCGTGATGGCGCCCGTGATCCGGGGCAGCCCGGCCTCGGCGACCTGGTCCAGCAGCCGCAGGAGGCTGCCTTCGTCCGAGACGTCGCAGTCGCGGATCAGGAGCCGGCAGCCGGCGGCCCTTGCCTCCTCGATGAGCTTGCCCGCCTCCGGGTGGGAGCTGGCGTTCCGGGAGACAAGCACGACGTTCCTGGCGCCTTTGCGGACGATCCAGTCGGCCACCGCCCGGCCTATGCCGCCCAGACCGCCCGAGATCAGGTACGTGGCGTCGTCCCTGTCTAGAGAAACAGGTGGTGGGCGTGTGATGACCTGTGAGGAATCGGTTAAAATGGGGAGGGACTACGACACGCTGTAACCTCCTGGGCAAGACGGGGGACACTTACATTCACCTTGTCGCCGGGGTTGGGCACCAACACCAGCTTTCCCGTGTGTGCTCCTCCCTGCATCTGGCGCATGGCCGTGGCCATGTCGGTGATGGAGAAGGGGGTGATGGGGTGGATGGGAGGGACGGCGCGCTCCCGGATGATGCGGATGCTCTCGACCAGCGCCTCCCGCGTGAGGCTGCCGCGGTACTCTGTGAGCTGCAGCAGGTCGAAGCTGGTGTAGGTGGCGCAGCGGCCAAAGGGCGCCGTGTCCAGGCCGCGGTTCGCCTCCATGTCGATCTTGGTGATGTCGACGAGGCGGCCGAAGCGGGCCATGCAGTCCCAGGTGGCCTTGAGCAGCGGCCCGGACAGGGAGTTGAGCACCACGTCGACGCCCTTGCCACCGGTCGCCTCCATGATGGCCGGGGCGAAGCTGGCGTCCCTGCTGGAGAAGATGTGGTCCGGGTCAAGGCCGAAGTTCTGCACCAGGAGATCCCGCTTGGCCCTGGTGCTGCAGGTCGCGTAGACCTCGGCGCCAAAGTACTGGGCCAGGTTGACAGCCGCCTGGCCGGTCCCCCCCGACGCGGCGTGGACCAGGACGCTCTCGCCCCTCTTGAGGCTGGCGAGCTGCACCAGGCTGCCGTAGGCCGTCACGTACGCCGCGGGGAAGGCGGCGGCGTGCTCCCACGCGATGGGCATGTCGTCGGGCAGCTTCGCCACAGAGGTCCACCAGGTGCGGCCCCTGCTCGCCAGGCGGCCCCGGACCAGCGAGCAGACGCGGTCGCCGACCTTGAGCCCGCTTTCTTCGGTTCCCGGGCCCAGGGCGGTGATGACCCCAGCGGACTCGTGCCCCTTGAGGGGCTCGTCGAGCTCCCCCAGCGCGACCATGACCTCGCGGAAGTTGAGGCCGAACGCCTTGGCCTCGACCTCTACCATGCCCCTGGGGACGTCGGTCGTGCTGAGCTCCACGTTGTCGACGAAGTAGGGGTTGACTGTGATAAGTGTCAGCTTGAGAGTTCACGGCCCTAGTAGTACCTACAACAGGCTGGAGCAGTATGTGTCCTTGACCACTGCATGTAGGATTGGGAAAACGAAAGGGGTGAAATTTGGACACTTACTCCCTGTGGCACCAGACTTTGGAGTCTCCCAGATCAGGGGCCGTCCCGGCTGATGGAATGGCTGGGCCTCCGGAGGCAAATCAGCAGTAGGGTCCTTGGAGAGTGCGTCCTGTACCTTGTCCGGATATGTCCTAGGCACGTGAAGCAGCGAGTCCTTGACAGCATATTCCCACTCCACGTCGGAAGGGTTAAGGCTGGCGTCGAAGCTCTGCTGCAACACATGAACAAGGTGGTGGATGTTGTCGCTGGACCACGGGTTCCCCTTCTTCTCGAAGTCCAGCCGGATCCACCGCTTGCCTGCGTCTTCCTGTCTCATGGTCCGCATCAGACCATCGGTCGCGCCGTAGGCCGGGTCCTCTGCGGTGACGAGGCCGCCGCAGCTGAGCCAGACGAGTCCGGCGCTCTGGTTTAGCATCTTGCCGAGCTGGTTGAATGTGGTCTCGTCCATGCCATCCACAAAGGGTGCTTCCATCTCAGCCGTGAAGATGCAGACCGTGTCCTGCCAGGCCTCCACGTCCCCCAGCGACACGACCGGCGGAGCTGTGCCGGTCAACGATGCGATGGCGCTCGCCACCTCGGATAGCCATTGTTTCTGTTCTGCGGACGGCTGTTGGCTAGACAGCACCACGATCGAGAAGGGGCAAGACACGGTCGTCTTCGCCCTGGAAACCATGACGCGTGCAGACTGGAAATCCGGCTCTTCGTAGTCGGGCACGTCAAAGTCCACGCCGGTGAAGCCCACCTCGGACAAGACCCTCTTCCACATGCCGAGGGGCGCGTTGGGGCTCATCTGCCGCTCAGGCTCCTCCCCCAGCCACCACCCGGGCAGCGTGCCGAAGATCAGCTGGCCCTCGAGGCGGTCTGCCGTGGCCTCGATGAGCAGCAGCGTCCCGCCCGGCTTGAGCAGCTGCCTGACGTGCGACATGGTCGTGTTGAGGTTCTTGGTTGCGTGGAGGCACGACGCGGCCACGATCAGGTCGTAGGTGGCGTTGGTGAAGCCCTGCTCCGACGGGGCGGTCTCTATGTCCAGCTTCTTGAAGTCCATCAGAGACGCCCACGGCGCGAACTTGGACTTGGCCGCCTCGAAGAAGCCTGGGGAAATGTCCGTGAAGGTGTAATGCCCAAGCGTGGACCCCGTACCGTCGCCCCTGGTGCCGAAACCCTCCAGCACCGTGGTGGTCGCACCGCCGGTGCCGGCGCCTATCTCGAGAACTTTGGCGCCGGGGTTCTTGACGGCATAGAGCTCTGCGATGGTGGACAGGTGCTTGTAGGACCGGGTCTTGAGGGCCTCGTGGTCCATGTAGAACTGGTTGAGCAGGTTCCCCTCCATCATGAGCTCAAGAGGCGTGATCTCGCCTCGGATGATGGCCGCGAGGCTGCGCCCCACGCGGACGGTGAGCTTGCCAGCGGCATTCTGGGCGTTGAGCTCGTCCGCCAGCATGTTCTTCATGCCCTCGCTGGCCTTGGACCACGACGCGCTCCCGGCCCCGAGCTTGCCGTCCCGGCCGTCCTGGACGACCGTCTTCATCCAGTCGTACATGCGCCTGTGGTGCCACTCGAAGCCGTTGGCGTCCTGCCCCTCGAGCTCCGCCATGGCCTTGCAGATGAAGTTGTACGAGACCCGAACGAGCTTCCTCTCCGTCTCGACCTCGTGCTGCGCCAGGGGGATGGCCAGTGAGGCCCTTAGGTCCGCGGGGACGTCGTGGAGTATGTCGAGCTCCCAGATGCTCTTTGAGCAGATCCCGGCCTCCTGGGCCGAGTCGTCGCCGCGCCTGGGCACGGCCTGGCCGAAGAAGCCGCGCAGCTGCAGGAAATCCGGGAACTTGGAGCTGGTGTCCTCGGGCTCTGGGACCGCTGCCGCGATGGCGATGTCGGATGTGTACCCGCGCTTGTCTGCCTTGACCAGCTCGGAGAAAGCCTGGAGCTTGTCTCCCCCCTGCCTCTTCAATGCCCTTGGCACGCTCAGGCTCTGGATAAATCTTGGCAGGACCATGACGTCCTTGTCCATCTCCTTGGGCAGACTGCTGAAGGACGCCTGCAACACAGAGTCCAGCGTGGTTGGGTGCAGCACGTAGTCATGTGCCAGGCACGCATTGTCTGACACGGCAAAGTTGGTGATGGCCCTCTGGCCAGCCGTGCGGCTGTCGATCAGATTCTGGAACTCGGGCCCGTGGTAGATGCCCCGGTCCCGCAGCCCCGAAAACAGAGCTTCGATGTCAACCTTGGTTGCAGGGGCGTCTCCCGCGCTCCCACGGAGGTAAGTGGCCTCCCGAGGCGACTCCGCCTTGCGAGTCAATTCAGCAGACCTGGCGTTCAGCCTGTCGTCCGTGTCGGCGGTGACAAATCCCTTGCAGTGCTCTATCCAAGAGCCACCAGACGTCAAGGAGCAGAGCTTGAACTCGTACCAGCCGTCGTGGTCCAGGTTCTTTTGGCTGCAGCTCTGGAGACTGAGCTGAATCTCCAGGCCCGAACTGGAGTCCGGAATGACCATGGCGGTCATGATGTCGATGTCCCGCAGCCTGTAACCTTGAATAGTTGCTTCTGAGGGATCCGTGAGAAGGCGTACAGCCTCGAGTGCCAGAGCAATGTAACCAGCGCCAGGGAACACCACCGAGCCATCGATCTGGTGATCTTTCAACCACTCGATCTCGGACAAGCGGATGAAGTTCCGCCAGGTTGGCATGAGAGCGTTGCCCCCATTTACCGGCGACCCAAGCAGTTCGTGAGGTGGGAACTTCTTGTATCTCTGTTCTCTGCTAATCCGAGGTTCGACCCAGAAACGCTTTGTATGACTCCAGGGGTATGACGGAAGGTCCGTAACGAGCCGGCCTTCTTCCCCACGAGGTGAATTCACAGCCTTGATGTTGACCGGGTAGCCCCGGGCGATCAGGGCACAGGCAACCTGCTGCATCGTATCAACAGCGTCCTCGGGTCGCTTGAGACATGAAACGTAGGGCAGCTCGGTGTCCCGTGCCTTGAGGATTTGTCGCATCGGGCCTGCCAGAGTGCTATGTGCGCCGACTTCGACGATCATGTCGACGTTGGAGGTTCCTGTTTCTGAAAAGCACATCCTTTCAAACGCCTGGCTGAACAGAACAGGGTGCGTCATGTTTCGGGCCCAATGCTCCGGGGCCAAAGTACTCGGCGAGGTGATCTTGTCTCCCGTCACAGGCGACACAAATGTCGCAGCTTCACCCCAAGTCTTTTTGGGCTGAGGAAGAATGGATTGGAGTTGGTCGATGTACTCCTTGGCGATCTCCGACATGTGATGAGAGTGGTATGCCATGGGGACCTTGAGCTTCCTGGCAAATATGTCATCTTTCTGCAGGCGGGTGGCCACCTCATCGAGGGCAGCCAAGTCTCCTGAGAGCGTGATGCTGGAAGGGCTGTTGACACATGCCACGACGACAGTTCCACCAGGAGTGTCGGCAATGTACTTCTCGACCTCTTCGGCCCCGATGGCAGTAACCAGCATGCCTCCTGCCAGGGAATGCAGCTTGTGGTGCTTCAGGGAGATCTCCCCTCGGAAATACGCAACCCCGAGTGCTTCCTTGAACGACAGCACGTCCGTGGCATACGCAGCTGCGATCTCACCGCTGGAGTGGCTTGTCACCGCTGTCGGGAAGATACCCCATGATCTTAACAGGTTGACGAGACAAAGCTGGACGGCGACGCTGATCGGCTGGCTCAGATTGATGTCGGCCACCCGAGTTGTGGATTCATCGCGCAGGAGTTCGTCTGGAATGCGCCGTTAGTCTCTCCATTCAAATTCAAATGTAGCTGCAGGATGAAGTCCACACATACCTTTCAGCGACCACGAGGCACCATACTCTTTGAGCACATCATCGGCTTCCTGAACGCTGGCACCAAAGACCGGGTAGGCATCGATGAGCTCCCGCCCCATGGCATGCCATTGCGCGCCCTGCCCGTTGAAGACGAAGGCGACGCGGGGACGTTTGCTTGCGCTCGAGGGCTTCAGGAGAGGATCCCGTAGACGCTCGGCGACCTCATTGATGGTTCGGGCGCGGACAGCTGCAACCCAAGGATGCATTGATCGTCGGTGTGCCAGGGTGTAGGCGAGATCAGCGGCGGATGGCTTCGTGGTTTCCACGTGGGTGGCGAACCTCTCCGTCATGGTTGCGCAGGCGACGGAGTCTTTGGCACTCAGCACAAAGATGTGGGACCGGTCAGCATCAACGTGTCCGTTGCCATTATGCACTCCATTGCTCGATCCATTGAGGTGTCCATTGCCGTTGGTCACTCCGTTGCCGTTGGTCACTCCGTTGCGATCTCCAGTATGACCATTTTTCATGGCAGACGGCTCCATACCCGGCTCAAGGATCAAATGGGCGTTGGTGCCGCCATACCCAAAGTTGTTGATCGAGGCTCGCAGCAACTTGTCCTTGGGCCATGGGGTTGGGGCCGTCGGCACCTTCAGGTGCCACCCTTGCAGATCAATCTCCGGATTGGGTGTCTCGAAGTTCAGGTTCGGCGGGATCATGCGTTTCTTCAGGGCAAACGTCGTCTTGATGATAGCCGCAATACCGCTCACCGGCTCGGTGTGGCCAACGTTTGTCTTTACGGACCCGACAATGACGGGGTCGTGCTCCTCCCGGGACTTGCCGAACGTCCTGGCGATAGCCTCGGCCTCTATCGGGTCTCCGGCTGCCGTCCCCGTCATGTGAGCCTCTACGTAGCCGGTGTCTTTGATGTCGTAGCCTGCGCGGGCGTAGCACTCCTGGATAAGCTTGGCCTGGGCATCTGCAGACGGGGAGGTGATTGTTGTTGTCTTGCCGTCTTGGTTCAGCCCAGTCTCCCTGATGATCGCGTGGACTCTGTTACCGGCCTTTAGTGCAGAGTCGAGGGGCTGCAGGACGAGCACTGCGACACCCTCGCCACGGCCGTAACCGTGAGCACGCTGATCCCAAGCAAAACATTTTCCTTCCGCACCGATAGCACTGGGATTGTCATGGTTAGTTCCAATGGCGTCACTTTCCACATTCAGGACTGGGCAACATAAAGTGATACTCACCCGATGGTTGAAGCTGAGATGAAGGCATCCTGTGTCAGAAGGGTGCTAGATGCTCCGACAATCGAAATGTCGCTTTCTCCAGTGCGGATGCTCTGACAGCCTTGATGAACGACCACCATGCCCGCGCTGCATCCAGTGTCTATGGACATACTCGGACCTTGCAGGTCAAAAGCATGAGAAACACGGTTAGAAATCATGGCAGTGCCAGACCCTGCAAGTACCGCATTGGGGAGGATCTCTGAATCTTTGATTTGGATCTCATGGTAGTCTTTGTTGAAGGTACCGGCATACACGGAGGTATTGGTGCCAGCAAGCGTTTCAACGGGGATGCCGGCTGTATTTTTTCAGATTAGTTGGTATCCTATGGGAAGGCAATGGAAAGCAATAGGGCATTACTGAGCATAAGAATTTTGTGAACTTGCCATCTTCGGTAGCTTCATAGACAGTCTCAAGCAGAAGTCTGGCCTGAGGATCCAGTGCCTGATGAGAGCAGGTCAGCCAACAGAATGCAAAGGCTTTGGGTGGGTCCTTTAGAGGCGAGGGCACTCACGCTGGCAACGTCGGCAGCAAGATTGAAGAAAGGGGCATCGAACAAGGCGACATCTTCGTCCATGAAGTAAGCACCTTCAACGTGGCTCTGTATCACACATCGTCAGTCAACTCGGAACATCCAGTCGCAATGTGCTGTCAACTAACCCTTCCAACCCTGGTGTAGTCTTTGTGATACAATGAGTTCTTGTCGAAACGTGACTCGGGAATAGGCTTCCACCCGTCTTTGCCGGAAGCGCACAAGTCCCATAGTTGAGATGGGGAGCTGACGTTGCCAGGGAATCGGCAGGCCATCCCAACAATGGCAATTCCTGCGCTAGATTTCCCAGCCGGGCTGCCAGCTTTGCTGGGCGTGCTAGCCCCATGCACGCCGTTGTTACCGTTGCCGAGGGTTGCCATTGCTACCGGGATCGCTATCGAGGCGTTAAAAATAGTGACAAGATTTTCAAACTCGGTATCAGGTTGCCCTTCTGTTGTGTATAACGAACCCTTGTTGAATGAAGTTACATCAAACACTCAGTCGACATTGCACTCTGCTCTTCTCTTTGACTCGTATGATATAAGTCAAATGAAGCATACGATGCCTTTGGAATGTGCCTAAACTGGCTTAGTTCATTGCTTCCTTCCTTCAACGGATCCTCGCTTACTCGGATGTTTCCAGATGGGGCATTTCTGCAATCAGACATGCCAAGGCTGAGTACGATGAACACCAAAATGGTATGAGCCGGAATAGTCGGCCTTGGTCGAATTCACAATGTCCCAACAGAGTTCGATGTCCGCCTCAAGTGCCTCTTACGCGACATTCAGATACACTCATACGCACGGTGGGCTGGGGAGTGATCTTGCAGTGTACAACAGGCTGAAATGCCCCGAGCTTTTGGAGCTGCCTGTCATTAGTCGATATTACCATGTAGAATTACCAGGTTTGACTACATTCAGAGGCTCACTCAAATCATAAAAAAAATACCAACTCCTTCATTCTGAAAAAAAGAAAAGTCGAAAGTAACCTCCAACAAAGGTTCTGTCGCTTTGATATTACCATCTCGTCCATAATTATCACAGTAATTTAACGTTTTGAATGTGAAAAATGTGATTGATCCGGTGTGAGTGAAGAGAGAACCAGATTTGATTGCGATAATCATCAGCCGATTGCCAGTTTCCGCTACTTGTTTAAGTCATACACACCCGTACAGGATGCTTGACTTGTCCATCTATCTAATATAAGTATATGGCAACTACACCGCGTATATGAAGTATACGTCACTTCCATGTTGTTCCTTAAAAGTCATATAATGCCTGCAGTTGCCTCCCCTTTTCCGCCGCTTTCTTTACCATTGAGATTATGGTCATCACTTCTGACCGCTTGAACGGTATATTGTGGCCTCCATCATGCCGATATAGCTGCGTTAACGAAGGGGCACATAAGCCTTGTGCAATTCGTGACAGTTCTGCCATACTTTGCGGATCATTCTCCCCCGAAACGTGAACAAGTGGAATGCGGACACGCTCTTTAAATATTCGAGGATGCAGCAGGCGTGGAACGTCCCGCGCTTGTGCGTCATAGGGCAGGACATCGAGGCGGGTATCCGGCAAAACATCTCCGACGGTTGAGTTCATCGACAAGACGGTTTGCAGAGTCTTGGTGAAGACGATCTCGTCCTCTGATTCTAGCAGTGAGTCGAGATCGCCATCCGGAAAGACTGCGCGGAAGTCCGAGTGACCATCGTCGAGAATGCGGTCCACGAGGTCCTCATAGCAAGTCTCGTCAGGCGAGGCGACGAAAATGGGCGAAAAGCATAAGGCGAAGCTGAAAGGCGGTTTCGAATCTGGGTTCCTGCGTTGCTGGTCGAGTATGTAGCTAATGGCCATTGCAGACCCAAGACTGAACCCCAGCACACCGTCGAAAGGACCGTGTAGCTTAATGAAGACGGCTATGCGGTGCAAAGCCTCCCGCATTTCGCGCGGGGTGAAGCCCGTGGCGTAAGAGTAAAAGGGCCCCGATTCCCAGGACGGCACCGCTGTGCAAAGGGGTCAGATTCGCAGATTGTTACAGATGTTTACGTATAGGCGCGAAGGCATACCAGGTCCCCTTCCACAGGGTATGGCCCCGTCAAGGAATATAAATTGACAATCTGGGCCAAAGCCTTTGATCAATGGTGCCAATTGAGCCTTAAGCATGGCGCCGGACGCGCCCAATCCGTGGAGAGCCAGAATCCTCATTTTTGTCAATGCGCTAGATCATACGGGAACGATCCTGAAGAGCAAATATCCAAGAAAGCACGGATGAGTGTGAAGAAACGATAATCCTCGAGCGTCAGCGCCAGTTGCGAGAACTTCTACGTCTAATACAGAACTGAACGACGAGTTGCGCGATATCTTTTGGGCAAGTCTCCCAACCTCAAGCTCGGAACTTTCCTATTCTGGTTGTGAGATAGATCCTTCGCGGCTAACGAACTGCATTTGATATTTGTACGCAGAAGTTATCAGCTCGCTTACAGGCCTCCTCTTACCCGCTGCGAATTCTGAGATCTCCTTATCAATCCCAATCACATCAGAGCGGTTTCTACCGCAAATGATTCTGGAACAGAAAAATTGCTTGATTCGAAGCGTTGAGACATACCCAGGCTCCCAAGATTGCAATGCACCATGGAGTACCCGTCTGGCATGATATGGGCTGGGGTGTTTTTTGTGTTCTTCATCGTACCGACATTATTTCTCAACTCGGGGCCACGTCTTCCCAAAGGTCTCCCGATCATCGGTGCACGCAAAGGCGAGTGGTTTCCTTTTTTGCGGGCTACACTGCGAAACTCGCTCGACGTACGACAGGCAGCACTGGACGGATACAAGCAGTATCCTGACCAGGCGGCGATCCTGCCTGTCGCCGGGCCCGGTGGAGGCAGCTTCGTTGTCTTGCCTGCGTCCGAGACTCAATTCGTCACCGACCAGCCAACCGACGTCCTCAACCTCCGCGCCGTCATCATCAAGGGACTTCTCTACAGATTCACGGTCGGGGACCAATTCATAGTCTCAAATGCGGCGCACCAACACATCATCACAACCACGCTGACAAATCAAATTGGCAACCTGTTGTCTGCGTTGAACGACGAGACGGTATTCTGTCTTGAGAATATCTGGGGTACTGACACGGAAAACTTCCGCGATGTCGGTGTTTGGGACACCCTTGGTCGTGTCGTGGGCGGCGTCACAAACCGTGCCTTTGTCGGGCTTCCTTATTCCCGCGACCCAGCACTGCTCAGCGCTGGTCTTAATTACGCCCGATCTCTACCCTTGAGCGCTCGATTTCTAAGTTTCGTCTGGGAGCCCCTGCGTCCATTTGTGTCGCCTCTCTTCACCCTGCCCAATCGTCTCTTCGAGCGCCGCTTCACCAATATTCTGATGCCGGAGATCCACCGTCGTCTTCAACATCGCCTCGAACATACGAAACACAGCGGGGAGAAGTATGTTGCAGAAAAGAACGACTTTTTGCAGTGGAGCATCGAGCAAGCCATTGCGAGCGGCGATCCGCGCATGTGGAACCCCAGGACACTGGCGGGCAGGATCCTTCTGCTGAATCTAGTGTCCATCCATACCTCATCCCTCACAGTCACCAATCTAGTCCTGGACCTCATGTCTTCCAAGGTTGAGGTTCTCGACGAGATTCGTGATGAGATCACCAGCGTCTTGGCGGAGACGCAGGGCGTTTGGACCAAGACCGCAATGTACAAGATGATCAAGCTCGATTCCGCCTTCCGCGAGAGCTCACGCCTCAACACCCTGACAGCAGTCGCGCTGCGGCGGGTGGTCGTAGCCGAGGACGGGCTTACGACTCCTTCAGGGGTTCACATTCCCTGCGGCAACTTGTGCGCCGTCCCCAGCCTCGCGGTATTGACAGACAGTGACAAGTACCCCTCGCCGGACGTCTTTGACCCGTTTCGCTTTGTCGACCTGCGAGAAAAGGTCAACACCGGCGAGAGGCTCCCCGATCACATGGAACGAGCGCGCATGTCATTCCCTGCCACCAGCAATGATTACCTGGCATGGGGAAATGGGCGGCAAGCCTGTCCTGGTCGCTTCTTTGCTGCAGCTGAGCTGAAGCTTATGTTGGCTTACGTTCTTTTGCATTACGACTTCGAAATGCTGCCTAAGCGGTCGCCTGATTCTTGGGTTGGTATTTTGCGGATTCCCTCACCCAGCGCCAAGGTACGAGTGAGGCGGAGGAAACCAAAGAACATCCCTGTCTTTCGATTTCCCACGCACGACGTGGATTGGACATGATCGTCCCGCAACAGACCGATGACTAAAATCGAGTGATACTCTCGTGGAGAAGTTTTGTTGGCGCCAATGTTTAAATTGTATAGAAGGGATCAGATATTACAATATCTCAAACGAATTGGTTGTGACCTGACTGGTATTTGTGCAATGAACCTTTATGTCCTTGCCGCCAGAAGTCGTTCCGTCCAAAGGTTTGACTATAAATATGTGTCCACTTGTATATACAGATATAATCGTAAAGACTTTCAAGTTATCGCTAGAGATAAGAGTTATAGAATAATATGAATGTAGAGTGTAATAGTTCTGATATTTTGTTCATCTTTCAAGTGGTTTCGTATTTAATCGGTTTACATACTCTATAGAGTGTAGGTGGTTCCGTTTCTAATCCTTTCACGTACTCCATAGAGTGTGATCATCCCGAGCTACCGTCCCGATATTCTCCCCAGCGTGTCTTCGTATGCTCAGGTCATACAGCTGATCCCTTCGTCCCACAAGTGGGGAGGCCCTTCGCCTCTTCCAGACCTCCTATCGCTTCTTGAGAATCACCAAAATTCCAGGGCTACGGACCCGAAGGATAGGTGTACGGCTTCTTGGGTCTATACGAGGAAAAAGGGACGCGAGTTTACGGCATCGTCCTGGACTACCGCCACACTGTCTCCGAAACCTTCTTTGACTCTGCCAGAAGAATAATCAAAGAAAACCAAATTTTTGGATATCTTAGGAGTTCCGAGACAGGATCTTCAGTACCATATGGATGGTCTGCCATCTTGGGCAACAGATTGGAGCTCAAATGTCTTTGCAACCTCACTCAGCAACAGGCGATTAATGGTACCTACGTTTATGACGTTGATGCCGCAAAGGTCCATAAAACTTCAAAGCGTCTTATTGTTCATAACATGACTATAGAATTAAGTGGGGAACACTTTGACGAGGCCATTGCAGTCAGGTATGTCGCAGAACCATACTTGAAGTCGGATAAAGGTTCGGAGCACCTAGGCTCACGGCCGCCGCGTCTTTCTTCCATATGATCGTTATGGGCCTCGACTGGCTCCTTGTATCAGGTGCATTATCTGAGGAGAAATACCCGGACGGCGAGAACGCGTTCGAGTTATTCGTGAGGACTATCTACCTCGATGATTTCAGCGGTCCACATTCAGCGGACGAGGTGACGGAGTACTATCGTAACCTTTACATCCCACACTACTTTCTCCTCACAGAGTCCAAAATGCGTTCTCCTGGGGTTTCAAAAATGTACAAATATCCTTGCATACAGCTGAACATCATAGGCTGGCTCATCCGTCCCGCTCGATTGCGGACACTTGCCAGGGTGGTAAGGAAGATCGAGCAGCACCTTCCTTCGCACGCAAGTTGGAAACTATAGAGTTCATCTCCAGACAATCCACTGAGAGGGAGATCATTCCAGACCGTCACAGATGAAGCCAATCGATCGATGTACTAGAGGATGTTTCGTACCAGGTCGGGGTACTTCGGCCTTGGGCCACGGCTGACCCAGAAGAGTCACCGTGTGTTTATCACCAAGTGCTGGCGGACCCCTCTGACTCTTCATGCGCAAGACCTTGATGGATGGACTCTGCTTGGTGACTGCTACGCTCATGGGATCATGCACGGGCACGTCGCAGGGATCCTAGACTGCACGTGGTCAGTCCGGCACCTACATTGTGCCCTAGTCCATTAATTCCCCGGCCCCGTGGGGTGGAAGAGAGTATTAATCCCCCGAAATGGTGGTTGTCTTGATGGTGCCGCACAAGAGAAGGGACGTAGAGCCAAGGAATTGTGATCGGGTTGAAGTCTTGGGATAAATGACAAACCCCACCCATTTCCAAAAGAAGGATAATTGCTGTCACATCGCAAAGTATAAATCCGTCTGATATCGTATATCCAGGGTGCTTACTTGTTGAATTGATTACTTTGGATGGCCATTATGTCATACTCGGTATTATGATACACATGCGGATGATACAGGTTGTAATAGGAGGCTTTGACCGGATTCTAAAGCACAAAGCCTGATTCCAGATATTATACTAGTGCCTTCAATCTATTTATATTAGCTCTTTTACTGCAAAGACTGCAGCGTGATAGTTATGTGGGGAACTGTGGTAGGGCATATAATACTTAAGCTCCGTGTCGGAAAGTCCGATGTGATAGCAACTGCAGCGCTAACATCTCCTCTAATCTTTAGAGATAAGCTTTTAAAGCATGAAATAGGACGAAAAGTTTCGCGCAAAGTAAAACGTGCTATAAGCAAGGGAGTATACTACGCTCTACCTAGCTTAGTCCAATGTTATAATAATATTATTAGGGATAAGGTCGATAGATAGCATAGGATAAGTAGACTACTACTGTATAATACTTATTAATTATTTGCTAATATATATACTTACCATCTTTAACGGCTTTCAGCAATGTCTATTAGGTGTTGTCATGGCTCTCCGTCTAGAATTAATAAGGTTTAAAACTCTTGCTTCTAGCCTATAGGAAAATGGATTAAAGCTGGCGATGGGGTTTGCTAGGTTGAGGGCATTAAGGAGAAGGTGGAGGGGAGCTGTGCGTGACTGCTTGCGACTGTTTTTGGAGCTAAATTGACCGCCCTACCCATATCTCTAGAAGAAGTTTTCAATGAAGTGCGCAGGGAGTGAAATGATATTCGAGTTGAGAAGTGCGCTATATTCGGCACATGTGCACTCTCGCCGTCCAAGGAGGAAAACAATCTTTCCCCAGAATGCTACGCTTACGCACCCTTGAGACTGAAAGTCGGTCACGTATCTAGTCACTTCAAGTTGTGCTCCACAGATTTACCACCCCGAGCATCCACTTCTTTCGTGCGGTAAGAACGCTGAATTGGGAAAGTGGAGTTGTGGAGGCCTGGTTCATCGGCGCAGGGTCATCATTGCTTGTTGAGAATGTCAGACTCCATGAGTCAATCTGTATGCTTGCTTAAGTAAATTACTGATATACCCTCACAATAGGTTGACCCGACATATCAGTCCGAAGTCGCCCCTGCCTCATTGCGAGGCTTCTTTGTTGGGTCGATCCAACTGTGTCTGACCTTCGGCTCCCTCATAGCAGGCATTGTGAACGAGGCCATGTCCCACAGGACTGACAGCTCAGGCTGGCAGATCGCGACAGCCATTCAAGCAATTCCTGCAGTTATTATAACTTGCGGTCTGTGGCTCACACCCAACTCTCCTCGATGGCTAGTGTTCAACGACCGCTCTGATGAGGCTCTCACGGTTCTTTGAAAAGTGAGAAGAAAGCAAGATGTGGATAATGGAAGGCCTGAATTAGAGATCGCTGCTATGAGAGAAGAAAGCCAAATTGGCAAGCGCCCTTGACGAGTGTCAGGAGGCGAGCTGACGGCTGGGAATAGAATAGCCTGCACTATCATGGCGCTTCAACAGCTCACTGGGGTAACATTTTTCAAGTTCCTATGGCCCAACGTTCTACAGATCCGTCGGCCTGGCTGATATGGCCTTCGTGGACGATGTCGTCAACAGCGCGACCTCAGTTGTGACAGCCACGATGGCTATGATCTTCCTCGATTTGTTTGGCCGACGTAGCCTCGTCTTCCACGGCGGCTGGTCTCAAGGCGCATTGTTAGTCGCTATCGGCGCGCTCGGTCGCAAAGCCAAGCCCCATGTTAATGAGAGCAATGGAATTGTCGCAAGTATGCAAATTTATACGTCTATCTCGCATATAATGCTGGGCCCCGGGGTCTACATCACTGCTGCCGAAGTGGGGACGCAGACCCTGCGAGAGAAGACTATTGCTTTGTCGGTGAGTGACCTCAATGTCTCCAAGCTTTCAGTAATTCGTTGCTGATGCGGCTGATAGACTGCCGTTAACGTGGTTGTTGGTTTCGTCGCGGTATTCGTCACCCCGTATCTCCTCGTGGAGATTGATGCGGGATTGGGTTACATATGGGGCGGCTTTGCGTTTTTGATGTCAATATGGGCATGGTACTTCATGCCGGAGCTCAAGGTCAGTCTGGTTTGGAAGTAACGAAGGGACTGTATTGAAGCTGGGATGAGCTGACATTAGAATAGGGACGAAACCTGGAGGAGATTGATCAGCTCTGCGAGGCTGAGATACCTGCCTGGCAATTTCGCACGTTTCAGACCGACGGGCTCAGCCATGACCTCGCCAACAACGTCTTCCAGGACTTCGAGGTTCCTCGCAAACATACAAGGGGTGTCAAATTGTATGAATGTTGGGACCATCCCGTCCAAGGTTGCTGCATCGTGCGAAGGGCGGAGCTGGAAAATCCCGTTGACCAGTGCAGGTCTTCGGCCGCTGCCAGACGTGTCGGTGCCAAGTGCACAATCAAGCCACCCGTAGGACGCGACAGCTGCTGCACTTCCACTGCTACTGCCGGCTGGTGACTGGCACCCATCTCCTCGTGGGTTGAAAGCAGTGTGAAAATCCACTGCGTCGGATGGCTCCTCCCCGGCAATCATAGAACTAATTTTCGTCAGGCCCAGTACATGATGCCCTTGGTCAACCAGCTCTTGTACTGTACCCGCTGACTCTAACGCTGGGTAAGATGATTCGTGATAGAAGGAATTGCACAGTGACGTCTTCAGCCCGTGTACACGGAAAAGGTCTTTGACGGCTATTCTGAGAGACCGGGACTGCAAGCATTATGATACCGCAACAGCTAGTGTTGTATACGCTTTTCCGGAAATCTGGAGCTGCTGAAATGGTTCAGGTGACCTAACAGGTATCAGTACTAGTACGTCCTTCGATTATTTCAAAAAGTGTACATCCGCTCAGACATGGCAGAAATCGACAAGGATGGGAAATTGCCTACCCTCGCAGATTTCCTGGTTTCCAGGTTGTGAAGAAGACTTTTTGTTAGTCGTCATATAAGCGACATACACGCCGAAAAAGGGATTTGTTGATAAAATATGTTCCTGGAATCGAGCGTGGCTCCGGTTGTGACCAGATATCCACCCAGATATTGTCATTTTTAGATAAGACTCTGTGTGCATCTTTAGCGAGGTCTTCATTGTAGTCCCGAGGTACAAGCAGAATAATACCCTGGAGGAATTGGTCACAGAAGACATCGTCATTCTTCTCTGCGTTGCGCAACACCAGGTCAAGCTGTTCTAGGGTGGGGTGATTTGTTGCATTCGTCAGCTCCAGGACGAGCACCAGCAGGGGCTGGTTATGAAGTACGCACGGGTGGGTCGTACTGTACGTCAGTGTATGTCAGTCAGAATCCAGCCAACTTTTTGAGCTCGTTCAGGAAGACCTAACCGGTATACCATCACAAACCACGTAGCAAGAATTACCAAGCTCGAACAAACTCCCATCTTGTACACCTTGTGAAGCACTAGGACGACTTTCAGTGGAAGAGATGACAATTCGATGCCAATCCATGAGCTGGGCGACACAGGTCTGGCGAGGAACAGCGCTGCTGGAGGATATTCTATTGGATATTTCAAGTAGTGAATATGAAGACTCGCAAAATATCTACATCGAGGTGCTCAAACAACTCTGATTTTCTTCGTAAGATGTGAGTGAAGTTAAAAGATGACATAAGAAATATAGAAGCTGGTGAAGGGTGGTCGCGTTGTGACCAAGAAGCATTACAAGGGGGGGGGGCCACGGGTAAATCAAAGCACGCCACCACCCAATAGCACTCAGAAAGTTGAGCCATTGAGGGATCAAGAATTCCTTCCACCGTTTGTCTCGAATCACACAAACTCTGCGCAAATCGCATCACTGTTGATGTCCATGACCTCAGCGATGGTGATATTTTCCACGATGCCAGTCATCCACAAAACGTGGTTCAGAGTGGTGACATTGCCATTGTCGCCAAAGTAAGGCACGAAGGAGTCGACGGGATAGATGTCAGAAGGTTGTAAATCGACGAGACTGTTACCGGTCGCAACGTTCTTTCCGCCCATATCCGTGAGACGCGACGTGTTCTGGGACTGCCACTCCCACCACAGGCGGTCGAGGTTTGTGTGATGCATGAAGAAAAGGGGGTCCGCAGGGGAGAGTGAGATGCTGTCCATCTAGGCGTGGGATACAGTGTCAGCTTGCGTTTGCATCTGTGCAGATGAGAAGCACTTACGGTTCCGCCAATAGCATAGTGGCCGCTTGTGTGAGGTGCGCCACCAAGACAGTTCAAGAGGTCTGAGTATTGGTCCAGCTTGAAGCATGTGTCGACAACGTCCTGAGAAACCAGATCAAACTGAGCCTGCTTGTAATCACGCTGAAGACAGGCCCCTTCCTCTGAAATGCGCGTGAGGTTGGGTTGTAGGGTCGGGCGGAGCCCAGTGAAAGGACCGTCGACAAGACATCCGTTATCGTCAGTGGCATTTCCAAATCCTGTCGTGCTGCTGGGGCTGAGGATGTCCACTTCTATGAGTGGAACGGTAGCTTGATCCTTCTGCTCGTCCCAGTATCTAAATTCCCTGTTAGAGTCGGCGTCACTTGATGAGCCATGCCCAATCCTAGACTCACGGAAGAGGGCCAGTATAGCCACATTCGTTGCGAAGAAGGGTTTCATGTACTTTCATGTACCAGCGGTGCCACGGGAAGAATGCTCCCTATGTATCTCTCTCATGTTACAACGCAGCCCTTTGAGAATTGGTAAGAGATACTGAGTAATCAAACTCACCACCGTGTGGATGAACATAACTTGAGCAACATGAGTCAATTCGAGTTCATCCCAACGCGACTTGGATCCAAACAATCCAAGTTTTGCCGGCGCCATGTCAGGGTTCATTAGACACAACGTCGAGTTGATATATTCCGCTTGCTCATCAGTTGTCAAGTTCGACCTGTCCATTGCATTAGAGACGAAGTAACGAAATCGGACTGAAATATTATTGGGTGCGTAGCTTACCAGGATTTGCGCTGGCTAGGATTGGTACAGGCTGCTGACACGACCTGAATCACCGAGAAGGCAAAAGCCAGGTGTTGGATGAACTTGGCCATAGTTGATAATGTTGGAAGACACGGCGGTGAGATCGAACAAATAACGAGTGGAATTTTCAACAAGTGACTGGCAGAGATCGTGATAAAAGAATGTGAGGCTTAGCCTTAATTAGCCTTTGAGATGAGCAAAGAGCGAGTGAGTGTGATGGTTCAATCGCAAACACTGAGGCAAGCAAAACCGGCTTCAATATATACACATTGACTCTTGACTGGAGATAGGCAAACGGTGCCAACTGAGCGATACCGCTCGGTGCATATTAGCAAACGCTATGTATAGATACACAAAAGATGCTGTATTTAGTTTCTAGCCCGGTGTGAACTTCCTTATCTGTGCTTATTGAAAGTCTAAAACTCTGCAATGTATATATCCGCATACTATGACAGTCGGCCGGGCCGTTTATACGACCTCGAAATACACCTAGGTACCCGGATCCCTACCTATGTTCCTGCATACGCCAATTGACCCCTGTGTTGCAGCCAATTTTAGGCTTCGGGCTGGGGAGAACCCCCCCATATTTAAGATGTAGGGCTATAATTTTGCCTGTCATCCCTTGTCTGCATTCACGCCAAGAAATCTGCGGCCCCATTTCCCGGTCGTGGGAGCTTAGGGCCGACCACGATGACGAGTCTATTTTTATTATAATCAATTGTGGTGCTGCCTATATTGTACGCAGGCCTTCCGTTATTAGCATACCCTCAGCCTTGTATGGGCGCACGTTGGAAGTGGGTTAAGCGCACGATCCCTCAAGAACTTCAGGAGTGGTGCGGATACGACGCCTCCCTGTTGTCGTACGAATTCGTGACGGCGTACCGATGGATCAAAAGTCGAGTCTCCATGAATTGCTTATTTTTGGCGCGCTCCGTCGTCCCCCTGCTATAGACCGCTGCCTCCCTCGTCGATGAGGGTGGTCACCCTTTTTCGGCGTGTGTAGTGCAGTGGTTACAACATTATTGGCTTTCGAGAGAGAATGGAAATACTGGGTCTTACGCGCATTGCTCTGGTATCGTAAAGCAGGGTTCTACATTTAAAAGACTTACACACGCGTTGAAAGTAAGCTGCGCGCAAGAATGCGCAGTTGGCAAATTTCACAAACAGGACGCTTAGCTCAGCGGGAACATTGAATCGAAGGTGCAATGACTGTAGTATGATTGCGCTCTGCGTTTATATTGCATCGAAGTAATAGTTACAAGAGAAACTCTGTGCTTTCGTGGACCTCAGCTGTCCCGCTCAGTGCTTGTGCTTGTGGGTGGCTCTCTCAAACCTCATGGGACGGCTGCGGCCCTGCCTCCTGGCGAGGGAAGCAGCTGGGGCAGCGGTAGAGTTGGAGATAGGGCACGAGCTGTACATGACACCACGGCCGTTGGTACCAACATACACAACGTTAGCCTCGTTGGCAGAACCAACAAGAGCAGCACCATCAAGAGCACCGAAGCTGTTGGAGCCCTGGATGTTGACCCAGGTAGCACCACCATCAGCGCTGCCGTACAGCTTCTTGCCCTCGGAACCAACGCCAAAGACATACAGGTTCCAGGCAGTGCCGCCACCCTTGCCGACGGAGACGGCGTGGGCGTTGGAGGGGCTGGAAGACAGAGCGGAGAAGGTCTGTCCGAAGTTGGTGCTGTGAAAGATACCAGCATCGGTCGAGACCCAGATCTCACCGGCCCGGGTGGGGTGAGCGGCGATGTGGCGGATCTCGGTGACGTTGGCGACGGGTGACTCGGTGAAAGTCGTGGCGCCGTCGGTAGAGATGTAGAAGGTAGCCTTGGAGGCGGCGTAGAAGACAGTGTTATTCTTCTTGTCGCTGGCGATAACGCTGCTGGCAGGAAGGGTGACGTTCTCGAGCTTGCCCTGGTTGCGAGAGGCGAGCACGCCCTCGTTGAGGGTAGACCAGAGAATTACATCGCCGTCAGCGGAGTAGGCAACGGTCCCATCAGCGGCAGTGGTACCAGTGGCGTTGACAACAGCCCAAGTAGCACCGCCGTCACTGCTAAGAGCCAGCTGGGGAGAGCCGGTGACCTTGCCGATGCGAGCGACCTTGGCGACATCGTTGCCGGCGAAGTCGACGGAGACAGTGCTTGCCCACCAAGGGTTTGTCCAGGCGGTCTGGGGAGCCACAGCTAGGTCAGCGACAGAGTCGTAGGTGAAGCCGTTGTTGTCCAGGGTAGCCATGAACAGCTCGGAACCACCGGGGGCAGAGGCCAGGCTGGAGATGGCCATCTCCTCGATACCAGAAGCAAGACTCTCGATGGTGACGGTCTTGTTGTTATCCCAGTTAGTCAAGTCGTGACCGCCGTAGATGGTGACACCGGTGCCGTACAACCATCTGTCGCTGTCGTGGGGGTCGATCTCGAGGGACTCGATCATCCAGCCAAGCTTCTTAGTGTCGGTGTCGAGGAAGTTGGTCTTGATCCAGGGAGCCTATGTGCGGTGAGCCACGACTTTTCATCTTCGTACATATATATATATTGTCAAAACTTACATTCTTGGCGCCGATGGTGTACTGAGGCGCAACATTGCCATCAGCTCCCCAGTTCCAGATCTTCTTCCAGGTAGCACCGGAATCAGTAGAGCGGAAGAGCTGAGCATCGGGATACCAGCTGTTCAGGGTAGCGACCACGATGGTGCCGGGCTTCTGCGCATCGACGGCGAGACCACCTGTTTCAGACTGTCAGTCCAAGTTGGCCCCATGAAGCTGCCGAGCCTAACTTACCGAAACCGTAGAAGAGGTCGCTGCCGGAGGTGGGGGTAATATCAGTCCAGTTGCCAGAAGTAAGGTCGTATCTGTAGACAGCACCCTGGGTACCATCGTACGGGCCAGTGCCATCCGAATAGGTGAAATAGATGACCTAGGTAGGCTCATGTTAGCAACACAGCGCACACGCATGCACTCTAGGCGCATATTCTCACCTTCTCCGCAACCGAAAGCTTGGCCTTGTGAGGGAAGAACTTGGCAGGCTGATCGGCGACAGGGCTCCAGGTAGCACCGGCGTCGGTGCTGACGTAGACGGAAGCAGTGGTGTTGTCGGCGGTACCAACGAAGATTCGGGAAGTGGCACCGTCGACGGCCTCGGAAGTCTCATCGAAGGTGACGAAAGTCAGACCCTGAAGGTCGCCGTTGTAGGCATCAGTCTCGGCGCCAGGGCGGAAGGTACCGACGGCCTCGAAAGAAGACAGCTTGGAGAAGGTCGCGCCGCCATCGGTGGACTTCCACAAGCCGTTGCCGCTTCGGGCACCGAAAAGGAGGACCTGGGGGTTCTTGGGGTCGACGGCAAGACGCTCGCCCATGCCACGACCAGGCATGTTCCCGCCGACCTTGAAGGGAAGCGTGGTGACCTCCCAGGTCTCGCCCTTGTCGGAGCTGCGGGCGAGTGTTCCATTGTTGGGGTCCCTAAGACAACGATCAGCAAACTTGCCATGCGCAAACTGAAGTGCACCGAGAACAATAATCACCAGTCGTTGGTGTACATGCCCGCCGCGATGTACACCTTGTTCGCATCCGTGGGGTCAAGGGCCAACGCGTCGACGCCCCATCTGTTCCAAGACTGATCATCGGCGAATGAGTTCGCGTCAGTCACGGGAGTCCAGGAATCGTCGTCGTTGAGGCGGTAGAGACCGCCGATGTCAGTGCGGGCGAAAGCGACGCCCTGCTCGGTCGGGTGGAATTGGATAGACGCGACGAAACCACCGCCGCCTCCAGTGTGGACATTCTTCCAGTCGCACGCGGCGCGGACAGATGCTGCCGCCGCCAGGACAAGTCCGGCGCCTCTCATCTTGAAATCTTTTTCTTTTTTTTTTTTTCTTTCTTTTTTGGTGGCTTAGTCTGGTCACTCGAGTATCTAAAGAATGTGTGGAATCTTGAATGGACCAGCCAGGCTGAAGAGAATGTCGTCGATCGAAAAGGGGCGTCGATGAAAGCGAACGTCGGAAAAAGCGAAAAGAAAGGACTGGACTGAACAGGTAATGCAAGAAAAGACAACTTCAATTGGGGGACCTGTCTACTATTTACATACGAGTAGTCTACGGAGAATTCTCCCCTCGCTTTCGGCCGGCATTCTGTTCCTGGTTAGTGATCACTCTAATAGGTTGTCAGTTGCGCGCTCAGGGGGAGAAACATTTCAGAGAGACTGACAAGCTCCCCATAAAACCTTGATGTCGTGAAACAAACAACCCTCTCAGAAGCATTCCGAGAGCCGAGGTGCGATGTTCGCGGGCCGTCCCCGCTGTAACCCATCAATCAGATGAGGCGCAAGCAGGGCATTTCGAGCCCCATGAGCCTGAAAAAAGCCCACCAATACCGGGGGCCACTTGGCCAGGAATGGATGTGATGCGACAAATAGGCTATGTAGAATGAAGTCATGCCAACCCAGAGAGCCGGTTGGGTTGAGAATGTTGAACCACTTACTCATATGTTTGCGTTGACCGTTGTGTCAAATAAATTCGAGGCCCCTAGAAATTGTAATTGCAGGGGCGATGGGACTAGGCAAGCGCTCCAGACAGAACGGAGCGAGCGACTGCAAATCCCTGCATCTTGACCCTGACTAACTGCAGCGATGTTTTCCCAGCTCACAAACAGAGTCATTCACGCTTGGCGGCCAGAAAGGGCAGGTGCCTATTATTTGAGCTTCAGGCCTCTGAAGACGGGATCTCGTATGGATATACGAATCCCCAGAGACGTTGTTTCCAAAGCAAATACTCGACCGACTTCTCAGGAACCCACCCAGCCACACAATCTAAACTACCACAACTGCTGCCCACCAAATACAAAGGCTAAATCTAGATTACCTGAAAATCACATTTCTCAAGGCTTGAAACTCCCTGTATTACCTCAAGCCTTAAGTTGCAGCATTGTATTGTCCCGGTACTACTCGATTCAGTCTACCAAGAATGGAGACGCGCGCCTTAGCTGGCACTGTCGTTTCCATGAGACCACATCATGGCCTAGAATTCTGTACATTCTGAATACATGTTTTCACGTCGCCGTATGTAGCACGAGGGTCACCATATCCTGACCCTCAACTGCTGCAGCGCTGATGACGCGGCTTACTAGTAGTGTCTGTCCATGTATTCCATGCGCCCATTGCAAAGCGTTTAGGACTGCTTGCCCCAAGTCTGCATACACGATCTATGCGGTGGTATGCCAACGGGCGGCAACGGCGAGGGTGGTTTGGCGTACATGCGAAGTCCAAAGATTTTCGAACTCTACCTAGGTATGCTATTCTCGTCAACTTGCCCGAGTTATCAGTGCAGTAGACGCAATTCGCTAGGAGAATATAAGTTTTTGGTTCTGATTGCATACCTTTTTTCTTTTCCTGTCACTCACTCGCACAAGTTAATTCTACCCTATCCCCATTTCATAACTCTGACGCTGGTAGCGGCTCCCTGATCAAGTAAGGCGGTGGACCCTCAAAATTAAGATGCTCTGCCCAATCGTCTTGCAACACAGGTCTTCGTAATCCTCTCCCGCGCTTCCGTGTCACCTGCCCGAACACAAACTTATCAAAATGGCGGAAGTCTCTGTTGCTGGCCAGCCACCGGTGCGAATCGGCACTCGAAGATCGAATTTGGCCGTGGTCCAGGCCGAGGGTATCCGTGACAGCCTGCAGAAAATTGCACCCGACCGATCCTTCGAGATCGAGGCAGTTCGGACCCTTGGCGACAAAGACCAGTCGACGGCACTCTACAACTTTGGAGCAAAGAGCCTATGGACTACCGAGTTGGAGGGAAAGCTCACTTCTGGTCAGCTCGATGTCATTGTGCATTGCCTCAAGGGTAGGTCTGATCTGGCGCTTTCACCTCGTGTTCACGCCCGGCAGCGAACCTAAGACTTTTGAACAGATATGCCGACCAACCTGCCAGAGTCGTGCGAACTGGCAGCCATACCCCTCCGCGATGATCCCCGCGATGCCTTGATAGTCAGAGCGGGCCTGCCGTTTGACAGCTTGAAGACCCTGCCGCAGGGCGCAGTGGTCGGCACCTCGTCGGTGCGGCGCTCGGCGCAGCTCCGCCGTCACTATCCCCACCTGCGCTTCGCCAACCTGCGCGGCAACGTCGAGACACGCCTGGCCAAGGTCGACAATCCCGAAGGTGAGTATACATGTATGATCATGTCTGCAGCTGGACTCGAGCGTGTCGGCCTCAAGCACCGCATCACTCAGTACCTGGGGTCCAAGGACGGAGGGATACTGCACGCGGTCGGCCAGGGGGCGCTGGGCTTGGAAATCCGCAAGGGCGACCGCGCAACCTCGGACTTACTTGACCAGCTGGTGGATCAGAAGTCCACTCTTGCCTGTCTAGCAGAGCGGGCTCTTATGCGCAAACTTGAAGGGGGTTGCAGTGTCCCGATAGGCGTCGAAACGGAGTGGGTTGCCCGGCAGCCGCAAGACCTCCTCTTGAGGATGAGAGCAATAGTCGTCAGCCTTGATGGCTCTCAAAGCGTTGAGGACACCATCGACGCAACCGTTCAGACCAACGACGAGGCGACAGCGTTGGGGCAAGAATTGGCCGCGAGACTTGTGAAAGCGGGCGCCGAGGCAATTCTGAAGGATATCAACGCCAACAGGCCTTCCAAAGACTGAGGACATTGAATGAGTCGAAATCAAATGCACAGATATGACGACTCGGCAGTATGTATTAGAGACTTAGGAATACATGAGCACCTCTCTGGCAAAGCGAAGCTTTTGGCATCTGGGAGAGCGTACCTACTAAGTAGGTATCCAGACAGCACCTTATAAACAAGATAGACTCGCAACATTGATCTCGTCAGCTCTCCAGCAGTGGTTTCCGTGGTGGGCAGGTATGCCAAAAGTCTGTTCTCTGATCTGAAGTGCATCACAGAAGGATTGAGAGCGACATGGACCGACGTCGATTCTAGCTCGCCGTCCATGAGTGCTGATACTATCAATGAAATCTGGAATATCTTCGAACATAACGTAGAAGCACGGTGTGCTTCAGGTTGCCGCTGAATTTCTGGAAAAAAAAATGATGAGATTCCGAAGTACGTTTTCTCTCGAGACTGAATTGGTCGTGGGTGGGGCTCTCGCTCTCAACTCTCTATATAAAGTAGTGCCGTTGCATGCTAGGTACATGTATGTGATCTACTGCAACCATACCTACGGCTTAAACTTGTATACATCTACTCATCAGCGTTCCGTCACTTCATTTATTTTTTTACGCCACGTATCTTAGATTTCTTTAGTGTGAATTAAATCTGGTCTAACATGATGATGGTGATCTCGGATATTTTATGAGATCTCATGTTTGAAGAGTGGGTACACGTAGAACCTCGTAATGATCGGCGCCCACCACTTGCAGACCTGTGATTAACCACTGACGTCAGTTTGTACTTGTTGGAGGAAGTCAACGTAGGTGGTTTCCACAACAATTACCTGTTTCTTTTCATACTTGAAGCCTGAATTCCTATAAGTGGTTGCATGACCTCGAGCTTGGATGCTTGAGGTACCCAAAACCTGTCCAAATTCACCGCCAACCATATTCTTCAAGTTTTAAGCGGGAAAAGCACAACGTCGAATCACTCCCAAATCCAACTTAAATATAACAATTGACCATAGCAACATCACAAGATGGTCAGCAAGTCCGGTACAGTCCATCCGGGGTCGATCTCCTCCCGCGTCCGCAAAGCAGCCAAGGACATGGAGAACCTCCTGGCCGGCACGTTCTGCAACGAGCCCAAGGACGCGAAGGAGCACATCGAGTACGACTGCGTCATGGTCAACCCGCTGATACATCCGGACGGCAAGTCGGAGCCCCTGCACATGAAGTCGGAGCCGACGCTCACCGAGGCCATCGACAAGCTCGCCGAAAAGGGCCAACTGATCAGCTGGAAGATCCACAAGGAGGACCCCGAGCCGGCCATCGCCGAGGTGGACATGATGGGAGTCCAGATCATCTACCGCGTCACGGTCATCAAGTCTGGCAACGGCAGCACCGACCTGGACCCGGACGATATGGACAAAGTCGAGGCGTGGTGCACGAGCACGTGGAGGCAGCTTGCTGGAGGGGATTGGAAGCTGGTTGCGCAGTTGTTTGTACCCATTTGAAGAGGGAGTCTGGCTTACGAGGTTGGCCGCAATGACGTTATGATTAATTTTCGGACCACTCAGCGTGTTCTTTCATCAAAAATATGGCTTGGTGTTAAACAGCGTCGCTGTCTTTTCTTTGATATGCAGGGGTTGTTGACGTGGGAGAGCTCAGCTGGACTATCGCGCTCATATGTGGGGGTCACTTTGCAACAGCGTCGGCATGGACACAATACGATTCAAGCAAACGAAGACAAATCGGTTTCACTTTCCACTCTTGGCATTGCAGCCCTCAACGATGTCAAATTTCTTTCCATGTTCCACGTCGGCTTCATCATGTCTAGGTCTATGAGTAGCCCAAGCCTTTCGTCAGCCAATCTTGGAAAGCCTTGGCCAACACAGCACCGCCGTCTTTATCGTCATGGTCCTTCTTATCACCAGAGTCATCATACTCGTCATCACAATCATCCATGTCATGGTCTTGTTGCTCCTGTGGAGCCTGACGGGGTTCCAACGGGTGGATCGCAGGGCGAAGGTCGCCTTTGGCCTCTTGAACATCGGGATCGTTCCACTCTCGCAGGAACCATTGCCGCAGGCTCCTGGTGATTTGGTTGTCCTCTTTGAATTCGCATGTCGCGACCCTTCGCATGTGCTTGAAATTGAACTCGGTCTTGAATTCAACATTTTCCGAGTCAAGCTGCTTAAGAACGTAATCCCTCTCATCCCCCTGGACTGCCCGTCCGGTTTTATCAACCCACTCCAAGCTGTATCTTGACATGTACTATATGTTTCGTAGTCAGCTACTGATTCAGCGAAGCAAGAGTAAGGCAGTACTTGAGCCGGACAGTTTTTGATCGAGTCTGTCCCAGAAGCCGCGGCTTAATAAATAGATCCAAGACGGGTAAGACCGGTACTTGGAAATATCCTCAAGAAAGGGCAATAAAATATCGGAAAGTTGCTTACCCGTCGGGCGCTTCCTGGGCTTAGGTTGCGATGTCCTTCCACAAATCTGCAAGACTGCTCGGTCGTCCCCGAGTACATCTCATGGGGTGCGACCGAAAACTCTTTCATCGCGCCTGGTTCAGTGGACAAGGTGAATGTGGAGACAGAATTCTGGCCAAAAACTATTCTTTCCTTTCTCAATGTCAAGTCACCCTGAACGATGAGGTGCGTGTTGATGCCGTGGTGCCCGTGTTGGTTCAGGCGGTCCGGAATGGTATTGGGGCGTGTGTCCCTGTCCGGAGACATCCAGGTTGGTATCAGTGGGTTGGTGCGCACCCAGGGGTAGCCGGCGTCGATAACGGCCTGTTCGTAAGGCGCGAACTCGTCCTTGCGCGGGATGTGGCGGAAGTGTGGGCGGCCTCGTTCCACTTTTTGCAAGAGGCCGGCCCGTGACGGTTGCTTGTTTGACATTTTCAACGCAGGATTGACATCTTTTCATTCTGGCTGCGGCCGGATGAAGGAGTTTAGCTGTTTAAGCCCGCACATAGAAGATACAAAGCCTTTATATGCGCGCAGACCTTATTACCCCCCCCCCCCCACTGAGCGGGAAAGTGAAGCTCTATAGAATCCCGAGGGATCCTGCCTCGGGATTTGAGTCCAGCCATTGAACTGTTGAGACACACATTGAATGCAGTTTGGCACGGGCATGTGTGTCTCGTCTCAGAGAATAGTTAGGGTGGCGACAGGAAAAATTGTTCAAGTTACTTTAACTCGCAATTATGCGAGAAAGGTCATTATTGTACACAAAGCTTGCATACTTGAAGCGATGAGACATACTGAGTGTTTGTGTCAGATGAACCTGATGCGGCCAAGTGTGAACAATGGCAGCCTAACATCCTATATCCCTTCGAGTAGTTACGGCTGGCTTCGTCCAGGAGCATTGCCACTAGCCAGATTCTCAGTGCTGTTCCCCTGCTTCACCTCCTCTCTCCAAGTCTGCCTTTCTTGATCCACCACGCCAGGGCCCTTGTATTGTGATCCGTACAGCCCACTTGCCCAGCTTGCGCCCTCCTTGGCCGCCTGCGTCGACGGCGCAGACTTGCCCTTTGTGTGCCGTCGTCGGTACCACTTGCCATAGGCAAGCAGGTAATACAGTCTAAAACACAAGAAAGCAAACTTGTCGTTCTCGAGGTCCTCTGGGTAGTCTGCTCCAAGGTCCACGGCGGCGGCGATGCCGGACATGACGGCGACCTCGTGGGCGTTGACCATCGTCCACGACGCGGCGAAGCGAGTGTTGTTCTTGGCCTGGAGGAACATCATCCACGGGATGACAAATATGTAGTGCGTGTAAGAGTGGCATAGCTGATGCCACCAGTCCTTTCGAATGATCTTGCTCTCGTCGATCTCGTTGTCGGACCAGAGCTTGCCGTCGCGGTCCTTGTTCAGATAGATGGTCTGGAAGACGTGTTGCTCAAATGGCACGTTCTCGGGGAACTGGGATTGGTAATTGGTAGTGTCGAAGCACATTTCCAGCTTGGACCTGTCCTTGTCGTACATCTTGATGTAGTACATGGGACGGAATTTGCTTTTGGCAAAGTCCAGACGGGATTGCTGATCGACACCGTTGATCTTGGCCACGGCCAGGTCCTCGCGGTAGAAGTTCTCGTAGTGCTTCTTCATGTAGTCGGCATCATTGTGAGTGATGGTAATATCGTCGCTGAATTTGGCGGATCCGAGCACTTGCTTCTCCTTCCAACTGGCCGTCTTGCCCAGGACCTTTTTCGCCGTGTCGGCCAGACAGCAGAGCACGATCTCATCGTAAGTCTCCTCAGCGGAGGGGACATCAGGGTCTCCCCCATTTGGATTGTGACCATCGGGCGCTGGGGTGCGAGGCTTGAGCTTGACTATGACCCCTTTCTTACCGCGTTGGACAATTTCTGTCAACTCGGTCGACAGGCGAACTGTGACACCACGAGAGATGAGGTCCTGCTTCCATGTCGAATAAAAGTCCGAGAACTTTGGGAACACAACCATTGGGGGCTGATTGCTAACGACAGAGTTCTTGTCGGGAGGGTACCACATGCCGTAGGTGGGCGAGGTGCAAAGCCGTTCGAACATCATAGCTGGGGTCCGGGGCGTCTCGTTTCCAGTGCCAAGGAATAAAGCTGTCATGGGTAGGGCCACGATGTTGATAAAGTCCTCGGAGAACATGAACAGCTTGAAAACCAGTCGAAGTGGTAACAGTGCAAAGAAAATCTCGAACGTTCGCATGACCTTCAACAGGGTCACGAACCGCTTCACCTCCTTCTTATGCTTGACCATGACCTGGGTCGGGAAGACGTTGGACCAGAAGGTCTCATCTTTTCCAAAAGAGACCTGCAATTCCACGGGGTCCGCATGATAGCCCTGGCGCTGGAACATGGTGAGAGTGTGATGAAAGATGTAGGAGCCTCCCTGGACGCCTTGATTGCACCAGGAGGCGCCATAGCGTTCCTTGTCCAGGGGGATCGAGAAGGCCTGACCACCGCAGTAGTCGACCGCGTCTATAAGAGTCACATTGAATTTGTCACGATGCTGAGAAAGATGGTATGCAGTGGACATTCTGCGAGGGTCAGCTCCCATTTAGCTTCAATTGTTGCTTGCTCTTGCTGAGCTCGATGCACTTACCCGGCTGCCCCAGCACCCACGACAAGCACGCGCTTGCGTCCATCCTTGGACGAAGAACCGTTCTGGGCCATGGGTTGGGCAGTGTCTCTTTCGATATCAGGGCCAAGTGAATTTTGTGCCATTGATGGCAGAAGGCTCTCTTTTTGCTGCAGGAGAGGAGCAGTGAGGTTATTGGCACATGACTATGTCAGGAATTCGGACCCGACTCGTCTTTATTGCGATCACAGCCATCTTAGATCCCGGTTGCTGTGACATGGCTTCATTAGTATGGTTGCTATGTATGACGGGTAGATCCAGAGTTCCCGTCGCTACTTCAATACGTCATGACCCTGAGTCAAAACCGCGTGCCCTGGAGGTCGGCCTGGAAACGTAAGATCGAATCTGCTACTTTGGGCCACATAGCCTAGTAATTTGACACCTCAGGGTGCTAACTCGCAAAATATGGCAAGAAATGTGTGTAGACCAATAATGCTGGGAAAATCAATCTCTATGGCGAGATCGCAGTGCTGCGATGGGTACTGATTGCATATGCCCATGCACTCGATCTCGGGGGATGCCGAGATGCACGCACCTGTGTAGTCTACCTAGCGTGGCTAGGTACCTAGGTACCTGTAGTCCAGGTTTATTCACAATCTCATTCCCTTCCAACCAGACTTACAGAACAGCGCCGATAAATAGGTCTCCAGGGATTATGAGTTGTTATGCGTTTATTTAGTATGTGAGTTTTCGGATCGAATCGGACGCATGTACTTCAGATGTCTTGTCCTTGAGCTGTAGAATGTCGTTGTGAATCTGGAACCAAGTGTAGGACAAAGCGGCCACTGATTCGGCCGGGTTTATGCGCACGAGCAGACTGGGTGATAGCTGAGTGCTCAGAGCGGAGACGACAGCCTGGAAGCAATGTTGAGGAGATGCAAAAAGGACAGTATGACAGTTGTACACCCGCCTCAGTCTGCTAGATGGTGCAGACGGAGGCAGCAGCCCTGCTGTACTTACTGTTCAGCATACGGCTGGGCATTAATCCTTAACCTCCACCTGGGCGCCACCGAGTCTCAGGACGACCATAGAGGCAAAAGCAGGGGGCAAAACAACATGAACAGGAATAATTGAAAAAAGAAAGAAAAGAGATAAGTCAAGGCCAATATGTATCTCGGATACGGGGAATCGAACCCCGAGCTGGTGAGTGAGAGTCACCGATGTTAACCATTACACCATATCCGAATGTAGTCATTCGGGAGACGTAAAATGGCAAGATTTGCATACTATATTCCAGACCTGAGCAAGCAGGGCTGTCGTGTGAGTGTGCAGGGGTGCATCGAGCTCGGGTTGGGGGCTGCCTGCCGGGGGGGGGGGGCCAAAAAATTATTCGAATCATTCTCGGCACATGGAAACGCCGGCTCTCTCCTGCCCCAGTCCTTCTTTAGGTCACATCCCCCATGCATTTGTGAAGATGAGGGCCTCAAGAGCCGTGGCCGTCCTCGGTGACGGTCGCATATTAAGCTCGAGCCCCGGTGCGAAGCTGCTCAACCTGAGCTGGAGCTGTAGGGCGAGCTCTGATGCGCCGCGACAGTGGCAGCAGCCCGTCCAGTTCGATGGATTGAGGAGCTTCAGTCAGTCCTCCCAGCGAAGCGCCGCCTTGAACGCTGCCCAAGAAGCGTACGTCTTCCAAAAAAAACCACTGTGTATCCTACCAGCAATTTTGCTCACTTTTATGTTCTTCAAACAGTCTCAGGGCTGCCAAAGAAGCTGCCAACCTGTCCCCCGAAGTTGTCAAGGCGCGCATGAGTCCCGAAGAGACCAAGCGACTTTCCATGGTTCGAAACATTGGTATTGCAGTAAGGGAACACCCTGTTAAACGACATTTTCCCCGATGAGGTCAGGACTGACAATACCAGGCACACATCGACAGTGGTAAAACGACATGTACCGAGCGAGTTCTCTTCTACACCGGCCGAATCAAGTCGATTCACGAAGTTCGAGGTCGAGACAGCGTCGGCGCAAAGATGGACTCTATGGAACTGGAACGCGAGCGAGGAATCACCATTCAATCCGCCGCGACCTTCTGCGACTGGGAGAAAAAGGAAAACGGAAAAACGGAAACCTACCACATCAACCTGATTGACACCCCTGGCCACGTTGACTTCACCATTGAAGTCGAGCGAGCCCTGCGAGTCCTCGATGGTGCTTGTATGATTCTCTGCGCCGTCAGTGGCGTGCAGAGTCAGACCATCACTGTCGACAGGCAAATGAAACGGTACAATGTCCCCCGGGTTAGCTTCGTCAATAAGATGGATCGTATGGGTGCCAACCCCTTCAAGGCGGTTGAGCAGATCAACTCCAAGCTTAGGTTCCCTGCTGCAGCTGTCCAGATTCCAATTGGCTCCGAGAAGGAATTCGAGGGCGTTGTGGATCTGATCCACATGCGCTCTATCCGGAATGACGGTCATCGTGGTGTCCAGGTCAAGATCTCCGATCAGATCCCCGAGGATCTCAAGGAACTCGCCCAGCAGAAGCGCCAGGAGCTCATCGAGAAGCTTGCCGACGTCGACGACGAGATGGCTGAGATGTTCTTGGACGAGAAGGAGCCTACCCCCGAGCAGATCAAAGCGGCCATCCGCAGATCGACCATCGCCCTGAAGTTCACGCCTGTGCTAATGGGTACTGCTCTTGGAGACAAGGCTATCCAGCCGATGCTCGACGCGATCTGTGACTACCTCCCTAACCCTTCCGACGTGCAAAACACGGCTCTTGACCGCTCTGCAAATGAGAAGCCAACGGCCCTGGTTCCGTACAACGCGCTTCCCTTCGTCGGCCTCGCCTTCAAGCTCGAGGAGAACCCCTACGGCCAGCTCACCTACATCCGTGTGTACCAAGGCCAGCTCAAGAAGGGCAACTACCTGTATAACTCTCGCACCAACAAGAAGGTCCGTATCCCCCGTATCGTCCGCATGCACTCGAGCGAGATGGAGGACGTCAGCGAGATCGGCGCCGGTGAGATCTGTGCCGTGTTTGGCGTCGACTGCGCGTCCGGCGACACCTTCACCGACGGCAACCTTCCCTACACCATGAGCTCCATGTATGTCCCCGACGCCGTCATGTCCCTCTCCATCAAGCCCAAGCGGAGCAGCGACGCCGATCCCTTCTCCAAGGCCATGAACCGCTTCCAGCGCGAGGACCCCACCTTCCGCCTGGCGGTCGACGAGGAGTCCGAGGAGACCATCATCTCCGGCATGGGCGAACTGCATCTAGAGGTCTACGTCGAGCGTCTGCGCCGCGAGTACAAGGTCGAGTGTGAGACTGGCCAGCCGCGTGTGGCCTACCGCGAGACCGTCACCCGCCGCGCCGACTTTGACTACCTCCTCAAGAAGCAGACCGGCGGGCCCGGCGATTTCGCGCGCGTCATGGGCTGGCTGGAGCCGAACCCGGAGGACCCGGAGAAGAACCACTTCGAGACGCAGGTGGTGGGCGGCACGATCCCGGACAAGTACCTGGCGGCCTGCGGCAAGGGCTTCGAGATGGGGTGCGACGAGGGCCCGCTGCTGGGCCACAAGGTGATCGGCACCAAGCTGGTGGTCAACGACGGCGCGACGCACGTGACGGACTCCTCCGACTACGCGTTCCAGATGGCGACGCAGTCGGCGTTCCGCAAGGCGTTCAAGGACGCCGGCGGCGTCGTGCTCGAGCCGCTCATGAAGACCACCATCACGGCGCCCAACGAGTTCCAGGGCAACATCATCATGCTCATGAACAAGCGCGGCACCATCGTCGACACCGAGATCGGCCCCGAGGACTTCACCCTCGTCGCCGACTGCTCGCTCAACGCCATGTTCGGCTTCAGCTCGCACCTCCGCGCCGCGACGCAGGGCAAGGGCGAGTTCAGCATGGAGTTCAGCCACTACGCGGCGGCACCGCCGCAGTTGCAGTAAGTAAACCTCACGTCGTATGACATGACCGTGAAGGGACCGGTACTAACAGACTCAACAACTACAGGAAGGAACTCGTCGCCAAGTACGAGAAGGAGAGATTCGCGAAATAAGGAGATTGTGCGGTGACCAAGCCTCACAGCCCTGAGATAGGCCGCTGAGAGGATACGGCCACAGAGTGTGGCCTCGTGAAAAGGAGAAACTAGAACATAGATGACCACGACCACGTTTGTGATCTGGAAGTGTATTATATCAGACATGCGTATCCAACTTATAGACGGGCGCGCATCTGTACTTTATTCTGGCTTGGTTTAGAGGCCTGACCAGAAGCAGCGAGGGCCGAGAAATGTCCGAGACGGCCGCTGTTCTCACATAAATGGCATATAGACCGATGAGACTGCCTGCATGAAAAATACACACAACATCCTCTCTCGCATGTTGGAAAGCCCAGTGTCTGTGGCTCGCATGTTTTCATGTCACGTTATTGCACGAATAGTGTCAAATGTATTGTGGCTTAACGCCTTGGTATCCATTTTGTCTATGCCAATCCCTCTCCATCATCGCGGACGGTAACGAACTGCGGACCACATGCACGTCCTACCGGCTTACAGGTGCTTCAGCACATCCTCCAGGACCTCCGTGGTGGTGTTCTTGCCACCCAGGTCGGGGGTGACGATGCCAGCGGCGAGGGTGGCATCGACGGCGGCGTAGATCTTGGCGGCGGCCTGCTCGAGGTCCATAAACTCGAGCATGACGCCGACGCTGCGCAGGGTGGCGATGGGGTTCGCCTTGTTCTGGCCGACAATGTCCGGGGCGCTGCCGTGGACAGGCTCGCCGATGGCGAAGCCCTCGCCGACGTTGGCGCTGGGGATGAGGCCCAGGGAGCCGAGCAGACCCGCGCCCTGGTCGGACAGGATGTCGCCGTACAGGTTGGGGGCGACAATGACGTCGTAGTACTCGGGCTGCTGCACCAGCTTGAGGGCCATGGAGTCGACGATCTGCTCCTCGACGGGGACGTTGGGCGTGATCTCGGCCAGGGCCTCGCGGGCGGTGGTGCGGAAGAGCCCGTCGGTCTGCGAGAGGACGTTGGACTTGTGCACGACGGTGACGAGCGGGGCGGTGTGGATGCTGCTGGCGCCGGCGTCGCGCATCTTCTGGCGGCGCTGGGCAATCTCGCCGGCCATGGCGGCGATGCGGTACGAGGCGCGGCCCGTGATGCGCTTGATGGCCTCGGCGACGGGGCGGCCGCCGGGCCCGCCCTGCGTGGTGGTCTCCTCCTTGACGTACAGGTCCTCGGTGTTCTCGCGCACAATGACCATGTCGACGGCGGGCTGGCTGAACAGGCTGGTGGCGACGCCCTTGACGGGCCGCACGTTGGCGTACAGGTCGAGTTTCTTGCGCAGCGCCACGATGGGCGACGAGTAGCCCTTGACGGCCTTGGAGGGCGACTGCACGGCGCCGAATAGCGCGCCGTCGCACTCAGCCTTCAGGGTGTCGACTGTCTTCTGTGGGAGCGCAGTGCCCGTCTTCTCGAAGGTCTCGAAGCCGGCGTCCAGGTCGACAAAGGAAAACTTGAGGCCCAGGGAGGCGGGCAGGGCTTCGAGCAGGCGGCGGCCGGCGGGGATGACCTCCTTGCCGATGCCATCGCCGGGAATCAGGCCTGAGAAGGAAGAGACGCGATCGTGTCAGTGGACAGTGGTCTTGAGGGGCTCAACCTAGGGGCTGTTGGTGTTCTGGAGTTTCCATACCGATCCTGAGTGTTCTGGCAGCCATCTTGGGATCAATTGGCTCGTGGATCTTGACGGAGGACGAGAGGCGGCTCGAAAAAGCTTGCCATGGCGGCACTTTCACACGTCCCTCCCCCAGAGCTTGTGAAGATCTCAGCAACGTGGGGCCGGGCGAGTCCGGGGTCGGACCTTGCCTCAGCTCAGTTCAGGGTCCCAGTGGGATCATTTGAACGCTCCCTGCCAGTTTGGGTTAGAGGGGCGTTCCGACTCACTGTATTGCCTGACTGCCTGACTGACTGGTAGTCTAGTCTAACCTGAGCGGAGCACCTAAGCTCCATTATTCTCAATCCACTGTTCTTCTTTTTTAGCTACTTTCGCTTTGGTCGACAACCTCATTTCAGCCTTGTTAGAAGAGGCCCATTGCAGTCGAGTTTTACTGCTCATAGGTAGCTGGAACCACCCATGACCAAACGAGCGAACGGCTTGGTTCCATCCGTGAATACTCCGAACACCCATGACTTAACAGCCGCTCACTTCATCCCAGCACTCTGGTTAGGCACGTTGCACAGACGTAGCTGTGCCGTGGATGGGTGGTAGATGGCACCGTTGTGATATCCAATAGCTTATTAACGGCGAGGGTCAAGCCTATGAATTCAGGCGAACTGATAATATGAGCTAGAAGCCTCCTTGGACTCTCGTTCATGACCGAGGGGATGTTGGCCCAAACCCATTTCGGTACCAAAAAAAATCGTCAATTTTGTTTCTTGGGTCATCTCTGCCCCCTGTCAGCTGACAGTACTCAGACAGGCACAGAGCTCGACTTGAAACAGCCTCCTGTACTCCAACGGGATCACCGCGCAACAATCTATCATCAGGACAGCTATGTTTTGAGTTTGAACCTCCTTCAGAGCCTGCCTCATCCACGACCAACCACTCAGTAATGTGTATTCTGGGCAACCCTCGTCACCACGATGATGGGCCAGCCCGCCTGTTGGAGAGGCCTCTAGGGGGCCCAAATGAGGCAGCCCACCCAGGACCCTTCACAGGGCATTTCTAATTTAAACCAACCCTTCCCTTTTCGACAACGGTCACATTACGTACGTACACAACCGAAGTACATACGCAGCAGTGATAGTTCCAATCGACGAGTGGTCCTCACTTGCCTCACTTGCGGTGTGCACGGCGAACACAGCGATCGCTCGGTGGCAGTGGTGGAAGCAGACTAATGCGCCACAGTTATTTTTACCCGTCAAGTCTCGCGTCGTCCCGAGGCCGCCAACGGCCGGGTCCAAGGGGGCCAGGAGAAAGAGAGCTGGACTCAGACTCAGGCTCAGGCTCAGGCTCAGGCTCAGGCTCAGGCTCAGACCCAGACCCAATTCAGACCCAAGTTGTCAGGCCGGCAGCTGGTGGTAAGATGAGGAAAATGTGAATGTTCCTCGCTGTATTCCAAACGAGCCCTATGAGCCCTTGTCGGCCGTGTGGGGCCCTGGGACACCCCTCCTGTTATTTGCCTCATAAGTACATACCTACCTAGGTATCCAGAATCAAATCAGATAATAACCCATTGTTGGGCCATATCAGACTGTCTGTCCACATTTGGCTACGGAATACTTGCCCATCTCATCACATTATTATATTGCATCGCATCGCATCGAGTCTCGACTGAAGCCAGTCGTGGTGTGGTTACCACTGGCACGGTCTGTCTGTTTGTGTCTCCTGTCTCTACTACTGCCTCTCTCCTTGCCTACCGAAAAACGATCGACAGCTGCAGCCACACCAACCTTAGATACTCGCAGACACGCTACAGCTAGCTGCACATGCACGTCTCTTGGTTCTGTGCCGAACTGAGTCCAGACGCGTTGGTCTAGCGTCAGGAGCTCCAGCTCCCGCGTCGCAGAAAAAGGGGCCAGGGATCCGGGGGCTCGTTTGATTGACCCGGCGCTGCCCTTCAAAACAGCTCCTTAACCCCGAGCAGGGACAACCACAACAACCCTCTCGGCAGGAGCCCGTGACAGCTTCGCAAACAGCTGTGGCCAGCTCACGCCTTCCCCTTCCAGGTCCCTGCTTCACCTCACAACAGCCAAGCCGCTCGAAACCAGCAGCAGGAGGAGCATCTCGCCCATCCTTGCTCCTTCTTCTACACACAACCTTCACCACACACACGTACAATACACCTGCCGTGCTCGAGCCGTTCTCCCTTAGACAACCGCCAAAATGAGTGTCAGGAACCTGAGGGCCATGTTCGAGAACAAGACTCAGGAAAGTCCGCCCGACCGAGGGCGATCACCTGGTGTGTCTTCGAGTACGAATGAATCTGCCTGTTTGTTTTGTCCCCTTCAATTGTTCTCGTCTCTCATGTCTCGTCCCTCCTTTGCTCTCTGCCCTCTACCATTGCCATCACCACCACAACTGCCCTTGACCAAACTACAAGAACACCACTCCAAGTTTGCAACCCCGAAACACCTAAGGAACCTCTTTGCAAACAACAGCATTTTACTCTAGCATCACCTTGCGATACATAACCTGCCAATCCATTGCTAACTCGTCTTCTCTACACCAGCCGGCACCGAATCACCCCGTCCCCTTTCCAAGGTCCGCACGAGCTTCGTGGCAATCGAGAAGGACGGTCGCATAGGCCTCCAACAACGGGACCTAAGCGAAGCCTCCAGCATATCTGGGAGGAAGCTCAGTGGTGATACGGAAGCAGCGTCTTCAGTCCAGCTAGACAACACGAGCACAAATGTCTCTTCCCCAATCACAAGTCGATCAGAACTCAACCGGGGCCCACCCACCGCCTCCTTCCACGCCTCACCTCCCCGACCAGAACCCGGGTCCACATCCGGACGGGGACCATCACCGCCTGCCGACTCCCCAGCCTCCGGGGCCGTCGTCTCCGGGCCTCCCAAACAAGTCGCCAGTCTTGCCAGCAGCGGTGCCCCGAAAGGGCTTGCCGAGTCTCCGCAAATCAAAGAGAACCAAAATCCCGGTGGCAGGAAATACGACCAAGGCAGTCAAGCTCGGAAAGCGGGCCAGAGTCAAGGTGCTGGTGACAAAGGTCAAAGTGAAGGTACTGCATCCGAAGTTGTCCACAAAGGGAGTAACGGGATTAGCGCCGGCGGGAGCACCGGCGGGAGCGCCACTGTTGGAACCAACGGCGGCCGTACCGCCGTCACCACGGCTGTAAACGGAGCCGACAAGGCGAAACCGACGAAGCCGGCGGCAGCAGCAGCGGCACCTCCCAGCAAGATGCCCAACAGCAACGCTGTGAAGTCACCCGATCCAGTGCCACAGCCAGTACCGCAATCAGTTCCTCAGTCAAAACCTGCCGGCAAGCCAGCCAACACGACTTCTCATCCGCCAACGACACCAAAGGCTGTGAGGCCAGCTACCGAAAAGAAACCCGCACCAGTCGGCGCCTCTCCTGGGGGCTTCGTAAAACCCAGGCCAAAGTCACCTACACGCCCTGTCAAGCTACCTGCTAGCCTCACTACCCATACTACTGCCTCCGGGTCCAGGACCAGGAATTCTGGCGGCGCTCCTCCGTCTTCTCACGAGAACATTACGCGTTCAACAAGCCGTTCAAAGGCGTCAACAAAGGCTCTTGCGAGGTCCTCTTCCGCTGCCAGCAGACAACGGCCTAGCATTGGACCTCCACCCAAGCAACCAGCCAAAGACCACCCAGTTATTAAGAGAGAAGCCAAGGTCGATGAAGGCTTCCTAGCGAGAATGATGCGGCCCACTCAAGCCAGCGCCTCCAAGGTGAATGAAAAAGTACCTGTCACACCTCCGAGAAGGCCAGCAGCAGCAACAGCCAAGAAGACGGCAAGTGCAAAATCTGTTGCAACAAAAAGGCCGGCATCTAAGACAACTTCTGCGACGACTTCCGCAGCTCCAAGCCCAGAGAGAGCCAAGAAGGAATCTTCTGCCGAAAGAGATACCGGTATTGCCTCAGTGATTGAGAAGATGTCTATTGCGGAGAATGTTCAGGAGAGCCCCAAGACGCCTGAGCGTGAGGCTACAATAATGGAAGAACAGGAGGAGGAGAAATCTGGGGAGATACCTATGGCTTCGGCGGTGCCTGAAGCCTCCAACGAACCGGAGGTTGAGAAAGCAGATGCACCTTTGGCCAATGGTGCCCACAAAGAGGAAACAGTCCCAGCTGGTGTTGCAGATGCCACAGTCAAGATTGAGCAGGCCGTCAGCCAATTAGCAGACACTGGAGCTCAACCCGAACAAGAGGAGTGGTGAGGGTGAATGAGGTTGCCAATGAATTCAACGGTGTTCTATTCTCGATGTTCATATTCCATGGAGATCACGACGTTAGGGAAGCGATGGGTTTGTTTCATATGATACCTCAAGGAGCAGCAGGGAAAAGCACAATAGAACTCGATGCATGAGTACAAATGGATATACCCTTGCCGCATTTCGGCCACCTTTGTCTTGATTATCCTGCACTGCACGGCCTGGTTGTTTCCCCTACAGCATATCAATTTACGTTGCCTGATCCATCATGTCACAAGTTTTGACCTGGCTGTAGTACTATCCTCACAACTTCACGGGTACCACAGTGCCTGTTGCCGGATCTTCCGCCTGTGGCCTGTCTGCCTTGTGGGTGAATGGTGCGATTTGTCTTCATGTTAGAGAGTATGATACAATGAAGGCTGCCCTTCGCAACCCGAGCCAGTCGACCTTATTCGATCGATCTGTTGCTTCCTCATGCAAGCACTCCCCACACCAAACCTCACTTTGAGAGTATCTTCATCTGGCGATAACCAAGACCTGCAGTCTGCTCTGGTCGGCATTGCCCCTGTCCATTCGAAGGGACACGCTTTTTTTTTTTTTTTTTTGGAGACCAAGTCCATGCAATCGGCCATTCCTCCCTTTCTCGTTCTCCCCTTCCGCTCGTTCTTGCTCTCGTTCTGACTCCATCACTCTCCCAAATGCCACCTCAGTACGGCGACACCCTCGCCAGCACCAGTCCGCCCGTCTCCTTGGCCAGCGCCTCCCTGATCTCCAATACGCCCTTGTCGGTGGCGACAAACATGCACTCGCCCATCTTGAGCCCATCGATATAACCACTCTCAAAACCCCTGGCGATGCGGCGCAGGCCCGGGAGCTTCATAGTGATGGGTCGCTTGGGCTTGCTGATGGACCTGAGGTAGCGCATGACGGGCTCGTCGCCCATGTACTTGAGCCCGAGCCACAGGCGCCGCGTCGACACGTTGGCGCTCGTCACGGGCTCGGGTTCGAACGTCAGCAGCTGCTCGGGCGCCGGCGGCCTCGGCCCCGCCCGCGTCACGCTCGAGATCAGGCCCGACCGGTGCAGCGCCAGCGCGAACATCAGGTTGTACTTTGTGTTGGGCAGCGACGTCAGCCCCAGCCGCGCGCGCGAGGCGTTTTGCAGGTGCGCGCAGGCGTTTGTTACGTTGGCGATGCCCATCGTGGTGGTGTGTGGTATGTGTGTGTGGCGGGAGGTGTAAGGCGGGAGGGAGGAGGGAAGAGGGAGCGCTCTGCTGTCGAAGAGGTCCCTCCTTCGAAGCTCGCGACGTGATCTCGCTCGGCCTTGCTCTGGGAGTGTGCGTGGTGACGGGGTTCGCGACTAGGTATTTGAGGGTATCCAGGCAGGCTGTGTCGGTAGATCGTTTAGATGATGATGATGACACAATTTCAGGGCGAGATGATCTCACCGTCAGAGAGTAACGCTTGTCGCCAGGTCGTTCACCAGGTCATAGGAGAGCAATGCCGCGATGGTCATCGATAAATCATCGATGGCGACACCCAATCCGAGCATCGTCTTCAAAATTTCGGGAGCCTGCCACGAACGCACTGACCACCTCCATGAAGTACCCAGGTACCTAAAGCTCCCGGGAGGTCTGGACCCAAGACCCTTGCTTGCTTCTTGTCTTCCCCTCCAACACCCCACCCATCCCATCGACTTCACCCAGCCATTGGCCAACCAACAGGCGATGGCACCTCGAGACGAGCACAGCTAAGCGCCCAACACCCTCACCAGCGGCCAGTCTCGTGCATCCTGCAGACGTTCGTACCGGGATCGTCGCGATTGCTGAGAGGTGAGACGGACGATGATTTGAAGATTAGTGTTGCACATGCCCGCTAGTGCTTGCATGTCTGCGTCCTGACAGTCCCTGTCCCGCTGTGGACCGCCCGAGGTGACGTCCGTATATAGCTGAGTGTGTCGCTATTAAAGGCTTGTGAACGACATCTGCGTATCTTTTTTCTTCTCACCCTCTCTCTTTTGTCGCTCAATCCTTGTTATTCTGTTGCTGTTCAAGCGAACACTTTTCTTGGTCTCACGCGTCGCATCGTCTTCTTCTGCCAGCTTTGGTGCTTTATCCTCTCCCTGGGAGCTCCCGCGCTCCCCTCGACTTCGTAACAATGGCTGTCCGGCCGGGCGAAGAGAACGTGGCTACGCTGTATGTGCAAATGACGGCAAAGTTTCAGTGCCATGGCAGCAAATGTGCGCGGTCGGTGTTGTGCTCGGTGTGGCTGACAATGCGTGCTCACCCACAGCTTTGGCGATGTGCATTACTTTTACAGCCCGCCCACCGACTCCCCTCCACACCACCGCTTCGACAAGGGCTCGTATGTCTACCTCTTCGAAAATGCGTACGAGGGGAGGGCGCGCATAGAAGTTGCAAATAAGGTCGGCACAGACGATCAGGATGCCTTCGATGGCTGTGAGTAACACCCGAGCCTGTGAGGCGCGTGGAGTAGAGTCACAGCGGCCCAGCTGACTCTCAGTGCTCATAATCGGCAGTCCTGGACCAAGTCCATGTCACCTACTCTTACAGGCAACACTGTATGGTCAACCTGGCAGTCGGCGATGTTGAAGGCCATGAGGAGTGGCACCTGCCGACATACGACCCTCAGAACCAGAATAAATACCACTACAAACTTCACTCCCTCGACATCTACTTCTGGACTCAGCAAGATGCCTTGTCGTTTGTCAACGGCGTCCGGCGCGTTCTGCCGCCCAACCAGGTTGACGTTCAAGATGAACCTGGCCCGCCACCACGACGCGAGCAGCAGCACTCGGTTGATGTGAACCCTCTGGTTCAGAAGCTGGAGAATGCAGCAATTTCAGATTCAAACCTACCACCGCCTCCCCCACAGAACGGCAGAGACAGCAATAGCAACAGTCACATCCCTTCCTTTGCTCCTCCGCCAATCTCCGCCGTGCCCACAGCCGAAAGCGACCACGACGCCAACTCCACAACCTCACCGGCCAGCTTCGTCCCCATGGCCTATAACCCGGCCGCGCCGGCCGCACCAGAACAGATCCGCCACCGCGAAAAGACCCCTCCGCCAGAAGACGGAGACCTAAATCCCCTGCACGCCCGGCTCGCCCAGGACGCAGGCACGCCCTTCTCCCCGGGTCTGGTGTCCGGGATGCCGTCCCACCTGAGCCCCCTCAGCCCAGGGATCCCTCCGCCGCAGTTCAGCGCGGTGCCAGGCGCGCCCAGCTTCCCCGGCCCGCCGGTCCAGAGCCCGGGGATGCCCCCGCAGGGCTTTGGGACGCCCGGCGGGCACCCGGCCCTGGCGCGCGCGGCCACGATGCCCGTCCACGGCATGCCCTCGCCGGCACTGCAGAGCCCGTACGGCGGCTCGCAGTTCCCAGGGAGCCCGGGCTTTGCGGCGCCGCCGCTGCAGCACCACCAGTCGACGCCGGGAGGGGCGCCTGGCGTGCAGCAGCCGCAGCCGCAGCAGCACGGCACGCCGACGCCGCCGGTCACCAGCCCAGGCCTTCCGCCGCCCCCGCCCGGTGGCTTCTCAAACTACACATATGCCACGCAGCAGGGCGGCGGGCACGGCCCGAACGAGTATAATATCCACCAGCAAGCGTACCGGCCGACCGAGGGCGAGCAGGCCGTCAAGTACCGGCCCAAGAAGGAGCCTAGGGGCAGGCTGGAGGAGAATGCCGGCAGGCTGGAGAGAGGGGTGACGGGAATGTTTAAGAAATTCGAGAAGAAGTTTGGATGAACAGGTTGTAGTCTAATAGCTGGAGTTGATTTATGATGAGTAATGATTCAGTCTGTACTCAGGAAACTGCTATGCGCTTGTGTTGTGTCGTGAAAGACGCTCTGATGAGGTCTCTCACGCGGATGCGCTGGTCGTGACGACTGGTTCAGTACAAGTTGGGGCTTCTGATCTTTGTCCCTGGCCAATACCCGGCTGGAATGGTCGAATCACCCTAGCGAGATTATACGTGAAGCAAGGGAAACACACAGGCGACATTACACTTCCGGTGGTCTCTAGCAAACTTTGGTATCAAATCATTTCGATTGGTGTTCATTATAGATGGGCACGCGTAAGTTTGCGTGCATGACTGCCTCGGTCCCCAATTACGCCGGCGCCTTGCATGAAGAGCAATCTCTACTTGTGCAAACGTCCCTCTCTGCGCAACTGTCTAGTTCCATCTTGAATCCTGCTTCACCACGCCGGTCGGGTGCTGGGCACGAACACGTCCGTCGCAGGAAACTAGCCTTGCAATTGCTAAGTGAGTGCGTCTCAGGTGCTGAGGCGTGTCGCGTTGGACAGCCGCGGCAGGGTTCAACTAAAGTAGCCTTCGTCCTCCATCACGAGTTTCTCATGAGCCTCGAGTTTGCTCAATGACGCCGGCTTGGTCAGCTCGTGTGCGTCATTGCGCTGCCATAGATCGGCACTGTGTGGCGTGGTCCACAGGTGACCAGTGGGACAACATAAATCCTTGTCCTCGGTTTCACGGCTGAATGTCCCAGAATTCTTTCCATCGCGCATTCCCGCCTCGTCGAGTTAAAGGACGAACCGTGATGAAACCGTGTTGACTTTACGGTCGGTGCAGTATTGCTCGTGGAGGCATCACCGCGGAGCTCTAGGAGCACCCTTCAACATGAGATGTCAGCTTCCGCGGCATGGTTGCCGGCGCTCTCTCTCTCTCTCTCTTTTGGAATCGTCGCAACGGCCGTCGCAACGACCGTCGCAACGACCGTCCCTTCCACAGGTCACTCCGAGCCTCCATGCTCACCAGAATAGCATGCCCAGGTTCCAACTCCCCAGCAATTCCAGCTAAGAGATGCAGGATGTTACGTGCAGCCGTATTGGGTTTGTGAGATATTTCAGTCTCCCCAATCAACAATAAATATCCAAAAGTCAATCTTGGCCACCATGCCAGGCCGCACAAGGTTTGAAACGAAACAGTGCTGGGAATCAGACGGAACCTGAAACGTAAAACGGCCGATCGTGTGTGTTTGACACTAAGTCCCGCCCGTGTAACTCCCTTGCATCGGATCCTAATTAACTTCGCGATGCGTTTCAGCCGGGCAAGCCATCAACTCCCGCGCGCGCGCGATTGCCTTTCTCGCCCGCCAAGAATGCACCTGCGGCGGTGGCGGTGTCGTCGTCAACGAAGTGACTCCGGCAGTCGTGCAGGCGCTGCTGCTTCTCCAGGCACCTCCTGCCCGCGCAAAGGAATAGCGCCAATGCCAGGAGCGCTCCGATGCAGGTGGCTGCGAGCACGATCAGGCCCAAGGGCTGCCGGCTCAGAAAGGCGTTGACGGCGGCCAGCTGCTGGGAGACGAAGTCGGTTGCGGACTGGACCACGCTGGGCCGCATGTCGATTTGCGGGAAGGGGCTCTCATAGTGTGAGTGAGAGTGGTGTAGTGGACGGCCTGGGGTGATAGTTAGCAAGGCGGAATAGTAGAGAGGGTGGGAATAATCTCAAGATCTGGAGTGGATGATGCGCACTGGAATTCTGTGGTGGGTTTACTGCTGGCCAAATAAAGTCGCCGACGAGTGGTTTCTGGGCGGTTGGAGCCATGGTGGGGTGTGGGGTTGGGTTGGGTTTTCGAGAGTGTCTGTCTGTCTTGCGGAGTGGTTGTAGCCTGAGTTTGTCTACGATTTGAACGTTTCTTGGGCGAGTAGACAACAGTTCTGGCTGGTGTTGGAGCAGCGAAAAGAAGCAGTCTAGGCACTCGCGACAGCTCTGACTCTAGAGTGACCGCTTTGAAGATAGGAGAAAATATCACAAAGATATGGTCGAAGGGATGCAGATGCTAACACGCATGTGGGCAGGAAAGTAAGGGTCTTCCCAAGCTTAATAGACTACCGAGTCTGGAGACCTGGAGCTCTGGAGTGGGACCTCAAGGATCCTTATACGATGGAATTCCAGGACTGGGACAAGGGACTGGAATGCGAAGCGATGAATGGCGCATGCGGTGCGGTGCGATGCGATGCGATGCGATGCGAGACGGGCACCGGGCACCGGGCAAGGCGGGCCCCTCCAGCCAGCGTGCCAAGCTAAGCATAAGGCTAATGCTAGCCAGCTGTTATGTGCCGTGCATGTCGCTGCAACGGCAGAAACGGTTTCTCGGGCTGGCAAAGCTGGATGCTTCTGGCGCTGGTGCTGGCGTGTTGGTGTGCTGGTGGGCTGGGCAGGGGCGGGCGGGCCAGGCGGGGGAAGCGTGTGAACGGTGCCAATCCTGGGCCTCTCTGCTCTTGTTCTGCACTTTCAGCAGCGCGCCTGGCGGGTGACCTCTGTGGCGCATTCCAAGAGGCGGGATTGGCGGCGAGCCATGGCCCAGAGCGGGAAAGCCTGGGATGGGGGGTCCCAAAGGGAAGGATGCGGTCAGCATGCAGATGCACGGTAGCCTAGTAGACGGCCTGGCCTACTAGCGGGCGAGGAGAGAAGCCAGAAAGAAGCAAGGAAGCAAGGGAGCAAGCTGGCCGCCTCGTGGTGTGTGCCATGACCCTTCTTGGGCTGCTTGGTGCAAGAGCATTGGTGCAAGAGCATTGGTGCAAGGCTCGGGCACAGCGGGCTGCGCTGGGCTGTTGCGGAGAGGAAGGATTCAGCAAGAGGTGGCTTAGGCCAGCTTGGGTCCTGCACCCTTCCACTCTTTTCTCACTCTCTCTTTCTCTCTTCCTCCCTTTGGACGACAGAAATATCTCTACCCTTGTCCTCGGAAGATTGCCCGAATTTGAGAGAACAATGCCATGAATTGAATCGGCTTTTAACATGTGTCAATCCGACTCGACTTGACTTGATGATCCAGTAGCAAACTGCACTGCGTTTCCAGCTTCTTGACTATGTCTCATTGTAGAAGAGCTGGTCGCTGCATCAGGAAGGTCGCATCCACGATGACGACGTAAGCCTCATCGTGTCTTGTGGTGGTGGTGGTGGTTGCCGTGAGACCGGATGACACCGTCATGAAAATCAGGACAATTGAGTCTCTTGCTCGGCAATCAGTATCACTCATACCCAACCGGTACAGGCCCTTCCTTCTCCAACGGCAGTGTCCCGAACCCGTTCATCTCAAGTACTTCAATCGAGAGGAATCTCTTCCGGTTCCGGGGCCCTTGCCCTTGTCATCTTTGTCCCTGAGGCAAGGCAGCCATCATGAGGTCGTTCGTTCCTGCAGCAAGCCCACTTTATTAGCAATTTGGTCCCGGAATGAGGAATTGGGATGAATTTTGGCCAAAGATGCCCACCCAGGTGCTTAGGTAGACTAGTCTGACTTACTCGAGACTGCTGCCACATTGAGCATATATTCATTCCAGCCCTTGTTAGCTCCTGTCGGCTCGAGCCGATTCTTTGTACCGTGTGGTCGGCAACGACTCTTCCGTAGAGACCGTACTGCTTAGTGCATCTAGCCCCAGGCTCGTCGAACAGGTGTCGGCGTCCATACTCGTGATTCGTGATTTCGTGGCAGTCGCAGTCTCCAGAGTATTTGCGGTGTGAACTGGAGCCTCACCAGCTCAGCGCATCATTCCCCACCTTGGCATCAGGCTGAGATTGGGCCAAAGCCTTGACCCTGGCTAGGGGCTCAGCAGCAGCAGCGTCCTCCTCATCGCGGCGCTGTAGCAGAGGCACCCGCTCTTCCAGGCCCCACCTCTGCATCTGAGCCTCGACCACGGCAGTCCACTTCCTCACGAGCGGGTGCGCCTCAGCGACGTGCGAAAACACGACCTCATCGGCTTGCCCGTCCCCGTCCCGCCCCCCGGCTCCAACTTCGTACTTCCACGTCCCGTCAGTGTCCCAGTACTCCGGGCTGAAGACGGCCTGCACGCCCAGCTCCCTCTGCGCCTCCGATAGGAGCTTGCTTGCCTCTGCGTGCGCTGCGACGGGGGAGGGGCCGCCTGCCTTTCTCAGCGCAGCGGCAATGCCCTCCAGCACGCCCAGCAGGTGGCCGACCTTCAGCCCGATGGTGGCGCCCAGCCCGAAGCCCTCGTCGAAGCCGGCCTGGATGCTGGTGGCCTTGGCGACGGTGATGCCCTCGCGGTAGCCCGCCGTGGTGTGCTCCTGCCGCAGCCGGTGGATGTCCGAGGGGTGCTGGTTCGAATGCGCCGCCGACGTCTCGCGCGCCACGATGCGTATGTGCGAGGCCTCAGCGTCGTCTCCTTCAAAGAAGACTGGGGCACCACCTTCGTCATCGCCGTCGGACCCGAACACGTCGTCGAGCGGGTCGGTCCGTGGGGCGGCGGTGTCTTGGGTCTGTTCGGGGGAGCTCATGGCCGCTGCCGATATGTAGCCGTCCACGTCTGCTGGCTCTGACTGCCTGAGGAGCATCCTTGCCTTCCGAGCTTGATTTTATCTGTGATGATCAAGGTTTCGGGTTGCGTGCTCCAACAGATTGGGGTGGGATGAAAGTTTCAATCCGTTCTAGTTGGCAGGTCCAAGACTAAATGAATCATCCTTGCTTTGATTACTAATGACGCCTTCTTCGTCTTCACTCCAAACATCACCACAAGCAAATTTTCTGTTTTTCTCTTCTTTTTCTCTGATTGCATAATTGGAAAATTAACAGACTCAATTGCATGATGTTTAGTCTTCCTCTCTGCTAATAATCGGAATCATAGACACCTTGCAGCACCAAGGTCCATTCAAGTATCCCAATACTACAGCTTGGTCTTCAACTTCCTCTGCTTTGAAACATCCGCGATCTCTGTGGTTGGCTTGATGTATGCAACGACAGTGTTCCTGACCAGCGTCCTCTGCTCAAACGCATATGCCATCCCAACCAGACTGAACTCGTCAAATCTGGCCCACATGAAACTGAACCCATGCGGCAGGTTCGGCCCCGTGACATTAACTTTACCAAAATCATTCAGCTGCGTCTGCGCGTCATCAGGCAGCCTCCCAAGGGGAACAGTGACAACCCGTACCCCGGAAGCGTGATGTTCTCAACCAACGTCACGCCTGCCGAGCGCAGGACGTCCGGGGCTGCGTTGAACACGAGCATCGCCGGCTCCAGGTACTCTATGCCCGTGAGGTTGATGTAGTTCCTCGGAACGCTGATCGACTTTCCCTTGAGGGCGTCGAGCTGGCAGCCTTCAACTTAATCCGGCGTGCTGTTGAAGGGGATCGCCGACATGTAATTGTCGTCCGTCCCGACGACCGTGGAGATGATCTACGCCGCATCATTGACTGTGCGCGCCAACGGCCCCACGATGTCCGGGTGTTCGGAGATGGCCACCACGAGGTACCGCGAGGTGAGTCCGACAGTAGGTTGATCCCCACGAGATTGGTCTGGCTGGACGGCCACAGGATGGAGCCATGGGTCTCGGCGCCCAGTGCACCCAAGGCCACTGGGCAGTCCTAGAGAGCTCGCCACTCCGCTGCCGGATGAAGAGGCAGAGGGGTCCTGGCCTGGGAACTATGCTCCCATTTCCTGGCCTCCGTACGCAGACAAGCCGTGGACAGTATTGACGGAACGAAAGTGAGCCCACTGGGAGAGATTCGTCTTGCCCAGGGGCCGTGACGTTCGCGGTCATAAATTCAGCTAAAATTCCAACCGAACGCTAAAAGACGGCGTCTGGCACTGTGCAAGGTATGCACCCAGATGATCATCACTGTCGATTTCGAGTGGGACAAATTGCCCTTCCATCCCAGGCATCTTGATTAGCCCTTCCACGCGGACACAAGTCGAACCTGGAAACCTCTGTTCGGCGAGCTGGCGCAGCTCATCCAGCGACTGGGAGTTTAGAAAAGCAATGCTTACATCACCTCTGGGGTCGATGGTTCCGGGGCTCAGCAGCCGAAGATAGATCGGTATAGCGCCTGTGTTTGTGACAGGTGCTGTTGAGAATACAACTTGGGGCGCTGGAGGTTGCGGAGGATCAAAAGGTGATGGAGCTGCCATTGGCGACGGGCCTGGGAGAAATTGTTGATGTGGGTTGACAAAGGGGTTTTGAGAATTTGGATCTAGGAGCATTGGTGGGCCCAGATGGGGATCCATGGCTACTTGCATGGCCATCTGAGAACCGAGGAGATGGTGATCTGGGACCAGACGACTTGACTGTGCGTGCCCATGCTGAACGTCACCAGCACTGGGCGGAACGAGCATCTGTGTACCGAAACCAGAGGCGTCCTCACCAATGTTGTCAATGACAGGAGCACCGCCTTCGAAATCCTCACCACCTGTAAGCCCTTCAGAAGACCTGGCCCTGGTCCGCTTGGATGCCTTGCCTCGGCTTTGATCATCTCTCAGGCGCTTCATGACGTCTCTCGCCAGCGCTTCCACGGCTCTCGTCTTCATATCGTGGCTTTGCGCATCGTCGAGCCTGCTTAATATCTTCCGCAGCATGTCCGACTCGTCGATCCACCTCTGCTTGAGCTCTGTCCAGCGCTGAGGCCCCATGGCCACCTTTGAAGTGAAGCCATCCGCCTGCAAGATTCCGTAGAAAGCCGACCGGACTTTTCGCGACTCTTCCGGGTTCAAGCCAAGGATGTTCTTCGCGTCTGCCAGCAACAGTTCCTTGTCGCCACCAGAACGCATACGCTTAGTGACGTCGGAGCATATTACATCCAAGGCGAGCTTCTTCCTGTCCTCATTCTCCTTGTTGACCCACAAGGCGTTCTGGAGCTGGGGAAACTCGCCAATCAGGTTCTGTTTTGCAGTCTCCCATGCTTCGGGGCCTGCTATCGTCTTTTTGACGATCCCGGCGCCTTCGCAGAGGGATTGAAACTTGTCTCGGATGGCATTGTAGGCTGTCTTGTCAAGTTCTAGAATGGCTTGACTCTCACCGAGGGTCGTCTCGGACGGAAACCGAGGGGGCCCCGGTGGATCAGCAGGCATCCCAGCATACTGCCTCGTGCGCCGCCGCCGTTTTTTGGTAGCCCAACGCTCGGCAGATTCAGCCTGCATTTTGCGTTTACGCTCCTCCTTGAGTTGCGAAGCTAGGTCAGGCACGACAGGAAGTCCGTACGAGGGGCCCTGCATTGTCATCTGAAGCTCATCATCGTCCTCATCGTCCTCCCCGTTGCTATCCCCGGCTTGCGGGGAGATGTCGGCACCATCCTTGGTCTTGCCGGAAGGCACACGGAGCAGCCATCGGTGCTTGCTGCGGACGCGGTTCAGCTCGCGTGACTTGATGTTGTACCCTTCCTCTTCATTCAGGACGTGCAGCATCTCAGTCTGGGAGAAATTGCGCTCCCAGAGCTCCTTGATGCGTGCGACGAGCTGGTCATTCTTAAGAGCCGGCTGGTGCTTTGAAGGAAATTCCCAGCGTCGAAACTGAGCTTGATATGCGCGTTTACTGCAATAAGTAGAGAAGGTCAGTTGGCTACACGTCAAAGACAACCGAAGTCTGCTGAGTGTGGGAGTCGGAGCACCACCGAGAGCGGCTCCGACACGGCCCTAGTAGCCTGGATGGCCACGGAGTTCGCCGTGCTTGATGGCCGGTGCCAGGCTCTACGGCAGGGGAGAAGGCGCGCCGAGGCAGTCCGGAGACAAGACGGCAGCACACCGGCGGTTGCCCGAGGTGCAGACACACTCCCGACGCGAGCTGTGACATACCTAGGTGCGAAGCTGTGGTTTGTCAGCATATACGAGATGATATCTTCGACGGATCGCTTCTCGTCCACATATAGACGTTTCAGTGTGTCCTTGTGTGTTTCCCACTCGTAGACCATCGTGTGCTGTGTGTACCTCGCTTATCCGCATGCAGATTGGGCGGGCACCTTGATGTCGCGTCGGCATGTCCGGACTTGCACTTGCACACCTGGTTCATCTCGCCGCCCAGACTTGGCGTTGCTCCCGCCCCGCTGCCAGCTGTAGCGCAGCTGGTGGAGCTCTTTATCGATAAGAGACAGCTCCTCGAAATTTCTCGATTATCAGTAATCCGCATGGGACTAGACACCACTTCTTGCACCTCCCATAGACTACATTGTGCGATGCTGCCACAGATCCTGTGGTGAATCGCTCACTTCCAACATTCCCGTTCTTCCACTACCTTCAGTGCGACTGGCTGCAACCATTACGCCACCCGATTCCCCACCAAAAGACCACGGACTTTTCTCTTGCTGGGCCTACTGAGGCCAATCACTACACAACATGGATATCTTCAGGGTTCTGTCGCTTGGTACGACTGTAAGGAAACCTGGGAAATCGACACCCAGTGGCGCACTGCCGTCAGCTGGGAGTCGAGCGAACGCACAGCTCTACCACGACGACGTTGGAACAACCAGAGGCACCAAGAGAAAGAGGGCAGCCCAAGGCGAACAAGATGGAAGCGACGAAGAAGAAATCGGCGACCTGGACTTCTTCGCCCCCAAGGACCCAACAAAGGGTGCCAAGAAGAAATCCGCGCAGCCCAATACATCGCAGAAGTCCAAGCCGCCACCGAAAGCGAGGCTCCTAGACGAAGACGAATGCAAACAGATCCTACGATCGCACCGCCTGAAGTTCACCCTCCTGTCAGCCGGGGCCGACAAGAAGTCAAAAGTCAAGAAGAGCAAGAAGAAAGCAAAGGCAGCGGCCAAGGAGGTCAAACCGGACAAAAAGCAATTGTTTCCACAACCACTACAGGCTTTTGGCGAGTTGAGGTCCACCTACAACATTTCCTCCCGGCTAGCAGACAACATCGATGCGCAGGGATATCGGGAGCCGACTGAGGTGCAAATGGCCGGTCTACCTCTGCTGCTTGACTCTGCGCGCGCCCTTGGAAACGCCTTGGGAGACGATGCACCAACCGAGTCCGTCGATTTCATGGGAGTCGCTCCAACTGGCAGTGGAAAGACTGTCAGCTTCCTAATCCCTGCGATAAACAGCATAATGAAGAGACGGGCAGAATCCGAGGACCGAAAAGTGCATAGCTTGGAAGCGCTCATAGTTGCGCCTACCAGAGAATTGGCGAATCAAATCCACAACGAGGGGCTCAAGTTGACCGCAGGCACGGGTATCAAATTAGCGGCCATGAGGAAGGGTATGCGAATTGTCGCGGAGAACGGAGAAGCCGATTCTGACGGAGACACAAGTGAAAGTGAGTCCTCCGGGGGCAGCGATGAGGGAGATTCAGGCTCAGGGAGCGACGAGGACGATTCCGCCAAGCCTGTCACAAAGGCCGACATACTGGTGACAACGCCCATGTTGCTGCTTAACTTCCTGAACAGAGGGAAGTTGAAAAGGACGATCCCATCTGTCAAGTCCCTGATTCTGGACGAGGCCGACGTGCTTTTGGACGAGCTCTTTCGGGACCAGACAATTGGCATTTGGAGGGCTTGCACCAATCCGGAACTACATCTAACTTTCTGGTCTGCGACGATGGGGTCCAACATCGAGACTCTCGCCACGGAGCAGTTGAAGTCTCATTATAAGAAGCGAGGCAGCGCACCCAAGCCTCTTATCCGGCTAGTAGTTGGGCTCAAGGACACAGCTGTACCGAATGTGACGCACAAACTCACCTACACCGCAACGGAGCCCGGAAAACTGTACGCTCTACGCCAGCTTCTCCACCCCGTTTCAGGCTCTAAGGAGGGCCCGTCTCTCCGGCCGCCGTTCATCGTTTTCACCCAGACAATCGACCGTGCCACTGCTCTACACGAAGAGTTGAAGTACGACATTCCGATTGAGGCGGGTGGCTCAGCCCGTATCGCCGTGCTCCACTCGTCGCTGTCGGACTCAGTCCGGTCCAACATCATGCGCCGTTTCCGCCTTGGCGAGATCTGGGTTCTCATCACGACAGACGTGCTCGCGCGGGGCGTCGACTTCGCAGGCGTCAACGGCGTGGTTAATTATGATGTCCCCACGAGTGCCGCAGCGTACGTGCACCGCGCCGGGCGGACAGGACGAGCAGGCCGCGAGGGTGGTGTGGCAGTGACGCTGTACACCAAGGACGATATGCCGTATATCAAGACATTTGCAAATGTTATTGCAATGAGCGAGAAGCAGGCGGGCAAAGAGGAGTCAAAGGTGTTGAGGGCACTGCTGAATGCGTTGCCAGACGTGAAGAAAGAGGATAAGAAGAGGCTCAAGACCAGGGGCGTAGAGACCCGGAGAAGTGGTACGGCCATGATTACTTCGAAGAGTACATGGGAGAGGAAGAAGGAGCATAATCGGCAACAGGCCATCAAAGAGAGCCGGAAGAGGAAGAGCCGTCAGGCAACTCCCTGAGCGGCCTCCTTGTGGGACAAGAGTTACGCGACAGCAATGTGCGCCTAGCCCCCAAGAAATCACCCAAAATTTCAGAAGATGCGCTCAATGTAGCTGGGCCGACTCCAGAAAATAAATAGAGGCCATGCTTGAGAAACATGGATGAAATGCGATCCATCACTCGCCAAACGATAGCTTCCTCCCCGGGCCCTGTCTGACTGCCTCCCACAGCGTTACTTTCATTGTCCAATGCTCTCCTCCGTTCGCCTCTCAAGCCTGCGCTCCGGGCCATGGCCGACCCACCGCCCTGGAGCGTAACGGTCGAGTTGGCCAGCCAAGTGTTGAGCAGCGCGCTCGCATTATAATACACATTATACCCGCCACTGGCAAAATTCGCCAGAGTCCCGTCTGCGTCCGTCAGGTCCTGGACATACGAGTCCGCGGTCAGGGTCCAGTTGCTCGTCGCGTCGAGCGCCAAACCCGGAGTACGCGGCGCCCTCCCAGCTGCTGTGGGCCAACAGGTTCCAGGAGATGTACGAACCGTTGTACGCGACCAGGTCGCCGGCGAGGGACGACTCGGCGACGCCGATGGAGACCTCTGCGGGCGATAGCGCCGAGTTGTCGGCGTACGAGGCGTAGTAGTCAAAGTCCTGCGTGATCTGCGAGTAGTTGGCGACGATGGGGGGGGGGGGGGGCGGACCCCGTCTCGACCTTGGTGGAGGTCAGGCTCAAGTCGATGATGGTGTTGCCGAACCACAGGCCCGGGACGGCCGCGGCCTCGGTGCTGATGCGGCTGTCCGAGATGTCGGTGCGGCCCCCCGACAGGCGCACCTGGCTGCTGAAGATGACGAGGCCGCCCAGCAGGCCGGCGGTGCAGTCGCTGTTGGGGATGCTGACGCTCTGGGCACCGTCCATAAAGTCCACGGGGCCCTTCTCCGAGACGGAGAGGACGTTGTCGGCAAAGATCTCGCCCAGAGCGTAGAAGGTCGCCGAGCAGATGCCGGCCGTGTGGGCCACGCTGTCGCTAATGTGGATGATGCCCTTAGGCGAGACGCCCGAGAAGGCCGAGCTGCGGTACCCGCCCGAGAAGTGGGCGATGTTGCTGCCGTAGATGGTGGTGTTGTCGCTGGCGTACAGGCCGTGGGAAACCGGGCCGGAGGAGTAGAGCCACGAGTTGGTCACGTTGACGACGGTGTCTGAGCCGTATGCGTACACGTTTGCGGCTCCGTTGTGCACGGTGACATTCAAAGTGGTCGGGGGATGCCGTTCATGCATTTGCCTGTAATTTCTGGTTAGAAAACCAGGCTCGAGATAAAGGGGCCAGGTCAGGAACGAGACGGGCAGTTTTAGTTCAGGGGGCGAATGATGAGGGAACATACCACATTGATGGCAGCATTAAAGCCCCAGAAGCTGGCGGTGAGCAGGTCTGAGGTACATCCATGCTTGATCACATCCACATACGACAGGTCAAGGTCTGCGCCGTCGGCCACGAGAATGACGTCTATCGAAGTGCTATTCTCCTCGAAGGTGTTCACAGCCACGACTGTTTCCCACGCATTGCTTTAGTTTGATGGATCACCATATCACAGCCGTGAATAACGGATCAAGTTTTCACACCAGGGAGAAGAGACTCACTGTCCGAAGGTTGATAATCGAGGAACGGGACGTTGTAGTCCGGAATGATGGCATTGTCGGCCGCCCAGTCACTGGCAGGAATCACATCGGACGGATCTCCTGAGGTGACTGAGGCGAGAGCTGCTCTCGCGGCGAGGAGGCCCAAGGGTGGAGAGAACGAAGTTGCATCATCCTCGCTGTGCCTAATAACCTATCTCATCAAGACGGGATGAACGAGTGGAAGGCAAGCAGCAGACTCGGGAAATACCAATAAAGCTCGGCCGATGGATTTCATGCTCTAGTGGTCAAGATTATCAGCATCTATGTCCTGACATATATATATATATATACACATGTCCATATGTATATCATATGTATATCATCCGATGACAGCAGGAATTTGACTTGGGTGGAGAACACACAACCCATGCAGATCACAAACGCTATTATGTGAGTTTCCATATAGCCAAGCATCATTTCACACGGAATAAGATATGCGTCGTGGTCGGTCAAACATCGTGATATCATGCAGGTGCCAAGATGGCGCCCCTCGTAGTTCATTGCCCTTCCTGCTCGCAACCACAGCCCCCATCCCACATTCCCAAGGTCCACGACCCCTGTTGAGGAGACATGCAATCCGGTCTAGTAGGGCTTGTACCGCCAACCCGTCGGGTCCAACACCACCTCTGCCCCCACCTGCCCGAACGTCCCAACCGCGACGGCCAGGTCGTGATACCCCTCCAGGCCCGTGACCGGAAGGTCCGTTTCTGCGTCGAGGGACTCATGCAGGTTCCACCGCCCATCGAGCTTCCCGTTCCTCGTGAAGAAGACCTCTGTCTCGAGGATGGTCCCTCCTGATGGTCCCCCACTCCCCTTGGCCCCCTTACCATCAGACGAGGACGCCCCCGCGCCAGGGGAGAACGTCATTCCGATGCCCACAACCTCGCCTGCCTTGAACGGCCTGGTAAAGTCCTTCCCTCCCCAGCGGTCGTTGACGAACCTGTGGCCGTCGTCCCCGTGCACGGCCAGGCTCCCGCGGTGCCAGCCAGGCATGCGGAAGGGCGGGTACGGCAGCGCGGTGAAGCCGAGGGCGAACCCGGCGCCGCTGGCCATCTCGCGCACGTAGCACTCAAAGTAGACGGTCGCGGCCCGCCCCGTCGCGAGCGGGCTGTCGCGCTGCACGAGGTACGCGTGCGGGTAGCCGACGATGCAGCAGTCGCCGCCGCGCCTGCTGCTCTTCAAAGTCCACGACCCCGACGCCGACTGTGATTGCGTCAAGGACCCACCGCTGAACACCCCGGCCGGCGGCGCGATCAGCCGCGGCACGATGCCCGGCCGCCGCAGCCCGGGCTCGCGGTCCAGGTTGAGCGGCGCCGACAGCGGGTACCGCCGACACCAGCTCTCGCCCTCCTCGGCCTGGTCCTCGCTGGCGTTGCTGGCCTGCGACCGATCCCACCCGGAGAAGATGTCGGGCGGCGGTGGGAAGCCCGACGTGTCTGGGACAGCTTCCTGCCAGTTGTGCTGCTGCGGTTGCTGCGCCTGCGAGGGCGGCGGGCCGGGCGGCGGGCCGTAGTCGTCGGTCTTGTGCTGTTGCTGAGAGGGCGGCGGGCCTGGTGGGGCCGCATAGTCACCGCTGCTCTGCTGATGTCCGTAGGATGGCGGGGGTCCGGGCGGTGGAGCGTAGTCTCCCTGTCCTGGTCCGGATCCGGACCCGGCGCCGGCGTATGAAGGTGGTGGACCTGCTGGTGGTGGCACGTCGTCCACGTCGTCGTTGGACTTGTGGCGGAAAGGGTTGTTGGATTTGAGAGAACTGAAGCCCATCGTGGAAGATTGAGATGGCTGCTGTTGTTGTCTTGGTCCTTGTTTCAAATTGATGGAAGAGAGACAGATGATGTTGAGGAGCTCGTTTCGTTTCGTTTCGTTCGTTGATTGAGTGAGTGAGCGGAACAGTAGCGATGTTTGTTTCAGATGTGGGTGGTTCTAGAACGAACGGACGAACAATTCACCCCGGCCCTGCTTGTGACTCAGTTTTGTGTGTCTGATCTCCTACGCAGTGACAAGCACGGCAGTGTGGTTGTGCTATGGTTCAGTCGGAGTAGAGGCCGCCCAGATGACGCTGTACTAGCTGTTGGGAGACAAACGAGGGGAGGCTGTGCTTACACCAGCGCGCCGCCAAGCTACTGTAATCCAGCGCCAGAGGAAGCCGCCAATCAAGACAAGGCCCCTCCTGCTTACAACTTGGCTCTTGGGCCAGTCTTCTGGGCCAGTCTTCTGGCAGAACGCCTGTCAGTTACTGCCGGTGCGGCGAATTATTTAAGACTTGAAAGTGCACAAACGAGGAACTAAGTGCTCATTTGGCCGCCATGTTCGGGGGCTCAGGTATGTAGACAACTTTCACTGACAAGTGACAAGAGCCAGGGATTTAGCGAATGACTTTAGTTAGATTTTCATGTACCAAGCAATATCGGCAGCCCAACGGTTGGCGCCGTAGTGGGAACAGTCCTATCCCTCATCTCAGATGAGTTTTGGACATCTGTTCAGCTCCAGAGAAATAATCAAGACGCCCGTCGAGTAACGAGCCAACAAAAATAAAGTCGGCGGTCCAATCTGTGCCCAAAAATTCCCATGATGATCATGACCTCGTGGGTCATTTTACTCGCTTACTTCCCTCCATTTTCTCCCGTTCCTCCCCTTTCAATCAGTGTCCATTTGTGAAATGGCAGTGCATTCTCACTACCCCCAGACACTGACGTCTTCGGCGTTGGGGTAAAAGAACGCCGCCAGAGCAATGATCACGTACGTCGTGCACAGCAGCGCGCCCTCCAGGTAGTTGCTGCGGCCGTCGAGGACGAGGAAGTTGGCAATAAAGGCCGACACAAACAGGCACACCGTCTCGAAGAGCGTGAAGTAGAGCGTCATCTCCTTCTGCATGATCCACCCCAGGATGACCACCAGCGGCGTGATGAACAGGGCGATCTGGATGGAGCTCCCAACCGCCACGCCGATGGCCAGGTCCATCTTGTTCTTCATGGCCACCGTGATGGCAGTGACATGCTCGGCTGCGTTGCCAACGATGGGCAGCACAATCAAACCGATGAACGCCTCGCTGATAGTGCTGGTCTGGACGAGCCCGTTGATTGAGTCGACCATGAACTCGGCACACACAGCCACCAGGCCCGTTGACGCGAGAAGCAATATAACCGCACTTGTTCTTGACAGGTCGTCCGCGAATGGGTCCTCGGGGGCCTCCTCGGCCGCCACGACCGTGGGCAAGGCTCTGGCCGGGATCTGAGAGGGCAGCATTGCTCCAGGCGGCCGCACTTGCGTGTTGAGACGACCCGGGAGCGAGTTTGTCCTGCGGATACCGTACCGCACACGAGGTATTGGGCCGGTCGTTCCCCCGGGCGTCGCTGACGTGTTGGGCTGATTGATAAACACGGTCGGTGCCAGGCTCTTGGCCGTCGGCTTGAGGGACAGCAGGGCATCAAATGGTCTTCTGACCATGGCAGACTCTCCAGCCGTGCCCGCAGCATTTCCGGGGCTCACTTCGACTGCGAAGTCCACACGCCGGGGCTCTCCAGGGGTGGCGGTTATCCTGTCCGCATTTTCCGGGCTTTCGTCGATTGTTTCTTCAGCCGGGCTGTTTGAGCCATGAGTGTGAGAGCGGGACTTCTTCCAGTGCCTGCGTTCGCGCTTGGAGCGCTTGTGGTGCTTCTTCCGGTAACGACGTTGTGACCTTTCATCTTCGATAGCTGACTCGTCGCCCTCGAACGAGATGGTTCTCGCGAAACCACCCGGTCGCGACTGATGCTCGCCAGTTGACCCATCCTCGTTGGTGGGGCCTACCGTTGTCCCGAGGGACGGTGTACTCCGAAGTGGGCCAGTCTGTGCAGTCTCCACCGTATCCATCGAGGCAACACTAGACTTGCGACGGCGCCCATGACGTACCATGCGCTTCACACGCTTGGAGACGGTATCCCTCGAGTGGCCGGATGAGTCCGAGTCGGACGAGGAGGAGGAGCTGTCGTCAGAGCTGGACGAGTCAAACCACGCTACAGCTGGGCCTGGCGTCGATTCCGCATCGATGACATCCTGCGGTGTCGACTCGTACATGTAGGCATGTGACCTCAGCTGGAAGAGCAGGTATATGATGTACACCAGGAGTAGCACCTATAGCAATGATCAGCTGCCAGCGCTTGGATAGAGGCAGAGGTGCATTTGACCTACCACACTGGTACCCCGGCTGATCTTCAGAGACTGCTGATCTGCTTTGTTGTTGTCGTTGAAGGAGGCATGGAAAGCCGTCTACGGGCATCAGTAAGCAAATGCGATGGTAACACCACAGCGTTAGACAGAACAAACCGGCAAAACCAGACTGATGACACTCAGACTTAGGAGACAGGCGCTCATCTGGGTCACCGTGCTATTGTAGATCTGAGAATCGGACGGTCAGCCTAACAGTCAGTTGAGAAAGGGGAAGACGTTCTGACCTGCTCGCGAAAGCGTAGACCACCCAAGACGAAGCACATTCCAAGGATGAGAAGCAAGTTGGCCAGGATGGATCCCAAAAGGGAAGCTTGCACAATACGGATTTCATTCTGATCAAACCCGTTAGCTGTGGCCAGATTTTTTGGCGGATCTGCAAGGACCAGAGACTCACCTTGACAAGAGCAATGCTGTAGCGTTGAACAACGAGTGTTAGTGAGCAAAGTAAGGATGGGGTTATGGGTGGGCCTCAGGCGCGCTCGAAAACAGCGGCAGGGACAGGCGGGCACTCAAGTTCAAGGATATGGGACGCGATTTGATTTGATAATACCCGTAAAGGGCTTCTCTCTTCTGTTTCTTGTCTTTATCACTTTAGCAAGGCGGACATACATGCTGTAGTAGAGCTGGTTAGCAACCATGTATGTGTTTAATTCCAGGCTGGGGGCCAGTTGGTCGGGAAAACAGGGCTCATGTCTCAGCAGCAGTGAGACCGGCGCGAGACGTCCTCTTCCCCAAGACCAACCGAGACCTCCCTAGCACATGTCGCGCAATCACGTACAAGATGATAAGTTCCACAGCATTGCCAAATGTGATGTTCATCAGGGCACCGATGGCGTCGCCGAAGCGGTGGGCCACTGTCTCGGTCGCGTGGCTGAGGAGGCCGGCGAGCGGGATAATGGCGATGGCATTCATGGCAAAGATCACACCGGGGCTTATGCCAGGGACAAAGTTGACGGCGATGCCGACAGGGACAAAGACCAGCAGGAGATTGATCCAGCTGTGGAAGATGACCTTCCTGATGACCTGGACGAACCGGATGAGCACGTTGGGCTTCGTGGTCTTATCCTTGGACGTGTCCGCGTCTGTCCCGTTTTCTTCTGTTTTTTCGTTCTGGGAGGGGGGCCCGGAATCTAACTGAGACCCCTTCCGTGAAGCTTGCGGAGATGTATTGGCAGGCAGGCCTCCTCCAGGACCGTTATGCGGACCATTGTCTGGGGAGGATTTACTGCCGCCACTTGCACCGCCGTTGGCATCGAGGCCGAGGCCGAGGCCGACATGACTGCTGATGGAAGACTGGGGAACGGCATTGCCATTGCCTTTGCCGCTGCCGTAGTGACTACTCGCGGAGGCGTCGAGAGTCGAGGTGGTGCGGTTTGTGTTTGAAGGGTGGTTAGTTATGGGAAGCAGGCCCGGGTCGGGAGAGTTGGAATTCGGTCGTCTCGCCGTGCTACGGTTGCCGCCATGAACTTTGGATTGTGCCCAAGAACGAAGGCGATCTATATACGGTTCGTCAGGCGAAGTTTCCTTCATCGAAGTTCGTTCGGCAGGGCGTAGCGGGGGTTGTGCACGGCAGAAGCGTGTTGTTTCTGGGTGTATGAGCGTGGATTTTGCTGGAAGGCAAAAGGTTGAGTTGGTTGAAAGAACAAAAGGGGGGCCCAAGGCAAGAGACGCGCAAGTCGACCAAGTGGCTAGTTTATATGGGAAAGGTGAGTTTCACACAACCGCAATCAACGGAGGGAGGCACGAGCACAGGCACGAGCCAGGCGTGGGGGGAGGGCCCTGGGTGCAGGGTAGTCAACATTGGTCGAGAGGCACCCGCCTGTTCCCCGTCGCCGTCTCCACTGACTGGGTGGCCACTAGCGACTTGCTGGGGGCCACTGGTCCTGAGTGCCTGTGAGTGTGTCCACTTCACAGCCCTGCCCCAGCCCGGTGGATTCGTACTTCCCCTAAAGTGGCATGGCCAGCATGGGCAATTGGTTAGCGCACTCCCCGGAATCCCTGCCGAGTGCTCAGTTGACCTGTGAGGGGCCACCGAAATGGGAATCATCATCAGCGCCAGCGCCTTCCATCATCAAATGTCCATCATCACCTCTGCAGCGACAAACAAAGACAGAAGCCAAAGGGAGGCCGATCTGCGACTCCTGTACATCCCGTGTACATACAGTGTACGCATGGGGCAATCACCCACCGGTGAGATGAAGAGGGGAAGATGTTGTCACGATTGAGCCCAGCATGACGCAAGTCGAGACATGAGTGTCATCGGCCATCAACCATCAACTATCCACCATTGGCAGCTCTGCTCTGCTCTTCTCTCTGAACAAGCGCCAATTGGAGCATGTGTCTATCTATCTCAGCAATGTTCATGTCGTCGCGTCCACTTGCACTTCACAGAGTGGTCAGACCGGCAGAATGGGACAGGACATTCCAGCCGAGATCGACATAGTTCGGGGTTGAGCTATCACTTCCACAACCATCAAAGCGGGCACGGCACAGCACTCTGCAGCTACAGCATCGCGACGCGGACCCGACGCTCTGTGACCGGATCAGCAGCAGCACGTGTGCTGCGGCAGTCCGTGGCCCCATCAGTACCATAGTATGGTAGTGCGCACAACGACGACACGATACGACACGCAATGCATCGCAATGCATCGCAATGCAGTGCAATGCATTGCAATCACCACCGGGGAGGTTTTGGCTCCGTGTTTGGTCTCAACTCAGGGATGCGGTTCGCACGAGCGGCAGCGGAGCTAGCTACGCTGCCACATGCCATTCTGATGAGTTCGGTCTCGCTTGCCCGGGATTACCTCTGTAGTATGCTGCTGCAGCTTCACGTTACATTCCGCTTCCATTGTGCTTGAACTGCCCTGCCCTGCCCTGGCCGCCTGCCACACTGCCTTATCGCCGGCTCGGCCTGCCAAGCTTACCGAGCTCCAACCACCCAGCCACCGCAGCAGGTCGACGCGCTGATCTCGGCCCTATCTTTCCACCTTGGCCACGAGGCTTGTTCGAGTCGCAGGAAACGCGTTAAGGCTGGATAATTGTGGGTACGCCCTTGACCGAAGAACGGACACAGCTCCTGCTGGTGGGGAGTTAGCCTCTCACACAAGAGACGAAACAGCACGCCTGTCGACAAACCACATTCTCTCTGACAGTCGGCACAGTGGAGATGGCGAGGCGCCGCAACTGGAATGGCCAGCCAGAATCCTCAATTGGTACTCACGACTTGCAATTATGACTGAATTGACTCACGTACCACACGCTTTGCTGCGCAGAGTTTTGCGTCTTGTCCGTACCTGCCTGGGCTTCAGAGTTCCCCAGGGAGCAGGCGGGCGTTTTAAGGTTCTGGTCCCCGAGACCACCTTGGCTGTGACAAACCAAGGATCCTGATCGCCGTGCTTCCGAGTAACACGTGCCAGATTCAGGGGGCATGCATTCCCACTTCTGATAAGCATATTGCAAGCTTCGATTTCAATGGCTGCACTGCTGCAATGTTTTTATCACACCGACAGCAGCCTTGCAAGATCTGCCGTAGCAGTGACAGCTTCTTGCTTCGCCACGTTCAATCTATTGCAATCCAAAGCCGGCTTGTGTCAAGAATTTAGAGTTTTTCTGCATAGAGGAACCCTTCTAGAAGTGAGGGCCGACCATCGATGATCGTAGTCCAAATTCGTCTTCGCAACCCAGCCCTCGGCTTCCAACATTGAAGCACGACAAAGCCATCTAGGATCGTGTCTTTAGCCGACCGTTCCCACTCGACAAACTTAAGGCCCAGGGTCTTGTGTGCAGCCCGTGATACAGACTTGTGTGGCCTGGCTTCTCCCCTTGGTTTGCCATCCTTATCTGGCAACGGGAACTTTGGCCTCCAGGACTGCCGGCCACTGCATATGATTCGGCGCCTGTGTGTAGTGTAATCAAGTTCCTCGACTGGCTTTACCGTTGCAGCCAGCGTCCAGGAATCTATCGATGGTGGGCAACGTCCTTGTCGAGACTTAGATCGGCGTCTTTAAGCCATTTCTTTCCTTAATTGTGGCTGTGTTCGCACCTTAGAGGATCTGTTCCACCAGCTCAAGTGTGTGTCTCGGGTTATAACCTAGTACACAGTGGCTATAATACCCTTTAGATTCGATGTAAAGCTGCCACAATCGCTCAACATCAAAGGGCCTTCAGCGTCTTCCCATCCAAGCCTGCCGGCGCTGCTAGAGTCAAAGAGCTACGCCGTAATTGTAGCAGGGCTGATAGGAATATTTTAAAGGGCTATATCTTGGTTTATAATGCCGAATTTCAGGTTAAGATTATTAACAACCTTAAGGGCTTGCTCGATATACTCCAGTTTTAAAAAGTTCAAGGGGGTTATCCTCCACAGTCGTCCCCAGCACAAAGACTAAGGTAAAGCCATAACAACTTCGAAAGTGCCGTAACCTAAGACGTCTTTATGATTCATAACCACGCAGGTAAAGGGCACAATATTCGGATGCCCGCTAAGCCTTATCCATCAATTAAGCTTATGCCAGCTCCTCTTTGCTTGGCCATGATGGGACTGGTACTTGAAACGCGGCTCTTGATTCGGGCTGAGATCTGTAGAAGTTGATCAGGTGCACACACGGGATAGTCTGTCGACCTCGACAAGGTCAGCTCTTGGCACGATGCGATCGCGGCTGTGCTCCTCTGTAATCATATCAATGGGGCAGTAAAGTGGTGACAGGGCGGAATTGTCCCTAGCATTAGACCAGGTTAAGGTGGAGACACCATCGACCGAAAAGTTGACGAGATTCATCAGCGTTAAGCTGGTTGACTAGTACAAATAATGTCACGATATAAAGCAGTAGGGGGTGCCACAGATTGTGGCGTCACATTTTGTGACAGTTATGAGCCCGGACACTCTGTGGCACCCCCTACTGCTTTATATCGTGATAAATAAAGATTGGATGGCACGTTCTTTTACTTCTGCACTGCCGTCACCCAGGTCAACGTCCTCGGGTACGCTTGTTGAGAATGATTTCCGAGATGACTCGTCGCTAGTCTCAGTTAATGCTGTACTACGTCGTAGGACCCTAAGGAAGCTGTCGGCGTTGTGGGAGTTGACACGCCGGGCCGGTTGGCAATTATCAAAGAAACCCATGGTAAGAAAATAGCCTCTGAGTGCAAGAGTGCCCACGGATTTCTCGTTGAGCAAGGAGTAGATAACAGGATTTGCCGGGAGCTTAAGACCTCGATCGACCTCGGCGACTTGCAAGGTTGCAATCCACTACACTACACCCACTAGGTCTATCAGTAGGATATAAATATAAATATTTCGGCTTTAGTATAAATATAGTATAATATATAAACCTTTAATAAAAGTAAATATAATATAATAGGCTTAAATATATTATAATATACTATATATTACACCTTATAAAGCATATATTAAATTTAAGTATATACCTTATAAAGCGCAATATAATTCTTTTTTTATAACTTTTCTATATATCTATTTTTATCCCTTTTTACTTTTATTAAAGGTAATATATTATAGCTTCCCTATAATAAACCTATTTTTAGCTTAAAGAATAGCTATAAATCTTTTAAATAATTATTAAATAAGGTAATATTATCTTTACCGATATTAACTACTCTTTATAAATATTATAACTATAAAAATTAAAAAAAAAAGAGATAATATTAATATTAAAATAATTCCGATAGGGTATTATTATATACCTAGCTAATAAAAATAAATATTTAACTTTAATACTTATTATTAAAATAAAAAGAAAATTTAAAGCTATTTATATTAAATATAGGTAAATAAGTCTCTATTAATATTAATAATATAATAGATTATTAACCTTATTATTAATAGGCTAAGTATTTTATTACTAACGTTAATATTTATTTATTAAGTTTATAGAGTTATTAGATTTTAATACTAAATTTAAAGGTATAAGAAAACTCGGTAAAAATATCCGGCTTAATAAGATTTATAACTTTTTATAATATAGTTTAAATTTATAATTAAAAAACTTTTATTTTTTAGCTATAAGTTTTTCCGAAATAAAGATAACGTTATTATTTTTATAATTCTTTTTTTAAATTACTTATATTATTACTTTAATATTAAATATTTAATCCCTTCTTTTTTTATATAATCTTAAAATATTTCTATTAATATACCGGATATAATATAATTATAATATAATAAATTAAATAATTATTAAGCCTAAAATAATAAAAATTTAGCTTTTTTATTATAAGGTTAATATTAACTTTAAAGTATTTAGATTTAAAAAAGCTATTAATAACCTTTTTTTATACCTTTAAATATTTTAATAAGAATTTAAAAGTAATAATATAATTCCAGATATTATTATAAGCCTTATTAAAACCGTTTTATTATCTCTAGAATTAACTATTACTTTTAAGTTTTAAAAATATATCTTATATATTTTTAAATACTTCTCTAATTATTATAATTATTAATTAATCCTTATTTAATAACTTTATATTATTAAAAAAGATATTAAAATATTCCTTAAATTAAATTATATATTAATAGATTTAATATTGCTAATAATCGTTTTAAGCTTATTATAACTATATAATAAAAGAATATAGTTTTAAAGTATAATAAATAATAAAAAGTATAAATAGCTAATATATCGGAATATAAATAATTATATTTAAAGATATTTAAATATTAAAATCTATATTATTTAAATTTAAAAAAGCTTTTTTTTAATATTTAAATAATTAATTAATTAGCTAATTAAACTTATAAATAATAATAATAAATATAGCTAGCTTATTAATAAGGCTTTTTTTTTATTATTTTAAATATTATTATATAATATCTACTTTATTTAAGCTTAATAAATCCTTAAATATTATAGTATTTTTTTAAATAATAAAGCATTTATAGCTAGGTTAATAATATATCTGAAATAATAAATATAGCGTATTATATTATTAAATTTAAAAAGTTTTCTTAGCTTTTATATTATTATATTATTATTACTTATATTATTTAGGGTAAAATACTTAACCTTATTATTAATCTTAAATACTTAAAAAACCTTAAAGATATATATTATAATATTTTTTTTAATATAGCTACCGATAACCTTTAATATATTAAAAATAAGCTTTTAAAGATATATAAATTAATTAAGATAAAATACTATAATATTATATATTAATAGCCGGTTTCTTAACTACTAGCTATTAAACGCTATATAGATTATATTTTAAATATTTTTAAAAACTTTAATAACTATAGCCTTTAATTCTTTATATATTATAATAAGCTAGGATTATAAGATAATTTAGCTAAATAATACTTATATTTTTATAATTAAAGGGTTTAAATATTTAAAGGTAGCTTATAAGGCTTAAAATTTAATTAACTAAAAAGAAAGGTTTTTAATAATAATTAAGCCTAATAGTTTTTATTAAAATATAGCTTTATTAAATCTACTAATAATATTATTTATAATTTCCTACTTTTTTATATTTTTAATATCTAATTATAAGTATTAAATTATATTTTAAGCTTTAAAAATAGATTTATTTTAAATTTTAACCTTAATAAGCTTTAATATTTTCTTAAATAGATCTTAAATCTTATATTTAAGCTAAAAATAGCTTTTAGTATTTTATAAGCTATAATCTTTATAATTATATAGCAATATAAATAACTTCTTTTATATATAATAATAATAAACCTATCTATTTATTTAAGATATAGATTTTTTAATATTATAATTATAGCTTTATAGCTATCTTTAAGGTTTATTAATATATTATAACTAAATATATCTTTAAAAATAAATTTAAGAAAAGTTTTTTTATAATAAATTTAATAAAAGCACTTTATTTAAAGATATAATATTAGGTTTAAAATTATTCCTTAATATAGAGTAAAGCTATAAATAAAAAATATATAATATAAGCTATTAAAGAGAATACGTTTTATAGCTATATTAAATTTATTAGCCGGATCTGCTAATAATATTACTAGCTAGCTTATAGTATTAATATATATATATATTAGCTTCCCTTCTAGGTATAAGGTTAAAAGACTTATAATTATATATTTTTTTAAATTAAATTTTATTTAATTATATTATATTTCTGCAATTAAGCTTTATTTATTTAAATAAAAAGTAAACTTTTTTAAAAAAGCGTATTAAACTTATAACCTTTTATTCTTTCCTTAACTTATTATTAATTTTTAATTTATAAGTAATAAATTCTTTTATTCTTTTTAAAATAAATCTCCGAATTATATATCTTTAAGATAATAATAAATATATTTATTTATTTAAATAAGAAAGGTTACTTATCTTTACGCTTTTTTACTTTAATAAGAAAACTTTTTACTTAAGTAAAGATTTACTTATTATATTTAAAATTTATTTCTATAGCTATAAAGCTATTAAATCTATATATCTAAATAATAAAATATAGTGGCCTTACCTAGTTAATTTAAAGGTTTTAAGCGCGTGTAAGTGGTAGTTTAAGCTTAATTATTATTTTAGTTTTAGTGGCGCGGCAGGCTAAATAATTGTTTTTAAATAGTCTTATAAAATAAAGTTATATCGCTCGGTTTTACTAGATAGGTATATATTTATAAAGTAAAGCTAGAACCTATATATATCCTATAAAATTAAAGTAATAGCGGCTTTTTAATATCGCTTATTTCAAGCAACTTACTTAAGTTATATAGCGATAACACTTTTATATATTAATAGTGCTTAACGGTGTTAGATTAAGTTACTTATAGCCTATAATAGCTTTAACCTCGATAAGCTAATAGCTTATTAAAAGTATTAGCGCAAATAAGCGTAGCTTAACGTTATAGCTACTAGTGTAAAATAGCGGCTTTTAACTATAAATAAGCTTATAAAAGATTAATAAGTTATTATAAAAAGTTTTATATAGTAAAACCTATTATATTAATTTAAAAGATATATTATATTTTATTCTTCTCGGATATTTATTATTATTCTAGCTTAATAAAAAAATTTAAATAAATAAAATAATTAATATATATTAGCTTATTATTACGCTATATAAAGCGTAAGCCTTAATTATTAATACGCCTTATAAAGCGTAATAATAACTTATAAATTAAAGTATATATATAATATAAATATATATATTATATAGCTATTTTAAGGCTAGCCGGCTTATAATATTAATATATATATATATTAGCTTATTATTACACTATATAAAGCGTAATAATAACTTATAAATTAATATATATATATAATATAAATATATATATTATATAGCTATTTTAAGTAATCTTATTTTAAAGTTATTTTTTATATATCTTATAAATAAAATATTATAATAAACCGCTATTTAATAAGTTAAAAATAAAGCCTTTTTAATTAAGCTATTAAATATTAAATATTAACCGCCGCTAAACTAATATAAAATATTATAAACCTTTAAACTACTTATATACTTTAATAAAAGTCTTTATTTAAAGTGCCTTTAGCTAAATAATAAAGGCCTTATTTAGCTAAATTTATATTTAATAAAGGCTTTACTTACTTATACTTTTTAAACCGGCAGGCCTATTTATTAATACTTATTAAGAAAAGGTAATAAATACTTTATAGTAAAAGTATTAAGGTTATAGCTACCTAAATATATTCCCGCTAATATTACTTATATAAAAAGCTTTATATTTTACTTTTAAATTATACCTTTAAAGGTTTATCTTTTAACTTTTTTTTTTAAAAAAGCTTTAAGCTTAAGCCTATACCTACTAATAGGGTATATAATATTATACCCGTATAAATAAAAGTTATTAATAAAGCGCTTTCCTTAAATAAAGTTTACTTAATAGGCTTAAAAGGCTTAAGCTTAAAATTTATATTACTTATTCTAATATTACTAAAAAGATCTTTCTTTATAAGATTTAAGCTTTTATAAGCTTTTACCTTATTATAAGCTATAAAAACCCGGTTTAAAAACATTTAAATTAAATAAATCTTATTAATATTAGCCTGCTTAAGGCCTCTTAAAAGCATTTCTTTATAATTAATTAAATACTAATATAAAAAGGAAAAAGGGAAAGGGGAATAAATAAAAGAAAAAAGGATAGGTATTACCGATAAGCCTTTAATTTAAAGTTATAACATATATATATATATATTATATACTTAATATATAAATATATAAATATATATATATATTTATATATTATATACCTGGGCATTTTTTATATATTGTATATTATATATTATATTTATATATTATATATTTATATATTATATATTTATATATTGTATATTGTATATTATATATTATATATTGTATATTAAATGGCTTATATATTTATATATTTATATACTAGGTATATAATATACAATATACACTATAAAAATAGATTTTAAAAATAAAATATCTGGCTCTATAGAGCGATTTTAGGCCGTAAGAATAGCGTATTTAGTTTTATTATATTTAAATCCTTTCTAAAGATATAAATACTAATACTTAAGTTAAATAAAATATATAATAATATTAAATTATATGTTTCTAGATTATATATAATCTTGGAATTAAAATAGCTAGCTATATTTAGCAGACTTAGCTTAATCCAACTATATATTTAGTTTTCCCGAATTTAATTCGGAAATAAAGATATAAATACTAATATCTAAGTTAAAAGCTATTAGGCCACCTATCTGGTCCGTCTCTAAGCTTAAGAAAATTTACTATTTAACTATTAGTATTTTTATCTTTAAAACGGATTTAGATATAAGGAAACTAAATAGGCCATTTTTACGGCCTGAATCAACTCTATATAGCCAGCTATTTTATTTCTAATTTTTATTTTTAGACTGTATATTGTATATTGTATATCAGGTATATAAATATATAAATATATATATATATTTATATATTATATATTTATATTTTTTTTATATATTGTATATATATATTGTATATTATATATTATATATTTATATATTATATATTTATATATTGTATATGTATATTTATATATTATATATTAGACAGCTTATATATATATATTTATATATTTATATATTATATATTATATATTTTTATATATTCACAACTCTAAGTGGCTTAGGTGGGCTTAATAGCTTTAAGGTTTAAGCCTTATATTAATATTTATATCTTTATATATAAATTAAATATAGAATATTTAAATAAGCTATTTTAAAGAGCTAAATTTACTTTATAATATTAGCTATTTAAACTTTAAAGGTTATTTAAATTTATTTTTAAAATATATTTATATTTATATTTATATTATAATATATAATAATATAGCACTATAGCGTATTAGTCGAGCGTTAAGGTACCCTTTTACGCTAGTAATATAAAGGGTATAAGTTTAAATCCCGCTAATACCTTCTTTTTAACCTGCCCTCCCTCCGGAGCGCCCCTTTAGCGATAAAGGGCGAGACTGCTTACCCCTTAACTAATTCCCTATAATTATATACCTATTACTATTAGTTACTATATCTCTAGCTAATAAGGTTTTTTCCTTATATTATAGATTTTTCCCTATTAAGCGCTTATAAAGCCTTCCGGAAGATATTTAACGGTATAGTAAATACTTCTTATTATATAAAGTTACTTACAGAAGCTTAAATATAAAGTAAATTAAGGTTTATAAAAAAAGGGGGAGCTATAACCTTAACTAGCTTTCTTTCTTTTACTTACTATATTTTAAGCTTTAAAAGATAAAATTTAAATAAGATAAATAATCTATATATAATATTATATTTATATTTATATTTATATTTATATTTATATTTATATTTATATTTATATTTATATTTATATTTATATTTATATTTATATTTATATTTATATTTA